>CM054059.1:123565522-124056450 GCA_028641055.1 Alopecurus myosuroides
GCCCATGGTATCACAAAGTGCACAAGCTTTCCGTAGGATTTTTCATGAATTTATTTGATAAATAAATTAGTGGTAAAAAAAATAAAAAGGGAGGAGGATTGGACTCCACTTGGGAGTCCAATCCGACTTCCCCTAGGAGGGGTTGTGTGGCCAAGGGAGGGGAGGGGGAAACCAGACCTGCCCCCAGGACAGGTTCCCTCCTTGCTCCCACTATATAATCTGTGCCCCCTCCTCTTTGGATAATTCAACAATTGATCCTTTAGCCTTCTCTCACTCTCATAGAATTAGAGAGCCTCTATATAATTAGAGCCTCTAATTAGAGAACCTATAATTGAATTAGAGCCTCTAATTACAAATATCTGAATTAGAGCATCTTCTAATCGGGTTTTTGAGTTATACTCTCCCGATTAGACCTACTCTAATTAGTTTTCTCTCTCATGTGTTGAGAACTTCTAGATTCATAATAGGTCTAATCACAGTTAATTAGTCCTACCAATTAGCAACGCCGGAAGGCTATCTCTCTGCGTTGATGCCGAGTCCTGGACGGTGGAGCGCTGATGGGTTCAGACGAGCGCACGCATGCACAACATAAGAGGGATTACACATGTGATCCTTGACGAGGGAAGACTTAGCGACATCCTTATAACTAGGCCTAGTTGTGTGGATCTATGATTTTTCAGAACTCTTTTACGGCTACATCAAATCCGCTGCCCGGTGAGTCGTTATACTGGTCCTCGCAGTTTGGGTATGCCTCGTTGTCTGCATAGCGATCTTGGCATAGTACGTAGGGAAAATTTTTAAAATTCTGCAGTGTAGACCAACACTACACACATAAGACTTCTTGGAAGTTTTCCAGTTAGTAAAATGGGACCTACTACTAAAAGAGGTGCACCAAGATTGTTTACATGTGGATGTTGAACATTAGGAGCATTGTTATAAGCATAACCAACAGTATTTTCATTGACTTTATCTTTTATGGGTTTCCATTTTCATCTAAGGAAACATTTTCGGATGAGTTACTAGAGATGAAGATGCAATTTTATTTATTAGTCCCTCCATCCTCTTTTCTGAGGTATCAAGCATGGTTTGAAAAAGCTTTTGGATAGCTGATACGTCGAAAACGTATCTCCTTTTCCGAACACTTTTCTTATTGTTTTCCTCTAAACTTATAAGTTTTGGATACCACTAACACAGACGAACGCTGTTTTCAGTAGAATTACCCTGGAGTCTCGTTTTTGTGCAGAAAAAATCAACTTTCGGGAAATTGTTACAACCTCATCAATCCTCCTTTTTAGGTGTGAAGCCTTTAATAAAGAGACGAGGCTCTGATACCAATTGAAAGATCGAGATGGTTAACTAGAAGAGGCGGGGGGGGGGGGGTTGGGTGAATAGGTTAACTACAAATTTTACTTCTTTTTCATTTAAGTGGTATTGCTCAAATATATATTGTCTAGATTATGCAACTAGGTTAAAAATTCTATATGATGAGCAAATACTACTAGAACAAGATATGTAAACAATTAGGCTAGTAATAACAAGTAAAGATATGTTGAGGAATAAACGAACACAATGATGCAGAAGTCGGATGGATAGAAATTTACGTTCAAGTCAGATTGATTCCGGATTAATGCGGAAGTCGGATGAATCCGACACAATCTGACATAAATCCGACTACCCACATAATTTCTTTCTGTGGGGGAAAGTAAGTGGAACTTTTGGTGTGTGTGTGTGTGTGTGTGTGTGTGTTAGGAACGTGCAGAGGGGTATTTTGTGTACGTAGATGATTTTCCCTATGTTTCCAAGGAGAAACTTGTAGCATAGACAAATCTACCCTATTCTCTAAGCTATGAAGCTTCACTTCTTAGGGCTTTGTTCTTAATCTTTTATCCTTGTTGATAATTCAATCACCGCCTTGTGCTTGTCATCAAATGAACCTTAAACCACTAAGAACAACATGATATATCACTTATGTTATTAATAAACACCCAAAACAGATTAGAGACATAAATGTCCTTTCACTATTCTTGTTTATTACTTTACTAATGTTACTATTACTTCACCGTATCATCATATCAATGTTTGTACTAATAAATTATGTCAAGCAAGTATATTTCCAGGTGTAGATTAATTGCCAACTCAGCTGGTAAGGCTTATAGGTATTCTTTGACTCTCCTTGTGTCGAACCAATAAATTTGGGTTATACTACCCTCGAATACTATTGCGATCTCCTACACTTGTGTGTCATCAATTTTTTAGTGTGATGATCAAGTTTTTCTTGATCATGGGCAATGTAACAGGGTTGCCAACAACCATGAGAGTACATTGTTGGTAAAACAATGGTACTAAATCATGTAGATCAGCTCATACTATTTTTTGCATGGACGAACAAGGGAGAGAGGATGCCAACTATCTACTGATATGAAACCTTAGTCCAAGGATGGACTAGTCACGCGTCATTATGGAGGCAACAACGTTGATGAAGAAGCCTCTAGTGATGGATCCCCCTTCTGGCACAGTACCAGAACATGCCTCTCGATTGGATAGTTGTTAGGCGGCGTATGTGTCTAGTTTCCTATAATTAACTCTCCGGCTGATGTTCTTAGGTCACTAGGAATTTATAGATGAAGGGTCTTCGCGGCCCGGTGCTGGAGGAGGCGGCTCAACCCCTGGCTTGCCTCGTGGGGGCACACAAGGGCTGGGTGGCCCCTAGCCCCCCACAGGTTCCCTCTCGAAGCTTCACTAAAAGTTAGGTGATTTGCCATTTTACCCGAATTTTTGGACTTATGTAAATAGGTATTTCTAACAATGCAAAAATATGTAGAAAACAAGAACTCACACTGGGCACTGGGTTAATTTGTTAATCAAACATAAATGATGAAAAGTGATAGAAAAACATAATAAAAACATGTAACATTGATATAATAATAGTATGGATCAATTAGAAATTATAGATACGTTTAAGACGTATCAATTGTATAATGTAAATATGGCCCATCATTGTTCATTTCATTAAGGTACACAATATGCATATATGCACGCATGTGTTCCACGACTTAAACCCGTAGTTTGTAGTAGTAGTCACGTAGATGTCCATGCTCTACGTTGTTGGGAGGTGTCCTCGCTCAATGCTGGAAGATTACAATGTGTCTGGCCGCAACATACCTAAGGCCACATCAGAGTGGTGAAAGTCGTGTGACAAATGGAACAATACATGGTGCTGGCGAAGAATCCAGTGAACAGATAATAAGCGGCGTCATAGGAAATCTACAGTTTCTACGTGATTACTTATTTTTCGCCTTTTCATTATATTTTTTGTTGCAGAATTGTTGCGGCTGTGTGCATCTTGCTTACGTAGAGGCCGGGTGGAAACTCATAACAAAGTGCTCTTTATATAAAAAAATGTACATCAAAGATTACAGATGAAGAAAGCCAATCGAGAAACATAAAAACAATTCTTTTTTATTTCATATATTGATTTGTTTTTTCTAGCAATCCTAGGGACATTCGAACTACTAAAAATAAAAATGGAGTGTTCCCTGTGTCCGCCACTGAAGAAGATGGAAGGAAAAAAACTCCCCCAACCCCCCTCCTCGTCGCTCCCGCGGGCGGCGCGGGAGGGAACCTCACCGCCTCCGCCCCTATCTACCTTCCTCTTCTCCTTGCCGCCGCTGGATGGCGTCATCGGGCTAAGCCCGAGCAATGGCGGCGACGGGCCTCTCCTCTCCCCTGCGCAGTTCTGACGGCGTGGGCCGGTACAACTCGTCGGGGTATCGAGCTCGTTTGGGGGCTCGTCGGCACGGCTGCTGGCGGTGCGGTGACCTTGTGGCGCATCTGCACGTTCGAGTGGTGGCGTCGCTTCTGCGGCGGAGGGGCAAACTCGAGCGGGGCTGCATCTTCCCTCCGGTGGTGGACCAACAGGTTTCATGGCGGGCTCGCAGCGACGACCCGTGTGGCGCAGGCTCCGTGACGACATCAGTTGGGTACAGCATGGCGACAGTGGTAGGTGGTGCCCGTGGCTAGGATTGCTCGGCCTAGATCTGGGTTCTACGAGCCCTTGTTGTTGGGCTGATCTGGGCCTGACCGACTCTGCTATTGTGTCCAGCCGGCGACAACCTCGGGCGGTGGAGGACGGATCTCCTCCTATTGGTTACGGTTGATGCCCTCGCGGGTCTAGATCTGTCGCCGGCCCCACTCAACCGACATGGTCATCTCGTCGCCAGTTGGTCCCACGGATTGAAGGCGCGGAAGCCGGGGCAGCGGCCCTAGAAGGCGGGCTGCCCAGGCGTTTCTATGGCAAGCGACGTGGCGGTGGTGATGGTCTCGTTCCTTGGCCATGTGGATGGCGAGAAGCGGACGGTGGGGGTTCCTGGTGTTGGTGGCAACAATATCCAGGTCGTGGTCCGGTGACCATTCTCGGGGTTAGTGGGCGGTTAAACTGTGCGGCCGTTGTACGAAGGTATTTTTGAGCGAAAGCTCTACGCTCCGACGCCGATGGCGGTGACCTGCGGGTATCGTTACCCTCTTGGGGGCACTGTTGTGGCTACCTTCACCTGGTCTCGACGCTGGTGACGTGCTTCGTCGTTACCCTCTTGGGGGCATCGTCGTGGAATCTCGCCCCTCGGCCTCGCTCAGGTGTCCTCGGGTGACAAGTTTGGTCTCCTTATTTTTTTTATATATATTTTTGATATGCGTTGTAAGAGGTTCTTCTCATCATTGTATCTGTTCGGTCATTGGGTTTTATCTATAAAGCGAGCGAAATCCTGTTTCGGCTTGTTTCACGTGAACTTATATAAGGGTTTGCAGGTTGCTCATGGGCAGAATTGATGAAACTCGGGACAGAGAAAAGTTATGTGTAACTTAAAGTCATGTCCACCATGCATGGTTCAACGACCACAGCACATGACGCACGTCACGTACTGATCGAGAGTATAGACGAGTGTGAACACAAATATAGTAATTAAAATACACAAATTTAAATCATCATCCTTAATTAATTATCATCATCACTAGGATCACTGGCATCCTCCTTGTTAGCATCATCATCAACATCTTCTTCCTCCTTAGGATCATCAGCGTCCTTCTCCTCCTCTTCCTCCTTATTATTGGCACGTTCTTTCTTTGACTTGAGGAACTCGATAAGATCAAGGAGCGCGACACGGGGTATTTCGCTCCTCATCAAGATCTCGGCGACCTCTGCAGGTGTGACTTTCACCTCAACGACCAGCATCTCGATCTCTGCCATGAGCGCCTCGATCTCCGCCCTCAGCGCCTCGATCTCTTTTTCATCTCTTTTATCATCATGACCAGAATATGTGTTAGGATTGTCGATGCAGTGGTAGTTGTTGACCAAAATCCTGACAGGTTCAGGAGTACAGTAATCCATGTTGATGTGCACGTCCATCCTGCCAGGCCGTAGAAGTGCAGGGTCGAGACGTTCCTTGTAATTGGTTGTGAAGATTATGATCCTCTCCTCCCCGGTTGTGGACCATAGGCCGTCGACGAAGTTGAGAAGCCCGGACAATGTCACCTTGTCATCTTTGCTAGAAGAATCAGAGGACTCAGTACTGGGAGGTGTATCCTTCTTCTTTTTCTTGTCATCTCGTTGTTTGAGGTCAATGGTACAATCGATGTCTTCAATGAGGAGAATGCATTTGTTGCTCATCCCGAGAAGAAGCTTCCTGAGCTGCGTGTTGCTTTCGACCGCGGTGAGCTCAAGCTCATATATGTCGAACCTGAGGTGGTTGGCCATGGCGGCGACGAGACTGGACTTGCCGGTCCCGGGTGGACCATGGAGCAGGTAGCCCCTCTTCCATGCCTTGCCGATCCTCCTGTAGTAGTCTTTTCTCTTGATAAACTTTTCGAGGTCGTCGATGATGAACTTCTTGAGCGCCTGCTCCATGGCGAGGATGTCGAAGTTGAAGGGGTGGTCGAGGTCCAAGTCATTGCTCCACTCGGAGCCTTCGTTCATGTATATGGTGAGACACCTCTCCTTGTTTCTTATGGCACTGGCGGTGGCGATGATGAAGGGGACGTACGATGCGAGGACCTTTTCCTTGTGGTTTCTGTGGCAGGTGAGCTGGTAGTACTGCTTGCGGCCGCGGCTGCTGCTGATGGAGTCGCCTTGGGGGTCGGGGTGGGTGTAGAGGCACCATCGGAACTCCGCGCCCTCGTACACGTCGGGCATCTCCTCGCCCTCCTCCATGCTCACCACGACCTTGTCCGGGTCCTCGTCGTCCATGCCGCCGCAGCTCAGGCGCAGGCGCTTCTGTGCATAGATGGTGCCGGCGGCCTTCATGCGCGAGGCGAGGTAGGTCCTGACGTCGTAGAAGAGGTCGTTGGTACAGTACCAGCTGCCGTCGCACTGGTCGACGGTGAAGGTGTGGCGCCACGTCATGCGGGAGCGCAGGCCGTCGAGGCCGTAGTTGAGCAGCTCGCGAGCCTCGTACGGGAGCAGCTCGTTAGCGAGGCTGCGCGCCAGCATCACGGACGCCGCCACGGATGTGGCCATCGCCATGGCCTCCTTGGCCTTCTCGTAGTAGTAGGTCGACGAGGACGAAGCCATGGCAGCGATCAGCGATTCGAGTCTCGATCTGGCGATCTGGTTCGATCGGATGATGGCGGCGTTTGTATGCTGCTGCGCCTCGAACGTACGGGCTGCCGGCCACTCTTATACTAACCCTAGCCTGAGTACGTGCAAGCCTCCAAACCAGCTAAAACATGCACGTACGCGAATACGACACAAACTCCACCCTGCCCTGTCTAGTCTAGCAGCTTTGGATCCAACACGAACACTGCCCTAGGCCTAACTCAGGAGTCAGGACAGGACTCTTACGCCTGCCTGCTGGAACACGAAGAGGACGGAGTTTAATTCCTTGGCATCCAAGATCCTCTCAATTCCTTTTCGCGGACGACATAAATTGATTCTGCACCGCAAGTTTCCTCAACGGGAAAGGAAGAAATAGTCTCTCCTCAAATCCAGCAGCCACTTCTGCTGACAACGTTTGGTTTTTCTTTTCTTTTCTTTTCTTTTCATCTTTTAACAGAAAAGGCTGTGCTCGGCATTGAGATTGATTATCATGACAACTAATCCAGTGTTTTCAACAAGGTTTTGCCTAATTTACTATTCGGGAAGCCAACTTTTGCTTGCTTTCGTGGTTATTTTCCAAAATAGTCTCTCGGGCACATGATAGTTCAGCACAGGCTACAAAATGTGCCTATATGTCACCGTGCAATGACAAAGGCAGGAACATAACTAGATAGTCGATTGGTAACTCATTACCTACAGCCCCTTATATATTCATGTAGATGATAATATTTACAAATTAATTGCAGCCATGATATTTTTTTTTTGAAATGAGACAAAAAAATTACCATTTTCATTAAACTAGTTGGCATGTACGTGCAATTGCACGTCTTGACAATTAAAGGGCAAAATTTACGGGTCTATGACTCTATGTGATTATTTTTTGGTGCAAGTCAATAATGTGATATTATAACTCAAGTGTGCATGAAGCTAGTGTCACTAGTGGAGGGCAGCTCTTTTGCCCCGGTTGGGGGGGGGGGGGGGGGGGGGTGGGCTTACGCACCGGCTGCCCAACCGGGTTTCGCAAACCCGGGCTAAAGGCGCCGCCTAATGACCCGGTGGTTGATACCAACCGGGGTAAAAGGGGTGCCCACGTGTGCTCTGCACAGCGTGCAGGCAGCACCCATTTACCCCGGTTGGTAACACCAACCGGGGCAAAAGGTTCTCTGCCGGGGCAGAGTTTTGAGTGGTTCTCTGCCGTGGCAGAGCTTTGACATGTTTTTTTGGGGTTGTTTTTGGGGTGTTATTTCTGTGCTGTTTTCTTTTCGGTGAGGCTGTAAACAACATTTTTTGCACATCGATAGTAATCATCATACAAATCATTGTATGCATTGATATCATCAAAAGATAATTACATTGATCTCAATTAGATCATTACATCTGAATAGAGTTATACACATTGAGATCATTACATGCAGATCATTGTTTATACTTAACAATACAATGTTCCATTTTGAGCTATGACCTCCTTCAGCAGAAAACCCGTCAATTCCTCTTGAAGTGCTTGTATGCGGTCTGCTGGTAGGAGCTCCCTCTGGAGATCGTGGAGCGTTAAATTTGTCCTTCTTCTTAACCGCTCATTCACGATTGTCCTTATATTCTCCATGACATAGAAGCCACATAAATTTGTTCCCAGTGGCTGCTGAGGGCACTTTACGAGAAATATAATTGAGTCAAATAATGCTCAAGGAATTAAAGATAGATGCGTGAATGTAGCAAGTACTACTTACGATAAGTGTGTCAAATCTCATATTCAACTCCGTTAAACTGGGTTGTTGCTTCTTGAACCGCTTCCAAGCCCTGTGTCGCACCCGGACTTCTAAAGGATACTCGCCGTTCCGTTGAACAGTAGTAGATTGGATTACGGGGCTTACCGGCACCCGCGTCCTCTTACGAGTAGGCCAACACACGTATGTGTGACAACCAACCCCTATCTGTTCAGCGTCGACGTAAACTATCCCATAGAAATCAGGATACTTCCATTGACGTACTTCAAAAGATACACACATGGTACGTCAACGGCATTGGAACAACTGATATCACAACAGATCTCTACGACACAAAAGATTGAAATAAGGTGCAAATAGCTCTCATTAGAGCAGAGATAGCAAATACAATCATTCAGAGGGCACATGCCCCAACATAACATCATTACATCACAGCGGAAGCATCCAAAATGTCTGAGTACAGACAAGATCCAAATAGGCCTAAGATGCCGGAAACGAACAGACGGAGCCCATCCACGAAGTCTCGGATCCTGCCCGGGTCCGCTATCTACTCGTTAGCAGTCTCGTCATACTCCACGTAGTAGCCACCATGTAGATTCCTCGGAAACGTCGGTCTGCGGAAACCACAGCCCCAAAGGGGTCAGTACATAAACGTACTGGCAAGCAAGACTCACAGTTCACCAAAGTGTAACCCGTCAACACCAAGCACAGATGCCTTGGGTTCAACGGAAGAGAGGGGATATAAAAGATGCTGCAACTGGCTGCGCTAACCAACTACAGAGATTCTACCACTTCCGGCTAACAGAAAGGAGATAAGATCGAGGATTGTAACCAACTAAAAGATAACTTCAAACAAACCCATCCTGGATCTCGCCCCTTATCCAAAGAAGCAATCCGAGGATAACTCACACAGTTGTATTAAAGGTGAATCAAGTTATTGTGTCATCAACCTATTACTAGTCAAGTTATTAATCATTGGGTGTAACATGTTTGATCATTATGTTTAAGTTGTCCTGAGTACTTGTTAGCCAGTACTTTCACCAAGTAATCCATAACCGCGGAAAACACGGCTTCTCGAGAAGATTATCCCTGCAGGGTTGCACCAATTTGGCCGTACACGCAAGAATAACCCGCCAGATGGAAATGCACTTCCACCAAGCGGGGCACTCTACACAACTCGACTCTTCTTCGCATCAAGCCCAAAGAACCTTGGGCGCACGGCTAATCGAGCCCAGAAGAAAATGGACCCTCATAGCACTCTAAGAACGTGTCCCCCTATATGCTGACTACAAAAGTTCCACCCTGGCCTGGGCTCGCAAAAACATGCATGCGGCAAATGGAAAACACGAACTAAATGAGGCGATTTGGACGAGATGCGAATCGAATCAAACTGAGGGGGGCGCCCATACTCGCTTCCCACATGCGGTTAGCGCGCTCATCATGGATCAGTAGACAAGACCCTTTTCCTATTAGGGTCGACACTAGCAGGCCTCAAAACCACACAGGGCCTCCTGCCGGTGCCTTATCATCAAATTTATTATTTAACAATAACATTAGCATGATTGATTGATTAAACATCGAGCCCCCAGAACATAATGGAATAGTAACAGGAAGTAACGGGTAACAGACTCGAGCTAGACAACCTAAGCATGCTAGTAAGACACGGGCAACAAGCAATGGTTATAGGTATGGAGGTGAGGCAATATCAGGGCTAAAGGATACATGTGATAGGTTCGTCACAGAAGCAACTAATCATAGGGCTAGCAGAAATAGAAAACGGAAAGTATCGGTAACCAATGTTGAAAGGAACACGATGGTTCATGTGAGTGATAACTTGCCTGCAAAACCCAGTAGCCTGGTACTGAGCTAACTCCTTAGAAGGGGTGTCGTAAATATCGTCGGTCCCAACGTCGTCGTTTATCCGAGAAGAAGCAAACAGACAAGGCAGAGATATAAACAATCATTATCATGGCATTGTGCACAATCAAGATGATGCATGGCAAGTTAATGGTTGCATCAAATAAACTAAGTGACATGTAACACAATTAAGATGGACCCCTATGCAATTTTGAGTTGCATATGAAAAAGGGTCCATGAATTAAGTGGACAAATGATTTGCAATTAATTATTATGTGAAAGTTGTTAGCATGATGCATGCATGATGGTAACAACAAAATAACAGCAACTAACAATAATAGATGCAAGTGATAAAAGGATTTAACAAGTTTTGGAAATCATTTAGTAAGTTTAGAAATTTTGGGTTACTTAAACATGTCACACAAACAATTATTGTTTTCATCAATTTAAAGTGTGCAAAACAATTAACAAAATTTATATTTGAAAAGAACATCAAATTTTAGTTGGATTACATGTTTCAAATATGGAAATTTGAATTAGGATGAATTTATTATGAATTAAACAATATTAAACAAGTTTTAATTGAATTTAAAACAAGTTTGAATATTATTTGAATTTTATTTGTTCAAATCATAAATTCAAATTCACATTTGAAAAGTTCACACTTTGATGGTTTGAAAACACATTTTGCATGTCCAAAAATATTTTATTTTGAGCAAATTATAATTTTATCAAATTTAATTGAATTAAACAAGTATTAAATCATTTAGGCAATTTAAATTATTCAAACAAGGAAACAAATTTTATATTTGAATAGGATATTCAAAATGGTATGAAAAACATATTTTATTTGCCTTATTTGGAATTAGTATGAATTATTTATGAATTATTGCAAATTACATTTGAATTACTCAAATTTGAATTTTAATGTATTTGGAAAATTCAAAACAGTAGATAAAATTCATATTTGGGTGGAGCATTTAAAATTGAAGGGATTTCATATGTTAAGTTTTCTGTTTTGAGTTAATGTGCAAGAGATATGAATTTTAGATGTTATTAAGGTTAATAGACATTTTGGAAAAAAGAGGAAACATTGCAGCAACTTTTCCCACCGTGGAAACAGCTACCCACGCAGGCTGACGGTGGGGTCAGCTGCCACGAGGGGGCTGACAGGTGGGGTCACGCGCGCGCTGCGCGAATAAAAGGAAAAAGGGGGGTGGTGCGCCCCTGGGGTTCGAACCCAGGACGCCTCGCTGCGCGCACAGACTCGCTACCAGTGCGCTGTCGCTGTTCGCTTGTTGATACAGGCCACAGTCTGAACAAAAGGCATTGCTGCGGGCGTTAACTGAAAGTTGGGTTAACTGAATCGGTACAGCCGGTTGCTGTAACTCGACAGAAAATAGATGCAGCGAACGGCAGCGCTCGCTGTGGCCGCCGTGCGTAGAGCTGCTGTGGCCGTGGGGGGGCGCACGGCGCGGTGCTCGGCGAGTAGAGAGGAGGGGCGAGGGAGGAGGATCGAGGGGACGACGAGGTTCTCACCTCGAGCGGCAGGGAGGCAGGCGATCGGGGTCGAGGCAGGGAGCAGAGGGCTTTCGGGCGGCGATCGGAGGCGGCGGCAGCTCGACGCCGCGGTGTCCCTGGAGCCGCCTAGCGTCCG
The DNA here is from genome assembly GCA_028641055.1 of Alopecurus myosuroides. NCBI lineage: Eukaryota > Viridiplantae > Streptophyta > Magnoliopsida > Poales > Poaceae > Alopecurus > Alopecurus myosuroides. Next base: position 123,577,347 of record CM054059.1, read on the forward strand.
GCGAGGAAGCGAGGGGGGGTATGGGACCACCACGGTTCCATTGCCGCCCTTGGGTGAACCTTCCGCTGCCCACGGCGATGGGACGGAGGCGGTGTCTGACGGCGGTTTGGGGTGGAGGTGGTGCAGGGTTCAGAACAGAGGGCGGATGCGAGCAGTGAGAGGAGAATTCGGCGGCGAGGAGGGAGATAGCTAGGGGAAGGTGGCTAGGGTTAGCAGTGGGTAGGTGTTCTTATGGGGTTCCGGGCTCGTACGTCGCACCATCGAGCGGGGGAGGAGGGATCGCACGGTGGGGGGTGCAGTCGTACAGAGTGACATCACCGCGAGGAGGAAGAAAAGCGACAGCGATGGATGGGGTGGGCCAGGAAGGAAAAGGCCTGGGGGGAAAAGATATTGGGCTTCTAGGGGGAAAAAATGGGCTGGTTGCTGTGCTCTCTCTCTCCCTCTTTTCTATTTTGTTTTTCTCTTTTTTTTGTAGCAAAAAGAAAAGGAAACATTTGATAGTTTTTTGAGTGGATAAATCTTGGAAAAATTCCAGTGGGCTGGTAGGTTCAAACTCTACCACCTTACCACTTAAGTTTTTGGAAAACCAGATTTTGGTTGCTGTTTGCCAACTGATTTGAAATTTGAATAATTTGCAACTAATTGATTTAATATTGGAAAACATCAATATTAATAGGGTAACCCTATTATTAACTTGGATTAACTTATTGGAATGGTTTGTTAGTTTTCATGAATTGGAAATTTTGGTGCTGTTTGAATTTGAGTTTGAGTTTGAAAACAATTTGGGAAATATTTAATTGAAATGAAAGCACCATTTTATTTGTTGATCAATGTGGAAATAAAATGAGAACAATTGGGTTGTTTTTATTTGTTATTTTTATTCCAAAAGTTGTAACAGAGCAAGTATGAAAACAAGGCATTTGAAATTGTTTGAGTTTCATTGTGAAAACAAGAATAACAGATGCAAAACAAAAGGAACAAATGCAACAATATGATGACATGATGCAATACCTTAATAACAAGAAATCAAACATTCTAATTGGTAGGTTTTCATACTTGGGCTGTTACAAAACGCCCCCCCTTGAAGGAATCGCGCCCCGAGATTCCTACTGAGAAAAGAAAAGGTCCGGATACTTCTTGGGAAGATCCACTTGAGCTGTGACACGTGAAACACACCGTGCACCTTGGATAGACGTCAGGGAATTAGCAAACCACCGGAACATTTTCAAGTAAAGGCAGAGGTTTTTGTATTGAGGTTGTATAGCTGGATAGAAATTTTTTCAAATGGAGAATAGACTATCTGGAATGTGGTGATTCAGGAATGCTTCCTCGAAACAACCCCAGGTGATAGGAATGTCAGCTCTCACAGCCTGGAATCAACAACAACAACAACAACCTTTCTGGCCAGATAGACTTGATATTTGGGAAGTTTTGATTAGATGCCGGTAGGAGAACTGAATTGGAAAACAACAACAAGATTTCAACGGACGAAAAGGATGTTGAGAAGAACAGGATATCGAAGCAACAACGGGAGAACGAGAACAAGATTCCTGAGGTACTACGGAAAAACCCATCCGGGCTTCTAAAGGATCAATATCTACTGCTTAAGAAATAGAGGATCTGCTTCCGGGGCTTACACGCCTCCGTTCTCAATCATGAGTAGGCAACATGATAAATCATGTCACAACCACCTCCATTCCTATGGTCTAGTAGATATAACCATCCTAGAGAAACCAGAATTCGTGAAATCCTAACTTGAAAGTTTAGATGAGAAGGGAAAACAACGTTGCACTTCCTTACCAGAAAAGGGAGGGTGGGTGGGGAAAGAAATAAAATGGCAGAATTCCTACTCTCACGTTTCATTTTTCCTATATAGCTACAAAATAGTTTCTAGACTCAACTGCGACCAGTAAAAAGGGATCCTACACGCAGACAGGCTCTGATACCATTTGTCGCACCCGGACTTCTAAAGGATACTCGCCGTTCCGTTGAACAGTAGTAGATTGGATTACGGGGCTTACCGGCACCCGCGTCCTCTTACGAGTAGGCCAACACACGTATGTGTGACAACCAACCCCTATCTGTTCAGCGTCGACGTAAACTATCCCATAGAAATCAGGATACTTCCATTGACGTACTTCAAAACATACACACATGGTACGTCAACGGCATTGGAACAACTGATATCATAACAGATCTCTACGACACAAAAGATTGAAATAAGGTGCAAATAGCTCTCATTAGAGCAGAGATAGCAAATACAATCATTCAGAGGGCACATGCCCCAACATAACATCATTACATCACAGCGGAAGAATCCAAAATGTCTGAGTACAGACAAGATCCAAATAGGCCTAAGAGGGCGGAAACGAACAGACGGAGCCCATCCACGAAGTCTCGGATCTGCCCGGGTCCGCTATCTAATCGTCAGCAGTCTCGTCATACTCCACGTAGTAGCCACCATGTAGATTCCTCGGAAACGTCGGTCTGCGGAAACCACAGCCCCAAAGGGGTCAGTACATAAACGTACTGGCAAGCAAGACTCATAGTTCACCAAAGTGTAACCCGTCAACACCAAGCACAAACGCCTTGGGTTCAACGGAAGAGAGGGGATATAAAAGATGCTGCAACTGGCTGCGCTAACCAACTACAGAGATTCTACCACTTCCGGCTAACAGAAAGGAGATAAGATCGAGGATTGTAACCAACTGAAAGATAACTTCAAACAAACCCATCCTGGATCTCGCCCCTTATCCAAAGAAGCAATCCAAGGATAACTCACACAGTTGTATTAAAGGTGAATCAAGTTATTGTGTCATCAACCTATTACTAGTCAAGTTATTAATCATTGGGTGTAACATGTTTGATCATTATGTTTAAGTTGTCCTGAGTACTTGTTAGCCAGTACTTTCACCAAGTAATCCATAACCGCGGAAAACACGGCTTCTCGAGAAGATTATCCCTGCAGGGTTGCACCAATTTGGCCGTACATGCAAGAATAACCCGCCAGATGGAAATGCACTTCCACCAAGCGGGGCACTCTACACAACTCGACTCTTCTTCGCATCAAGCCCAAAGAACCTTGGGCGCACGGCTAATCGAGCCCAGAAGAAAATGGACCCTCATAGCACTCTAAGAACGTGTCCCCCTATATGCCGACTACAAAAGTTCCACCCTGGCCTGGGCTCGCAAAAACATGCATGCGGAAAATGGAAAAATGAGGCGATTTGGACGAGATGCGAATCGAATCAAACTGAGGGGGGCGCCCATACTCGCTTCCCACATGCGGTTAGTGCGCTCATCATGGATCAGTAGACAAGAACCTTTTCCTATTAGGGTCGACACTAGCAGGCCTCAAAACCACACAGGGCCTCCTGCCGGTGCCTTATCATCAAATTTATTATTTAACAATAACATTAGCATGATTGATTGATTAAACATCGAGCCCCCAGAACATAATGGAATAGTAACAGGAAGTAACGGGTAACAGACTCGAGCTAGACAACCTAAGCATGCTAGTAAGACACGGGCAACAAGCAATGGTTATAGGTATGGAGGTGAGGCAATATCAGGGCTAAAGGATACATGTGATAGGTTCGTCACAGAAGCAACTAATCATAGGGCTAGCAGAAATAGACAACGGAAAGTATCGGTAACCAATGTTGAAAGGAACACGATGGTTCATGTGAGTGATAACTTGCCTGCAAAACCCAGTAGCCTGGTACTGAGCTAACTCCTTAGAAGGGGTGTCGTAAATATCGTCGGTCCCAACGTCGTCGTTTATCCGAGAAGAAGCAAACAGACAAGGCAGAGATATAAACAATCATTATCATGGCATTGTGCACAATCAAGATGATGCATGGCAAGTTAATGGTTGCATCAAATAAACTAAGTGACATGTAACACAATTAAGATGGACCCCTATGCAATTTTGAGTTGCATATGAAAAAGGGTCCATGAATTAAGTGGACAAATGATTTGCAATTAATTATTATGTGAAAGTTGTTAGCATGATGCATGCATGATGGTAACAACAAAATAACAGCAACTAACAATAATAGATGCAAGTGATAAAAGGATTTAACAAGTTTTAGAAATCATTTAGTAAGTTTAGAAATTTTGGGTTACTTAAACATGTCACACAAACAATTATTGTTTTCATCAATTTAAATTGTGCAAAACAATTAACAAAATTTATATTTGAAAAGAACATCAAATTTTAGTTGGATTACATGTTTCAAATATGGAAATTTGAATTAGGATGAATTTATTATGAATTAAACAATATTAAACAAGTTTTAATTGAATTTAAAACAAGTTTGAATATTATTTGAATTTTATTTGTTCAAATCATAAATTCAAATTCACATTTGAAAAGTTCACACTTTGATGGTTTGAAAACACATTTTGCATGTCCAAAAATATTTTATTTTGAGCAAATTATAATTTTATCAAATTTAATTGAATTAAACAAGTATTAAATCATTTAGGCAATTTAAATTATTCAAACAAGGAAACAAATTTTATATTTGAATAGGATATTCAAAATGGTATGAAAAACATATTTTATTTGCCTTATTTGGAATTAGTATGAATTATTTATGAATTATTGCAAATTACATTTGAATTACTCAAATTTGAATTTTAATGTATTTGGAAAATTCAAAACAGTAGATAAAATTCATATTTGGGTGGAGCATTTAAAATTGAAGGGATTTCATATGTTAAGTTTTCTGTTTTGAGTTAATGTGCAAGAGATATGAATTTTAGATGTTATTAAGGTTAATAGACATTTTGGAAAAAAGAGGAAACATTGCAGCAACTTTTCCCACCGTGGAAACAGCTACCCACGCGGGCTGACGGTGGGGTCAGCTGCCACGAGGGGGCTGACAGGTGGGGTCACGCGCGCGCTGCGCGAATAAAAGGAAAAAGGGGGGTGGTGCGCCCCTGGGGTTCGAACCCAGGACGCCTCGCTGCGCGCACAGACTCGCTACCAGTGCGCTGTCGCTGTTCGCTTGTTGATACAGGCCACAGTCTGAACAAAAGGCATTGCTGCGGGCGTTAACTGAAAGTTGGGTTAACTGAATCGGTACAGCCGGTTGCTGTAACTCGACAGAAAATAGATGCAGCGAACGGCAGCGCTCGCTGTGGCCGCCGTGCGTAGAGCTGCTGTGGCCGTGGGGGGGCGCACGGCGCGGTGCTCGGCGAGTAGAGAGGAGGGGCGAGGGAGGAGGATCGAGGGGACGACGAGGTTCTCACCTCGAGCGGCAGGGAGGCAGGCGATCGGGGTCGAGGCAGGGAGCAGAGGGCTTTCGGGCGGCGATCGGAGGCGGCGGCAGCTCGACGCCGCGGTGTCCCTGGAGCCGCCTAGCGTCCGGCGAGGAAGCGAGGGGGGGTATGGGACCACCACGGTTCCATTGCCGCCCTTGGGTGAACCTTCCGCTGCCCACGGCGATGGGACGGAGGCGGTGTCTGACGGCGGTTTGGGGTGGAGGTGGTGCAGGGTTCAGAACAGAGGGCGGATGCAAGCAGTGAGAGGAGAATTCGGCGGCGAGGAGGGAGATAGCTAGGGGAAGGTGGCTAGGGTTAGCAGTGGGTAGGTGTTCTTATGGGGTTCCGGGCTCGTACGTCGCACCATCGAGCGGGGGAGGAGGGATCGCACGGTGGGGGGTGCAGTCGTACAGAGTGACATCACCGCGAGGAGGAAGAAAAGCGACAGCGATGGATGGGGTGGGCCAGGAAGGAAAAGGCCTGGGGGGAAAAGATATTGGGCTTCTAGGGGGGAAAAATGGGCTGGTTGCTGTGCTCTCTCTCTCCCTCTTTTCTATTTTGTTTTTCTCTTTTTTTTGTAGCAAAAAGAAAAGGAAACATTTGATAGTTTTTTGAGTGGATAAATCTTGGAAAAATTCCAGTGGGCTGGTAGGTTCAAACTCTACCACCTTACCACTTAAGTTTTTGGAAAACCAGATTTTGGTTGCTGTTTGCCAACTGATTTGAAATTTGAATAATTTGCAACTAATTGATTTAATATTGGAAAACATCAATATTAATAGGGTAACCCTATTATTAACTTGGATTAACTTATTGGAATGGTTTGTTAGTTTTCATGAATTGGAAATTTTGGTGCTGTTTGAATTTGAGTTTGAGTTTGAAAACAATTTGGGAAATATTTAATTGAAATGAAAGCACCATTTTATTTGTTGATCAATGTGGAAATAAAATGAGAACAATTGGGTTGTTTTTATTTGTTATTTTTATTCCAAAAGTTGTAACAGAGCAAGTATGAAAACAAGGCATTTGAAATTGTTTGAGTTTCATTGTGAAAACAAGAATAACAGATGCAAAACAAAAGGAACAAATGCAACAATATGATGACATGATGCAATACCTTAATAACAAGAAATCAAACATTCTAATTGGTAGGTTTTCATACTTGGGCTGTTACAAAACGCCCCCCCTTGAAGGAATCGCGCCCCGAGATTCCTACTGAGAAAAGAAAAGGTCCGGATACTTCTTGGGAAGATCCACTTGAGCTGTGACACGTGAAACACACCGTGCACCTTGGATAGACGTCAGGGAATTAGCAAACCACCGGAACATTTTCAAGTAAAGGCAGAGGTTTTTGTATTGAGGTTGTATAGCTGGGTAGAAATTGTTTCAAATGGAGAATAGACTATCTGGAATGTGGTGATTCAGGAATGCTTCCTCGAAACAACCCCAGGTGATAGGAATGTCAGCTCTCACAGCCTGGAATCAACAACAACAACAACCTTTCTGGCCAGATAGACTTGATATTTGGGAAGTTTTGATTAGATGCCGGTAGGAGAACTGAATTGGAAAACAACAACAAGATTTCAACGGACGAAAAGGATGTTGAGAAGAACAGGATATCGAAGCAACAACGGGAGAACGAGAACAAGATTCCTGAGGTACTACGGAAAAACCCATCCGGGCTTCTAAAGGATTAATATCTACTGCTTAAGAAATAGAGGATCTGCTTCCGGGGCTTACACGCCTCCGTTCTCAATCATGAGTAGGCAACATGATAAATCATGTCACAACCACCTCCATTCCTATGGTCTAGTAGATATAACCATCCTAGAGAAACCAGAATTCGTGAAATCCTAACTTGAAAGTTTAGATGAGAAGGGAAAACAACGTTGCACTTCCTTACCAGAAAAGGGAGGGTGGGTGGGGAAAGAAATAAAATGGCAGAATTCCTACTCTCACGTTTCATTTTTCCTATATAGCTACAAAATAGTTTCTAGACTCAACTGCGACCAGTAAAAAGGGATCCTACACGCAGACAGGCTCTGATACCATTTGTCGCACCCGGACTTCTAAAGGATACTCGCCGTTCCGTTGAACAGTAGTAGATTGGATTACGGGGCTTACCGGCACCCGCGTCCTCTTACGAGTAGGTCAACACACGTATGTGTGACAACCAACCCCTATCTGTTCAGCGTCGACGTAAACTATCCCATAGAAATCAGGATACTTCCATTGACGTACTTCAAAACATACACACATGGTACGTCAACGGCATTGGAACAACTGATATCATAACAGATCTCTACGACACAAAAGATTGAAATAAGGTGCAAATAGCTCTCATTAGAGCAGAGATAGCAAATACAATCATTCAGAGGGCACATGCCCCAACATAACATCATTACATCACAGCGGAAGAATCCAAAATGTCTGAGTACAGACAAGATCCAAATAGGCCTAAGAGGGCGGAAACGAACAGACGGAGCCCATCCACGAAGTCTCGGATCCTGCCCGGGTCCGCTATCTAATCGTCAGCAGTCTCGTCATACTCCACGTAGTAGCCACCATGTAGATTCCTCGGAAACGTCGGTCTGCGGAAACCACAGCCCCAAAGGGGTCAGTACATAAACGTACTGGCAAGCAAGACTCATAGTTCACCAAAGTGTAACCCGTCAACACCAAGCACAAACGCCTTGGGTTCAACGGAAGAGAGGGGATATAAAAGATGCTGCAACTGGCTGCGCTAACCAACTACAGAGATTCTACCACTTCCGGCTAACAGAAAGGAGATAAGATCGAGGATTGTAACCAACTGAAAGATAACTTCAAACAAACCCATCCTGGATCTCGCCCCTTATCCAAAGAAGCAATCCGAGGATAACTCACACAGTTGTATTAAAGGTGAATCAAGTTATTGTGTCATCAACCTATTACTAGTCAAGTTATTAATCATTGGGTGTAACATGTTTGATCATTATGTTTAAGTTGTCCTGAGTACTTGTTAGCTAGTACTTTCACCAAGTAATCCATAACCGCGGAAAACACGGCTTCTCGAGAAGATTATCCCTGCAGGGTTGCACCAATTTGGCCGTACATGCAAGAATAACCCGCCAGATGGAAATGCACTTCCACCAAGCGGGGCACTCTACACAACTCGACTCTTCTTCGCATCAAGCCCAAAGAACCTTGGGCGCACGGCTAATCGAGCCCAGAAGAAAATGGACCCTCATAGCACTCTAAGAACGTGTCCCCCTATATGCCGACTACAAAAGTTCCACCCTGGCCTGGGCTCGCAAAAACATGCATGCGGCAAATGGAAAAATGAGGCGATTTGGACGAGATGCGAATCGAATCAAACTGAGGGGGGCGCCCATACTCGCTTCCCACATGCGGTTAGTGCGCTCATCATGGATCAGTAGACAAGACCCTTTTCCTATTAGGGTCGACACTAGCAGGCCTCAAAACCACACAGGGCCTCCTGCCGGTGCCTTATCATCAAATTTATTATTTAACAATAACATTAGCATGATTGATTGATTAAACATCGAGCCCCCAGAACATAATGGAATAGTAACAGGAAGTAACGGGTAACAAACTCGAGCTAGACAACCTAAGCATGCTAGTAAGACACGGGCAACAAGCAATGGTTATAGGTATGGAGGTGAGGCAATATCAGGGCTAAAGGATACATGTGATAGGTTCGTCACAGAAGCAACTAATCATAGGGCTAGCAGAAATAGACAACGGAAAGTATCGGTAACCAATGTTGAAAGGAACACGATGGTTCATGTGAGTGATAACTTGCCTGCAAAACCCAGTAGCCTGGTACTGAGCTAACTCCTTAGAAGGGGTGTCGTAAATATCGTCGGTCCCAACGTCGTCGTTTATCCGAGAAGAAGCAAACAGACAAGGCAGAGATATAAACAATCATTATCATGGCATTGTGCACAATCAAGATGATGCATGGCAAGTTAATGGTTGCATCAAATAAACTAAGTGACATGTAACACAATTAAGATGGACCCCTATGCAATTTTGAGTTGCATATGAAAAAGGGTCCATGAATTAAGTGGACAAATGATTTGCAATTAATTATTATGTGAAAGTTGTTAGCATGATGCATGCATGATGGTAACAACAAAATAACAGCAACTAACAATAATAGATGCAAGTGATAAAAGGATTTAACAAGTTTTGGAAATCATTTAGTAAGTTTAGAAATTTTGGGTTACTTAAACATGTCACACAAACAATTATTGTTTTCATCAATTTAAATTGTGCAAAACAATTAACAAAATTTATATTTGAAAAGAACATCAAATTTTAGTTGGATTACATGTTTCAAATATGGAAATTTGAATTAGGATGAATTTATTATGAATTAAACAATATTAAACAAGTTTTAATTGAATTTAAAACAAGTTTGAATATTATTTGAATTTTATTTGTTCAAATCATAAATTCAAATTCACATTTGAAAAGTTCACACTTTGATGGTTTGAAAACACATTTTGCATGTCCAAAAATATTTTATTTTGAGCAAATTATAATTTTATCAAATTTAATTGAATTAAACAAGTATTAAATCATTTAGGCAATTTAAATTATTCAAACAAGGAAACAAATTTTATATTTGAATAGGATATTCAAAATGGTATGAAAAACATATTTTATTTGCCTTATTTGGAATTAGTATGAATTATTTATGAATTATTGCAAATTACATTTGAATTACTCAAATTTGAATTTTAATGTATTTGGAAAATTCAAAACAGTAGATAAAATTCATATTTGGGTGGAGCATTTAAAATTGAAGGGATTTCATATGTTAAGTTTTCTGTTTTGAGTTAATGTGCAAGAGATATGAATTTTAGATGTTATTAAGGTTAATAGACATTTTGGAAAAAAGAGGAAACATTGCAGCAACTTTTCCCACCGTGGCAACAGCTACCCACGCGGGCTGACGGTGGGGTCAGCTGCCACGGTGGCGCCGCGCTGGCGTGGGTGTGATGCGCTGGCTGCAAGGGGGCTGACAGGTGGGGTCACGCGCGCGCTGCGCGAATAAAAGGAAAAAGGGGGGTGGTGCGCCCCTGGGGTTCGAACCCAGGACGCCTCGCTGCGCGCACAGACTCGCTACCAGTGCGCTGTCGCTGTTCGCTTGTTGATACAGGCCACAGTCTGAACAAAAGGCATTGCTGCGGGCGTTAACTGAAAGTTGGGTTAACTGAATCGGTACAGCCGGTTGCTGTAACTCGACAGAAAATAGATGCAGCGAACGGCAGCGCTCGCTGTGGCCGCCGTGCGTAGAGCTGCTGTGGCCGTGGGGGGGCGCACGGCGCGGTGCTCGGCGAGTAGAGAGGAGGGGCGAGGGAGGAGGATCGAGGGGACGACGAGGTTCTCACCTCGAGCGGCAGGGAGGCAGGCGATCGGGGTCGAGGCAGGGAGCAGAGGGCTTTCGGGCGGCGATCGGAGGCGGCGGCAGCTCGACGCCGCGGTGTCCCTGGAGCCGCCTAGCGTCCGGCGAGGAAGCGAGGGGGGGTATGGGACCACCACGGTTCCATTCCCGCCCTCGGGTGAACCTTCCGCTGCCCACGGCGATGGGACGGAGGCGGTGTCTGACGGCAGTTTGGGGTGGAGGTGGTGCAGGGTTCAGAACAGAGGGCGGATGCGAGCAGTGAGAGGAGAATTCGGCGGCGAGGAGGGAGATAGCTAGGGGAAGGTGGCTAGGGTTAGCAGTGGGTAGGTGTTCTTATGGGGTTCCGGGCTCGTACGGCGCACCATCGAACGGGGGAGGAGGGATCGCACGGTGGGGGGTGCAGTCGTACAGAGTGACATCACCGCGAGGAGGAAGAAAAGCGACAGCGATGGATGGGGTGGGCCAGGAAGGAAAAGGCCTGGGGGGAAAAGATATTGGGCTTCTAGGGGGGAAAAATGGGCTGGTTGCTGTGCTCTCTCTCCCTCTTTTCTATTTAGTTTTTCTCTTTTTTTTGTAGCAAAAAGAAAAGGAAACATTTGATAGTTTTTTGAGTGGATAAATCTTGGAAAAATTCCAGTGGGCTGGTAGGTTCAAACTCTACCACCTTACCACTTAAGTTTTTGGAAAACCAGATTTTGGTTGCTGTTTGCCAACTGATTTGAAATTTGAATAATTTGCAACTAATTGATTTAATATTGGAAAACATCAATATTAATAGGGTAACCCTATTATTAACTTGGATTAACTTATTGGAATGGTTTGTTAGTTTTCATGAATTGGAAATTTTGGTGCTGTTTGAATTTGAGTTTGAGTTTGAAAACAATTTGGGAAATATTTAATTGAAATGAAAGCACCATTTTATTTGTTGATCAATGTGGAAATAAAATGAGAACAATTGGGTTGTTTTTATTTGTTATTTTTATTCCAAAAGTTGTAACAGAGCAAGTATGAAAACAAGGCATTTGAAATTGTTTGAGTTTCATTGTGAAAACAAGAATAACATATGCAAAATAAAAGGAACAAATGCAACAATATGATGACATGATGCAATACCTTAATAACAAGAAATCAAACATTCTAATTGGTAGGTTTTCATACTTGGGCTGTTACACCCTGTCCGAGAAAAAAAAAGAATATATGGGTCATCGTACGATAATGATTGAAGAAAAGGGGACGGTGTAGTGCGACAACGATTGAACTTACTTTGTGGGCATTGAAATAATGAGCTTGTACTCCTCTTGGCCTTTATCCATAGAGTCCATGAGATCAACTATTCCGGTGTCAACGTGAATGTTGAAAAGAATCCAGTGAAAACTGCACACACGATTATATACATAGTCATGCATAACTCATCAGTTACACTTAACACCGACTTAGCAAAATAGAAATGTGAAGGAATATGCATAAGACAGTAACACTCACTCTTGTCTGTAAGGAAATAGTATTTCACTACAGTGAAATTGTTTCCTCAAAAACATAACTATGTTATCCCCCGTCTCTTCAGGGTATTCCACTAAAATGTAATCATTGATGACATATGGGCCAATGAACCCAATGCCACCGTTTCCATTACATTCCAGAATCTTCATCCTGCATAATATATATCGTGAAGTGAGGATAATATATATAAGAAGCAATGATCGAACTAACTGAGGTAGATACTTACAAACAATAGGTGCTGATGATCGATTTGTCGAGGGCGTCTAGATTATAGAAGAAAAAAAGATCTTCAAAATCAATACAGACCGAGTCATCGCGGAAGTAATCCTCATCTCTAATTTTCACCATGAGTTGGGCTAGCCCCTCATTTGCGGTTTGGATATACCACGTATGCAGTTGGCGCTTGAATGTTTTCAAAGAGTTGAGCTGATCAGGTTTGACGAGAGACTTCCCTAACTCATATTTCCATGCCAATTCAGCCGGTTCGAAGTTTTCGGATTGGCTTTGGAGTTGGTCAACTGGTATGCCACACTCTCTGGCAAACCTCTAAGCTGCTTCCCGATCAACTTGATTGTAGGGAGTCTGTACATTGTCCGGCACCTTGAGCGGGGGGACCGATTGTTTTTGCTGCTTCCCGAGCCGGGGAATTGTTACCCCCGCCTTCTTGACTTTGTCATAAGTCATCATTAATCCGAGATCATAGTCAGATGGCAGATTCATCTGAACTTGGGATGGCATCTCTAGCATATTCTTGAAGTGCTTCTTTACAACCGGATCTATTGGTTCCTTTGGCGGCTCCGAGGTTCTCTTTCCCCACGAAGCCATCTGACGTTTCGTGTCCGCAGTCACCCAGTCGTGGGTCTCCTCGTCATTCATATGGTAAGACAACTTTTCTGGCAGTTGCTTGGCTTTTTTCTTCGTAGCACTTTTCTTCTTCGGGGAAGACTTAGAGGCAGCAACCTTCCTCTTAGAGGACTTAGTGGGCGGCGGAGTCGTCTCAGGCATCAGAGATCGAGCCGGACTCGGGCTGCTAACGTCCATGGCGTTGACGTGTGCTGGTGATGATCGAGCCGGACTGCGTCTCGGAGAAGTAGGTGGCAGTGGTGGCGGCGGTGGACTACGTCTCGGAGAAGTAGGTGCTTGAGCTGGTGGTGGACTGCGTCTCGGAGAAGTAGGTGGCGGTGGTGGCGTTAGACTGCTTGGGGGAAACACTATGCCACTCTTTTTCCATTGAATGATGGAATTGACGGCTCTCCAAGTGTCTCTACCCAATCACCTCCAGGGATGTCAAGCCGTATTATCCTCCAAGCCGGCTGAACATCATCAACACCGACACGAGAATAGCCCGGTGTAATCGGACGGCCATGGGAGGTTGCTCCCTGTACACAAGGTAAAGCGTAGCCGTCCGCCACCTTGATGGATACGTTTGAGACTGACACGTATAGCGAACAGCTTGTCTTCTCCTTGATTGCATCCACGGCCTCCGTCTGTGCATGGGTATCAACAAGCATAACTGCAATGGCAGCCGGTACCTCCGTTGAAGCCACGCTGCTCCGGCGTTGAGATGGGTCTGTTTGGTAGAATGTAGTGTCTTGCGTCTGGGAGCGTCGGCTAGTAAGCTCATTAATCTGTTGTTGCTGCATCATCACTGCGGCTTCCAAGACACCAACCCGTTCTACAACTGCTGCGTCCTTCTTTTTCTTTCCTCTCTCTCGGCTTCTATGTGGATAGAGACAACCTTCCTTGTTGAAACCAACAACACGGATATCGTCCTTTGCCTCGTATCCAGCCGCCATGTTTTGGATTCCTGAGGGCCTTCGTAAGCTCGTCATTCTCTCGATCTGGCTTGAACTCTCCCGCTTTACCTCTTGGAACACCTTATCAAGTTCCGCAAAGGGGGCCTTTATTTTTTTCAGACATAATAAGTTGCACGTCTTCGTCAAACGTCGCCCCATGCCCAAGCAACCAATTCTTTGACCTTCGCGGAAAATCCTGAGTACTCGAATGATCCCCTTCTCTCGCAGATCTACCTCGAGTTTGTCAAACTTAGGCACTGTAACTCTGTAGCCACCTGAACCCATCTTATGGTGATATACCGTCCTTGCCGCATTTTCCGCATTCTTGGCTGACCTTCTCTTCCCCTTTTCTGATTCTTTGTACGCCAGAAATGCTGGCCAGTGTGCCTTCTGCTTCTCAAGCGCCCCCCTCGAATTTTGGGACTTTTTTTCTTCTGATATTCCTTCCATAATATTTTCTTGTAAGCATTGAAAGCCTCGACCATCTTCGTCAGAGCCAAGTGCATCACCGCGTCGCGAATTTTCTTCTCTGTCTTCGTGGTATCACATTCTGGAAGACTGAAATGGTTCATCAGCTTGTCGAACATGAGTTGTTTGGACCGGTCTGAGACAAAAGAAACTGCCAGACGGTCAGGATCGTCTTAGTCCTTTACTGGCTCATTCCATTCTTCAATACTTATTGGGATCATGTCCCTAACAATAAATCCACATTGGCTTGTAAACTTAGTTGTTGTCTTGATGGGCCAAGCAGGTTCGCCGGATCGATAGACTTGCTCGATTAGCTGATGCACTTTCGAGCTCATCTCTTGAGTCGTGCCTCGTTTCGACCTCTTGCTAGACGATGTCGATGCAGTATGTTCCACGACCTTCACTAAGGCTTGTTCATCACTGCTTTTCTCCGGTTCCACATCCGTTCCTTGCAATTGCTCTTCTTCGTCCATTCCCTGACCTGATTCATTCAGGTACTACGATCCGTCGTCTTGACCTCCACCGTCATTGGGTCCACCGGGGAGTGTACTTTCTTCTATTGTCGCGAACACCTGTTCTTCACCCTCAATGCCGTCCATAGCTCAACCAATACAAATGGAAGATAAAATACTTTAGTAAGTTATAAATTCTCTTGGAAAAATAATATTTCACTAAACAATCATCACAATAGTACACTTTAGTAAGGAGTATGACTAGCAGATCAGATTGAGTCTTTCCGAGTAAACTTGCGACTCGAAGGTGGCATAACAAATGTAGCATTCCATATTATCCATATCATCTATGAAAACATTGCAGATCTCTCCCTCTTCTTCTTGATTGGTGGGATTTAGACGTCATACAAGGAAGAAGAAGAGGAATATATCTGCAATGTTTTCACACATGATATAGATAATCTCGAATTCTACATCTGTTATGCCCGGTTCGAGTCGCAAGTTTACTCAGCAAGACTGGATCTGATCTGCTAGTCATACTCCTACCTAGGCCTATAGTAGTCGTCGTAGTCGCCGTCACTATCGTTTTCCTCTCGGTTCCCCCGGTTCCCTCTCGGTTCCTGAACTTCGTGCTTCTTACAAGGTAGTACACGTGATGGCGATGCGGGGGAAGGAAGATTTTTGCCAATTCCGGGGACTTCTAGACGACATCGAAGCTTCACTAGCGGTATGTTTTTAGGCTCTACTTCTTCCAAAATATGTTTATGTTTGTACTGTACAAAGTGGTTACATTTTGGTTCATATAAAATATTAACACTAAAAAGAAATGTTAACACAAAAAAAAGCTTAAAAAAATTTAACACTAAAATGAAAAATGCTTAAAAAAAATTATGGTTCTACTTCTCCTAATAGCTAATTTCCATAATATAGCTAAAAAAATGTTAACACTAAAAAGAAAAAAGCTAAAAAAAATGAGGGCGCGAGGCCGGTGAGGGTGCTCACCACGAGGCGCAGCGGCAGAGGCAAGGAGGAGACCGACGGCGAGGTCCGCGACTGCGTGGAAGAGCACGGCGGCAAGGAGGGTCGCAGAGGAGAACGGCGCCGCGGAGGAGCGCAGCGGCGCAGAGGAGCACGGCGACGCGGAGGGCCGCGGAGGGGCACGGCGGCGAGGATCTACGGCGGCGAAAATCGAGTAGCCTGACGGCATCGTTCGGGTTCTCGTCGTCGGGGTTTTAGGAATTTCTGCGCGGCTCCGCTCGGGGTTATATAGGTGGGGGCCTTTTGCCCCGGTTGGTAACACTGACGGGGGCAAAAGGGGGTCTTTTACCCCGGTTTGTATTACCAACCGGGGCAAAAGAGGGGGGAGGTGGGCCCTCGCTTGCCCGCCCACCTCCCCCTCTTTTTCCCCGGCTGGTAACACGAACCGGGGCAAAAGGCCCAACTTTTCGTTTTTTGCTGTCCTGCCGCCATTTTTTTCCCTGCCTTGTTTAAATATTTTTGTCAATGGTTTCTTCAAATACATTTCAAATGATTTTGAATTAGGAGAAACTTTCAATATGAAATGTGTTTAAATTGCATAAATATTTTAAAAATATTTTCTGTTTTTTATTCTAACTATTTAAACTAGTAGCAATTTTTGAAATTTCAAACATTCTAAAAAACCTAATTTATGAATGGCTTTGAATTTGGAGAAACTTTCAATATGAAAAGTGTTTAAAATTGCGTAAACATTTCAAATACATTTTATGATTTAAAAATAATTATTCTAACTATTGAAACTAGTAACAATTTTTGTATTTTGAAACATTTTAAAAAACCTAGTTTATGAATGGTTTCGAATTTGAAGAAACTTTCAATACGAAAAGTGTTTAAAATTGCGTAAACATTTCTAATACATTTTATGCTTTGAAAAATACTTATTCTAACTATTTAAACTAGTAACAATTTTTGAATTTTCGAACATGTTTAAAAACCTAGTTTATGAATGGTTCGAATTTGAAAAAAAAATTCAATATGAAAAGTGTTTAAAATTGCGTAAACATTTCAAATACATTTTCTACTTTAAAAAATAATTATTCTAACTATGAAAAGTGTGGCGAGGGAGTTGTGCCGCGTGGCCGCGAGCGCGCGGTATAAAATGTCGCGCCTCGAGCGTCTTCTCCTCTCCACGCGTCCACTCCCCTCTCTCTCCTCTCCACGAACCGCCCCGCCGCCGCCATGCCTCCGAGGAGGAACGGCACCACCGGCTTCCGCGGCATCCGAGCGCGGCCAAACGGAATGTTCACCTCGGAGATCCGCTACGGGGAAGAACGCATCCCCCTTGGCTCCTTTACGATGGCGGCGGAGGCCGCCCGCGCCTGGGACGCGGCAGCTTGGCCCCTGAACTGCCCGCGGTCGCTGATGAATTTCAACGACTGCCACACCCGCTGGGAAGCAGAGGCCAGGGCGCTGACGTCACAGATTGTCACCGCCGCCGACCGTCGCCACCTCCGCCACCGCGCGTTTCAGGGCCTAGTCGACGCCAGGGATGAGCGCGACGTCCGCGAGTATTACCGGAACAATCCGGAGGAGCAGCGCACCAACGAGGAGCTATGCAGACCCGCGCGGCTGAGCGGGCGGAGCGCCGCCTCGAACGCCACCTCGCGTTAGAGGCCACCCGGGAGGCGAGGACGAAGGCGCTGCAAGAGCTCCGCCGGGCCGACCACGCCGGTGAAGTATGGGCCTCCAACGATCCGAGGTGGGGGTCTACCTTGTACACAATATCGTGCACCTCCGACGAAGACGAGGAGGTCACCGACGAGTTCGCCGCCGACGACGACCAGGAGGAGGTCACCGACGAGTTCCCCGACGACGACGACGAGGAGGAGTAGTGTTCGTCTGTTTTTAATAAAAGAATTTGTATTCCGGCGAACTGCGGAGCGCTAGCGCGTCTGTTATCTGTTTTCCGTGTGATTCTTCCTGACTGGTGGGATTCAGACGCTAGAAAGAAACACACCTCTGATCCAACGACTCACAAGAGCTAACATTAGGGAGGAGGCCAGTACATTTGGATAGATAAACAAGGCAGTACATAATGGCAAGAGTG
The DNA here is from genome assembly GCA_028641055.1 of Alopecurus myosuroides. NCBI lineage: Eukaryota > Viridiplantae > Streptophyta > Magnoliopsida > Poales > Poaceae > Alopecurus > Alopecurus myosuroides. Next base: position 123,595,335 of record CM054059.1, read on the forward strand.
GATCTAGACCTAAACGGAGAGCATAGATCTAGATAAACAAGGCAGTACATAATGGCATGATTGGATCTGATCTGCTAGTCATACTCCTGCCTAGGCCTATAGTACTCCGACTCGTAGTCGTCGTAGTCGCCGACGTCGTCGTCACTATCGTCGGACGGTGCTCTGGACTCCCTTGGAGGATCACGGCCATACGACTAGGCGTGAGGGTAGCGCAGGAGGGGGTTGCCGCTGGCCCTGATGTAGTTCGTGACGCTATGAAGAGTCCGTCCGCCGCCCCACCACAGCTGACGACCGGCCTCGTTGAAGTTCGAAGGAGGCGGGCCGTTCTCCTCGTACCTGGCGAGCGCACTCTCACGCCGATTAATAAAGAAGGCGTCCCAATTAGGGCAGTAGTCGGGATTCCAACTGGGATTCCTCTGCTGCTCCGACGTGAGCTCGTGGTAGTAGTGGTTTGTGATGGCCGTCCGATGCGCCACACCTTGAGGAACAGGAGGGACCGACACTCCTCCGGCGCTCAGCATCCAACTGGCGGGGACGCTGTAGCCGGGCGGGCAGGGGTAGTTCGAGGCGGAAAGTGCGTCCGCGTGTAGGAAGGTTCGAGTGGGTACGGTAGAAGCCATGGGAGAGTGGTGAGTTTATATGTGTTTATGCCGATGATGGCAATGCATACATATATATAGTGAGAAGAAACAGACCCTTTAGTCCCGGGCCGTTTTACCAACCGAGACTAAAGGGTTACAGTTTCGTTGGGACCAATCACAAAGAATCACACGAATCAGGGGTGTGTTTCTTTCGAGCTCTTGTGAACCGTTCGTTCAGGGGTACGGTGTGTTTGTTTCGAGCGCTTGTTAGCCGTTGGATCAGGAGTGTTTCTTTCGAGCGCTTCTTAACCGTTGGATCGAAACCCTAGCAGAACACTTTGTGAGCCAGAGGACCCTATATATAGCCCACCTCTCGGAGTCCCTTCATACATTATTCTGTTCATCCACCGAATACAAATGATTTGGATTCGCCAGCATACGTCCTACCGTACATTTGATATGCATATATGCACTCAGGAGAAACGGTGGGGCTGTATGCTGCCGATACCGATTGTTTTGTTCTACATCCCCCATTCAAGGTTTTTTTTTAGATAAAAGGCATAAGCCCGGCTTTGAATTAACAAAACCAGAGAGTTCACATAAACGAGGTTACAATAGCTGAGGCATACAGCTTAGCCACACACACTAACTAGAGTCACTAGGAAGCACAACACACGACAAGGAACTAAGGAAAGCAACAACCTCGCCGCAGCGAGAACAACGAGCAACCAGCGGCGCGCCGAAGGCATCACGGAAGGTCACGACGACGAATACAAATGGCGTGGATCTTCTTGAGTTCGTCAATCATCCTACGAGCATCTTTGCTGTCTTCAGGCAACAGGGCGGGCGTCCACAGTTGGGGAGTTAACGTTTGCGACGCGGTTGATGGCGCGGTCGAGGACCGACCCCTCGGTAAGACCAGCCCCACGAGCACTCTTGCGCTCATCCCGCACCGGAACCGCCATGCTGCGCAACCCCTTAGCAACCGGGGCGGCCAGCGCCTGCACCACGCCCAGAGTCTGCGCGGAGTCCCCGAAGAAATCCGGCTAGGGAAAGCAGGCGAGTGAGCTCGCTAACACCTTAGCGGGATGGTCGGCGTTGGCCTTGCTGCGCCGTTCCTTGTTTCGCATGGACGGCGGGTTCGAAACCCATCTTGAGGGAGTAACCGCCAGGCCAGACGGAGGTGGGAGAGGAGAGCCGAGTCCAGAAGCTGGCGCCACCGTGGAAGGAGAGGAAGGGGGCTAATCCGAGAGGGAGAGCGACAGCTCCTGGTTTTCCTACACCCCTACAGCCCCAGTCCTGCCCCACTTAGAAGCGAGGAAAGTTCCGTACTGGTCAATTGGCGGAGGCGCCATGACGCAGGCAGGGACAGTAGGAGGAGCAGAGAGGTGGGCCGATTTGTTGCCGCATGCTTGCCTGCCACTCTTCGAGGAGGGGGCGACCGACGCCTTGGGCCCCGACTTGTCGTGCCGCCCGTGCTTGCCATACCAGTCTTCATCTTCGTCCTCCGAGCTTTTGTCTCCCAGTGCGTCATCATATTTGTCCTTGCGCCCAGGAGGAGGCGGAGGGGGAGGAGGAAGAGAGAAGGCCCATGGCTCCTTACCCTTCTCGAGCTGGACGCGGATCTTGTAGCCTTGCCCATTGACGCACATGAAAAGAAAGAAGGGACCAGGGCGGCGCCCGCCTTGCATCCAAACTTCATACGGATGGGACTCTTAGGGTCAGAGAACGAGGCCTCGTCCACTGCCATGGGGTGGCCAATCGGCCAGGAGGCCACCCGCAGCTTGGCTGCATTCCGGTATGGCGGCGGGACACCATGGAGCAACACCCACTTCTCCTCGAGCACCTCGGAAGCCTGCTCGTCCATTGCGCCCTCGAGCATAAGATCCTTTTCCTTGGAGATCGTAAGTATCAGACCACCCCCCGGATGGCCATTCTTAGATTACCAGCCGACGGGAACACCAACGAGAGCTCAGCCTCGCTGAGTTGGCGAACCTGCCAATCCCACGATGCATCTACCAGCTCCTTGAATTCATCCTCCACATGAGCAGCCGAGAGGGAGGCTCCCTCCACGAACACCGTGGCCGCGTTTGGAGGGGCCTGGTACGCTTCATCTTCCGCCACCTCGAGACACATGAATCCTATGACTTCGAGACCGTAGCCCGCCCAATACGGATCAAAGCTCGAGTCCGCTGCCCGACACATCGTAGATGGGTGTCCCGTAGAGTTGCACTTGACGCAGAAGGACTCATCTTTGCATTTGGCTTGAAGGTGTCCCACCTTCCCGCAATTGTAACAGGTCAGCTTGGAGGAGTCCGGCGGCTGCGCGACGACACCTGCCTTAAAGGAGGCACCCGCCCCAAAGGTGAATCCCTCTTGGTTCTTCTTCGGTCCACCATGCTGTCCATGGAACCTTGGGCCTCCGCGGTAGTACCCCCGCCCTCGAGGGTACCCGCCGTCCCGCCTTCTTCCATATCCACCGGAGCGCCTTGGAGAGCCCTCCCGTCCCCGCAGAGTGCCGGTCATGCTCCGTCGTCTCGCGGGAGAGGCGCGCGTTGAGCTCGCGGGAGTCCGCGCCGCCCGGGTATGGCCTCTTCTCGCCACGGCGCTCTTCATCGCGGCGGCCACGCTCCATGCGCACCAGACGGGGGAAGGGAGGGGAAACTCTGAGGGGAGAGCTACTTGTCTCTGAAATGGTAGTGGCGGACGTCGCATGGGGGGGGGGGGCGCGGAAACCTAGCTTTGGATCTAGGACCCCATTCAAGGTCTGACAAAAGGTTTGATACATCATTCAGTTCATCGACCAACTACAAATCATCTGGATTCGCCAACATACGTCCTACCGTGCATTTGATATGCATATATATATATATATATATATATATGCACTCACGAGCCACAATCGGGCTGTATGCTGGCGACACCGTTTGTTTTTTCTATATATCTACAAATCCTCCAGTTCACACGCCCGACGGTGATGTTGATACAAAACATGCCGAAAACAGAGGTGGACTAATCCAAATACATGAATCATGCAGATTAGATAAATTATTACACAATAGTCTAACAATATTACATGTTTGTTTTCTGCGAGCTCAGATGGCATTATGCTCTCGGACATTTCATCGAACACCTCTTGTGCATATGAGGGAAAAACAAGTGAGCACACCATTGTTATTTTATAGTGATCCAAATTCATATGAAGATAAAGGAAAGTTCGGCCTCCACTACGCGGAGGCCCGTCGCCGAGTACGAGTTGGATTCACAGTTACCGACGTAGTTAGGTCAGGACCGCCTTTATATACCTCTTGTAAGCCGCCGCATGGGATAAGCCACACATTGTAAATCCCGGCGCGATTGTAACCTCACCCGAATATACTGAAGTATTGCTGGCTGGCGCCCGTGGTTTTTTCTCTTCCTTGTTGGTAGGGCTTTCAACGTTAAAATCTCGTGTCCCCGTTGGTTTGATCTTGCTTAACTTCATCGTTGATTTGCTATTGCTTGTAACAAGTGGTATCAGAGCCCTGTTTTAGATTAGGGATTCGCAATGGCATCGATGAAGTTTGATCTACCGTTGCTGGACTACAAGACGAGGTTTTCTCTGTGGCAAGTAAAGATGCGTGCGGTTCTGTCGCAAGCATCGGATCTTGATGAGGCGCTGGATTCTTTCGGGAATAAGGAAGCACGTGAATGGACTGCTGAGGAGAAGCACAAAGATCGTAAGCCTTTGTCGTTGATTCAGCTTCATCTATCTAATGATATCTTGCAAGAGGTGCTGCTGGAGAAATCCGCGGCTTCGTTGTGGCTCAAGCTGGAATCGATCTGCATGTCAAAGGATCTAACCAGCAAGATGCATGTTAAGATAATGTTGTTCTCGCTCAAGATGCAAGATGGTGGTTCTGTCATGAGCCACTTGTCGATCTTTAAGGAGATCGTGTCCGACCTAGTGTCGATGGAGGTAAAATATGATGATGAAGATTTAGCTCTTCTGCTGTTATGTTCGTTGCCTAGATCTTTTACAAACCTGTGTGATACCATACTGTTAAGCCGCGATGAACTAACTCTCTCGGAAGTTTGTGAGGCCCTGCAGACCAGGGAAAAGATGAAAGTTATGGTGCAGTCTAATACATCGTCATCCAAAGGCGATGCATTGCAGGTACGAGGTAGACCTGAGCAGCGAGATAACAACTGCAACAACAACAACAACAGAGATAAGAGCAGGAACGTTCAAAGTCCAAAGGACGAGACAAGTTCTGCAGGTACTGTAAGAAAACCAATCACACCATTGATGATTGCTGGAAGGTACAAAACAAGGAGAAAAGGAACGGCACATACCAACCGAAAAATAAATCTGACGGTAATGGTACTAGTAAGTCTGTTGTTGTTGCTGCTGATAATAGTTCGGATGGTGAATGCTTAGTTGTTTTTGCTGCATGTGTTACCCGTGATGATGAGTGGATTCTTGATACTGCTTGTTCGTTTAATATTTGCTGTAACAAAGATTGGTTTAGTTCTTATGAAGCTGTGCAGACTGGAGATTTTGTGCGTGTGGGGAACGACAACAAATGTCACATTGATGGCGTTGGATCTGTTCAGATCAAGACCCATGGAGGGATGACACGTACATTGACGGGAGTGAGACACATACCATCTATGGCGAGAAATTTGATCTCGCTGAGTACCCTTGATTGTGATGGGTACAAATATGCCGGAGGGGATAAACGCCTGAAGGTATCAAAAGGTTCTCTCATTGTTATGATTGGTGATATGAATTCTGCCAAGTTATATATCCTTAGAGGTAGCACTTTGTATGGTACTGCTGCTGTTATTACTAATGATGATCCAAGTACAACTAACCTCTGACATAAGCGACTTGGACACATGAGTGAACATGGTATGGCAGAATTGGTGAAGAGAGAACTTCTGAAGAACTGCAATATGAGTAAGTTGCCGTTATGTGAACACTGCGTGTTTGGTAAGCATAAGAGAGTTAAGTTCAATGCTTCCGTTCATACCACTAAAGGTACATTGGATTATGTACATGCTGATTTATGGGGGCCTTCATGTAAGCCCTCTTATGGTGGTGCTCGTTATATGCTTACTATCATTGATGATTACTCTAGAAGAGTTTGGCCTTATTTTATGAAAACTAAGGATGATACTTTTGCTGCTTTTAAAGAGTGGAAAGTTATGATTGAAAAGCAAACTGAGAGAAAGGTGAAGGTGCTTCGTACTGACAATGGTGGCGAATTTTGTTCGCATGCTTTTGATGATTATTGTGTGCAGGAAGGCATTGCCAGGCATCACACCATCCCATACACACCTCAGCAGAATGGTGTAGCCGAGCGAATGAATAGGACGATCATCTCCAAAGCTCGCTGCATGTTGTCTAACGCCCGCATGAATAGGCGTTTTTTGGCTGAGGCTGCCAACACTGCCTGCTACTTGATCAACAGGTCACCGTCCATCCCTCTTGACAAGAAAACTCCTATTGAGGTATGGTGTGGTGAGTCAGCTGATTATTCACAACTGAAAGTTTTTGGTTGCACTGCCTATGCTCATGTTGATAATGGAAAGTTAGAGCCTAGAGCTATTAAGTGCTTATTTCTTGGTTATGGTTCTGGAGTAAAAGGATATAAGCTGTGGAACCCGGAAACCAAAAAGACTTTCTTTAGCAGGAGTGTTGTCGAGACATCGTAGTAGTTTTCATAGACGGGGGTGCCATGAGACTACGGTAGAGACGTGGGGTAACGGGATCGCGTGGTAGACAGTAAACACAGGATTTACTCAGGTTCGGTACGTCGCGACAGTACGACGTGCCTACTCCTGCACTTCTCACTAATCAGGACTAAAGCCTGGAAACAGGATTACAATGTGAGGTTTTGGATCTAGCTACTCGCGGAGGATCAACTTCTCGGCGAGTTGGTCTATATCTTCTCTGTTATTCGTTGGTTTGTTTATCTCCCGTCCGGCTTTATATAATAGCCGGATTAGGGCTTACAGAATAGGAAACCTAGAAGACTACGGTAACTATAACTTGGAAAGTAAGGAATCCGTCTTCTCCTCCAAGCCAGATCACATGGGCCGTGATCCGGGTTCTTCTAGAATCCGGCTTCTGTGCGTCGAGTTACTGGGCCGCCCAATGGACCATAGCCCACTACCACTTGGGCCACCCTGGTAACCAGGCACTTTGACTACCATCTTATATACCCCTATACGGTATATATCCGACAGTAGCCCCCAAGAAGGATTAAAACTCAGATTTGCCGTCTTCCACCAAATGTGCTTTGTCCGAGAAATTTCAATCAGCAGTCTTGATTCTTCTTATTCTTCTTCTTTTGAAAGAGATGGTAACGTGAAACTCGGAATCCTGAAAATCCGGCTTTTCTCTCACGATCCTTCGTGGAGAAGGAACTTTTTACGCCAGCGCACTTAATCATGCTGACGTAAGGGACGTTTGGGTTTTACTCGGAAAACCCAGAAACATATCTCTGACAGATTCTCGCGGGAAACAAGGAGATAACCATCATTACCCTGTCGTTTCACTTCCCGGATTTTCCGGCAAGTGACACGCGTTGATCATCCAACGGTCAAAATAGCCGTTGGCACGTATCTTGACGGATTTCTGGCTATAAATAGCCGTCTTCGTCCTCGTCAAAAACCTTCCACACTCTCACTGTCACGCCATTGCTGCGCACAAGCTCCCGAGCGAAGAACCTTCCCGAGAGCGCGAACGCACCCAGAGCACACGAACGCAACCGCGCCGCCACCAAATGGCAACCTCACCGTCGTCTCCCACTCGCTCCGCCGCGCTCACCGTCGACGACATAATCAACGATCTGGATCCGCAGCTCGGGTCTCCAAGGCACGCCGGCGACGAGCCGGAAAAGACCGCGGCTTCTGCGGCGAGCGGAGAGGATCTTTCCGCCGCCGCGAACGCTGCGGGCTCAAGCTCCGCTCCCTCCCCGCCGTTTGCTCCCGAAACGGCGGAGGACAAGATCCAGCTCCTCGGCGACAAGCTTGCCGCTGCGGAAGCTGCCGCGTCCGCCGCCGCCGGAGCGGAGGAAGAGGTGGAAACTGCAGGCAATTGGATTGCCTGCAGCATTCCGCCAGCTCTTCTTCCGAACCTGGAAAAGGAGGTCCTGATCCTCAAAGGGAAATGGCGGCTCCCTGAAGACGAGAACGAGCCAACGCCGAGAGACGGCGAAAGGGTTCTTCTTTCTTCCCACCTCCTGAGAGGTATGGGACTTCCGCCTTCCGCTTTCTTCATCCAAGTCCTTTCCCACTACAACATCCAACCCCATAACCTGCCACCCAACTCCATTCTTTATGTGGCCGGGTTCCAGGCCCTATTCGAGGGTTACTTAGGTTTAGAGCCTAGGTTAGATTTCTGGATGTATTGTTTCGGGGTTAAGAGGAACTCCTCGGAGGGCGCACTCCCGACTTGCGGGACCATCTCCTTTACTCTTCGGAGGTTTAGGGAAGATTGGTTCCCCAAGATCAAGACATCAGAATCCGTCAAATTTTGGACGGGTTCTTTCTTCTACCATCCCGATGTGCCTTTCCCAAAAAAGGCCATCGAGGTTCCACCTTTTTCCAACACCGTTGCCATTCCCCAAGACAATTGGGGAACGGAAGCCGTCCAGGTTCTGCCGCCTGATCTTCTAAGGATCAAGCGGCGCATCGCCAAACTCACCTCCTCCGATCCACCACTAACTGGCATGGACACGGTCCTTTGCTGGTTAAATAGGCGGATCCAGCCGTTGGCCAACCACGGTGGCCGCCTCCTGTGCGAATACACGGGAGCCAACGACCCAATGCGGACATCCATCAAGGATTGGTCTCCAAGGGATCTTCGACGGCGCGCAAACCAGTTGGTCGCATCCCGCGACCAATACGAAGCGAGTCGGCCAATGTACACGGCCGACAATCCGGCTCCCAAGGTATTTTTTCCGTCATTTGGGTATAGTTTCAACATTCTTTCTCGGATTTCCTTGCTTCTGACTCTGATTTGTTTTTTCGACAGTTCGCTGAACTTCCAGACTCGGAGTTAGCTTCCGAAGCTGAGCTGGATGCCTTGCGTACTGCCACTACTGGTGGGCGCAAGCGCAAGAAGATTTCTTCCTCTGAGGAAGTTATCGACCTTGACGGGATCCCCGTCGCCACTTCCAGGTTCTTTTCTTCTCGGTTCTTTTCTTATATGGAAATTTTTCTTCCATCTTCGGAGTTTTAACTTTTCCGGGTTTATTGTTTTCAGCCTGCCCCCCTCCAACCTAAAGCCGAAGAAGCTGAAAAAACACAAAGTTGTTTCCAGCCGAGGCAGCCAACCTTCTCCCGTCATCGCCCCAGCTACACCATCCACAATGGTAGAAGAGCACGCTGCAGCCCCCACCACCAAGCCACTGGAGCCCAGCCAGCCTGTTGTGTCGAACTCGGACACGAGGGAAAGGGCGGCTCCACAGGTGGGAAAACCTTCTCGGACATTCGACGAGGAGATTCCCACCTTTGACAAGGAATTCAAGATTATCAATGACGGCCTAAGCGCGACCGGAACCCTTTTTGCGGAATACGCAAAAGGGTTCAATGAAAACTTGGCGGGTTTGCAACGAATGAGCCAGGTATGTAACTCTAGCCCCCAAGCATTAAACCAAATGTATTCTTTTTTGCTTTGATGTTTTTAGTAACCATTCTTTTCCTTGCTATGTTTCAGCAAACCGCCGAAGCCATTAACATGGAAGTTTTCAACAAACTCTCCATCAAGAATAAAGAGGTTAGAAATCTTCTTTCTATTCTTGAGGAGAGAGAGGCGGAGCTGGCATCGTCTCAGCTCGCTTTGTCGAAAACAGCAGGTAAACATTTTTCCTCTGAAGTTTGCGATTCAATTTTTTGTCTAAGCACTTTACTCCGAAAATTTTCTAAACTCGGAATTTTCCTTGCTTTCCAGCTGCTTTGGCTAAGGCCAAGCAGATAGCTGAAGATGCCGGCAATGCCGAGAATCTCCGAAAGGAGAATTTGGATCTTCACAAGAATCTTGTGAAGGCTCAAAAGGATCTGGAGGCCAGCAATTTGGCCCTTGGAGTTGCCAATTCCAAGGCTTCCGAGCAGGCGGAGAAGGATAAATCCACCATTCAGGATTTAGAAAATGCTCTGAATCTTCGCCTGGAGGAAGTCTCCGAGATCGACAAGCTTATCGGTAACTTTCTGTTACCTTTACCATTTTTCCATATCTTGCTTTTCTTCTCTGTTTTTCACCTAACACTTTTGGTTGTTTTGTCGGAAAAACAGGAGATACCCCAGATGGCACTCGGCTTGAAGGAATCCGAGCCTTTGGGAAGACATGGACTTCGATCCGGGCTGCTGGAATGCAGCTGGTGAATAAGTTCCTTCCCGCAAGGACTGGGGAGTTCTCGGAGGTTGAAAAACTTCCGGGAGCCATCATGGAGGTGGCGGAATCCAGGGATTCCATCCTGCGTTCCGCTGCACGGGGTGGTGCGCGCATGGCACTCGGCCCTATGCGCATGCACTACCCTGGTGCTAAATCTTGGCGCGTGGCGTCCGGTGTCCCTCAAGGATACACGGATACTCAGCGAAATACCATCTTTGATGAAATCAAAGGCCACGCCACCCAGATTGCCTCCATGGTAAATATCTCCATCAATTATCCACAAGAGGAGATCCCTCCAATCCCCGAGGACGACAGCAGCGAGGAGGAGTCGGATGCTTGAAGGGCTACCTTGAACCTGGATAGCGGAAGTAGACAATAGAAGCATTACTGTTCTTACAATGTAATCCAAAATGTAATGTTTCTATTTGTATGAATGAAAACTCCGCCTTTTGCAATCTTAATTATGAAATTCTGTTCCTTTAACTTCTAAGTTCTCTGGCATATGTGTTTTGACTGTCCTTAGTGTTTGAAATGGCTCGATAGCATTATGAATCGTCATGTCGAGTAACTGGGTATAACCAATCAGTTAAAACTCGGAAACATGGATCATACTAAAGGCATTTTTACTAACTAGCTCCAGTGACCCAACATATAAGCAATCAGAAAATGCTTAGAAAAGCAAGGAATTTTAGATGAAACTTGGGCACGCAGGCAATTCAAGTTTCCTTTAGCCATTAACAGGCTGAAAAATCATTCAGTTTCTTAACGCCAAGTACGCAGGCACAATTCGGGTTAACATTGAGTATTTTGTAAGATCATTGAGAAATAGGTAAGGTGGAATCATGCTTTGTACTAAAAAAAACATGGATACCAAAATTCCAACAACTTTATTTCATGATCTCAAAAGATGTTTACATAGAAATTGAACTAAGTACGGAAGAGACATAACTGCTAGATATTCCAATGCTTTTGCTATCCACTTGTCTTTGTCAGATTTCTTCAGCAACTTGTAGAGTGGTAGGGTTTTATCCCCCAGCCTACTAATAAATCTGCTGACGGCAGCGGCGGAACCCGTCAATCTTTGGACATCTTTTACGCACGTAGGCTTTGAGATGTTCAAGATGGCTTTTATCTTTTCCGGGTTAACTTCTATTCCTCTGTGAGAGACGATAAAACCCAGAAGTTTTCCTGAGGGAACCCCGAATACACACTTAGATGGATTTAACTTCATCTTGTAAGTGCGCAAGTTTTCGAAAGTTTCTCGCAGATCTTCAAGGAGCATATCTTTTTCCTTGGTTACGGCAGCAATGTCGTCCACATAAACATGGACATTTTTGCCAATCTGACTATGCAAGCAACGTTGCATGCAACGCTGGTAGGTTGCACCTGCGTTCTTCAGGCCAAATGGCATGGTTACGTTATAATACGTCCCGTACGGGGTTATAAAAGAAGTCTTAATTTGATCTTCCTTTTTCATGCGTATTTGGTGGTACCCGGAGTATGCATCCAAAAAGCACAAAAGCTCAGAGCCTGCTGTGGCATCTATTATTTGATCGATTCGCGGTAACGCAAATCTATCTTTTGGACACAATTTGTTCAAGCCTGTGTAATCTATACACATTCTAAGAGCAGTAGTGTCTTTCTTCAGTACTAATACCGGATTTGCGGACCATTCAGTGTGGATTACTTCCTGGATGAAATCCGCTGCTAAAAGCCGGATAATTTGCTTGCCAATAGCCTTCCGTCTTCTTCCGTCAAATCGACGGAGACCTTGTTTAACGGGTTTTGATCCTGGAATCACCTTGAGTTGGTGCTCAGCAAGTTCCCTGGGTACGTCTGGCATGTCAGCTGGACACCAGGCAAAAATATCCCAGTTCTCACGGAGGAATTTGATGAGCTCGCCTTCCTATTTGTCGGTCATCCCGGTCCCTACAACGACGAATTTTGTCGGATCTGTGGGATCTAGGATTACCTGTCTTGTATTCTCGGATGCCTTGAAGCTGTCTGTTGGCTTCCGGGTTTCTTTTCCTGCCGGCATTTCTGTCGGCGATACCTCCTTGGCCAATTCCTTCAGTTCTTCCTTTGCTATGACTCTTTGAGCGCAAAGGGCGTTTTCTTTCTCCAACTCATTTGCTAGCTTAAAATCACCAGCTATGGTGATTACTCCTCCTTTGGGTCCTGGCATCTTCAGCTTGTTATAAATATAACAGGATCTTGCCATGAATTTGGCGAAAGCTGGACGTCCGAGTATTGCGTGATACACGCTTTCGAACGGCACTACTTCGAAGGATACTTTTTCCTGCCGGAAATGATCTTTATCTCCGAAGGTGACATCTAGGGAAATTTCTCCTAGGGATCGTGCTTGTCTGCCAGGAACAATACCGTGGAAGCGTATGTTGTTGTGATTGAGCTGGGACTCGGAAATCTTCATATGCTTCAGTGTATCCAAATACATTATGTTAATGCTGGATCCTCCATCCATCAGCACTCTTCTTAGCCTAGTGTTCTGGACAATAGGGCTTACGACAAGAGCTTGTGTGCCGGGTTCAGGGATATTCCCGGGATGATCAGACTGATCCCAGGTAATTGGTGTGTTGGAGTACTTCAAGAATTTCGGGGTTGCCGGAACAACCGCGTTTATTTCTCGAAGTGTTCTTTTGGCCACCTTTGCTGACGGAGTTGCTAGAAATGTTAGCATTGCTTCTCCATCAACTCTTGGAAATTTGGGTTCGCCCTTTCGCTGTTGTTCCTGTATTTTTTCATCAGTGTCTGATTCACTGTCTTCTTTGTCAGCTTCTGGCTTTTGTTTGGCGGGTTTCCTTTTGGAACCCTTCCCCTTATTTCCGGATCCTGCACTGCCTTTCATGTGCTTATTCAGCCGGCATTGTGCGTTTGTATGGGTGGGTTTCCCAAATTGTGAATGGTGGACACAAGGTTCCGACTTAATCCTCTCCCACTCCTCTGGAGTGTAATTGATTGGATCTGGGCTGCGTCCTTTCCACTTATTCCCTTTTTCGCTTCCAAAGGCTATGTTGACTTCCTTGGGTTTTGTCGTTGTTTCTGGAGTTCCTTTTTTGTCAGAACGAGGAGTTTTCTTAGTAAGTATCAGTGTATCGATATTGCCTCCTCTTTCTCTGATGTCGTCTTCAGCTGCAGCGTGCTCGTTGGCGGTTGTAAGCATAGATCCGAGATCTTTGTGCTGCTTGGAACCAACCATGAACGGTACAAGTCCGGGTTTTAGGACATTGACGAAAGCATGCATTGCTTGTACGTCAGTTACTCCAGAACAACTATTCTTCATTGCTGTCCATCTGGAGATGAAATCCACGTATGGTTCATCCTCGAATTGGGTGCAACGGTTCAGCTGGTTGATGCTGTTCGGGCGTTTGTATGTTCCCCGGAAATGCTGAGTAAATACTCTAGCCATATCATCCCAGCTGTCGACAGTTCTTGATGGTAATCCATTGATCCAATCTCTGGCTCCGTCCAGTAACATTAGGGGAAGAAACTTGACAGCTTCCAGGTCTGTCCCATTGTTGATTTGGACGGCTGTATAATAGTCTGAGAGCCAGGTGTCCGGGTTTGTGCTACCGGTATATTTTTGGTAGGTTGGACCAACTTTGGCGAAGCCAGAATGCAGGGTTATCCTTCGGATCCTGTCAGTGAAACACTTAGTACCAAAGTATAGATCATCCTTTTCCGCTCTATCAATGTGTGTGGAATATCTTCCAGCTGAATGGACAGAAGGGGATCTACTCCTTTCTTTTCCATTGTTGCGCGAGCGCGTTTTTCGGGGATTGTACCTACCTCTTCCATGATCACGTCCTTTTGGATTAGGCGGAGTCCTGCTCCTGTTCCTTTCTTTATCCTTAGGGGGTGTCCGGGATCTCTCACGCCTGTGAGGTGTATCGTATCTTCCGGCTTTCTCAGCTGGGTTTCTCGGAGGTGACATTATTTTGCCGTCATTCCGGTATTTTTCTTCCCGATCGTGGGTTTTAAGTCCACCTTTCGGGGGATGGGATCCGGTTCGGGACGCTTCATCCCTATTGTCGGGGTTTTTCTTGTCTTTTCTCGGATCCCCTTTTTTATCCTTTGAATTGTCTGAATCTCCAGGTTCTTCTGGTCCAGGTGCTCCAGCGGCGCAAGTAGCTGTTTTGCATAGGGCGGAGTTATCCTGTAGTCTTCCTGATCGCTCTTGGGCCCGATGTTGTTGTTGCAATGCTTTTCCTAGGAAAGCATACACCCCTTGAAGTTTTTCACCATTGGAGTACAGATCATTGTTCAGGATGGCGAATGCTGCTTCCGCGTTTTATGCTGCGGTTTTATAAATTGGTTCGCCTCTGGCATCTTTGCCGTTTACCTGCTTTTGCCAAGATGGGTTGTGAAACCTTTCTTTTGGCGGCAGTGCTTCCGGTATTACGATTCCGGGTAACCTTGTAGGTTTAATGCCAGATCTATTCTTTCTCTCGTACTCCTCTATTTCTTCCTTCATGAGCTTAATGTCATCCTGGGTTTTTTGGAGGTGTTGCCGAGATCTGAGTAGATGTTGCTGTTGCCTTTGGAAAGCTTGTCTCCTGGCTTCCAGCATCTCAGGGGGTTCATTTGCTCCCACTGGCGTTTGCAACAGCTCTTGCTCTTCCTGTTCCGTCATTGGTGGAACAAGGATTTCTTTGATTTTCTTCTCCGCAGCTTTTGTTCCGCTAGTATCTCCTACTTCCAGGTTTTCATCAGCTTGATCAGCTGATTTTTTCTTCCGGATTTTGTATTGGAGTTTCTTAGCAGCACGATGCTTTTTCTTGGAAGAGGGAGGTTTTTTGACAGGCTCATCTTCTGTCAATTCCTTAACATTGGGAAACACCGGAGAAGTTTCTCCGTCTTCTCTCTCTTCCTCTGGCGGAGGGGTTTTAGGGCTTTCCTGGCTGCCGGCATCCGTGGTATCAGCTGGTTTTGCCATTAGCACTTCATGGAATCCCTCTTGAAAAGATTTAACTTTCCTTTCGAAGGCGTCCGCGTCTTCGTCTTCGGAATCAAAATCCTCTGATCCGGTTTCCGACTCTAATCTCGCCTCGATGGCGGCAAGCACGGATTCTGCTTCCGAGTTCACTGTTTCGTTAACGGATGTCGGATCTTCCGCCCGTATGACGGGTATCGGGTCTTCCGTTGCTGTGACGAGTGTGTTTTTGTCTGCCTCTTGCACGGGGTTTACATCATCCGTGTTTTCGGCGACTTCGGACTGCACCATGCCGATAAAGTGTGTGTCACTTTTTTGTCGGCGATCCGAGCAGAATCCGGCATCATAGTCATCCTCGACTGGGTATAGGGCGGGTGGGATAAATTTTCTTCCACCGCAAAACCCCATTGCTTCTGCAGTTAGTCCGATAAAGATGTTAGCAGATCCTATCGGTAACACGCAGGCACTTACCAGGTGGTTTTGCGCCGGTATGTAGGATCCGTTGTCGAGGAAGCGTCCGACATCATCGTTGAATTCCAAGCTTCCGATACTGATTGATCTTCCAATTCCGCCAAGTATCCTAGATCGGAACTTCACGCCTGACTTCGTTAGCCCCACGGTGGGCGCCAACTGTCGAGACATCGTAGTAGTTTTCATAGACGGGGGTGCCATGAGACTACGGTAGAGACGTGGGGTAACGGGATCGCGTGGTAGACAGTAAACACAGGATTTACCCAGGTTCGGTACGTCGCGACAGTACGACGTGCCTACTCCTGCACTTCTCACTAATCAGGACTAAAGCCTGGAAACAGGATTACAATGTGAGGTTTTGGATCTAGCTACTCACGGAGGATCAACTTCTCGGCGAGTTGGTCTATATCTTCTCTGTTATTCGTTGGTTTGTTTATATCCCGTCCGGCTTTATATAATAGCCGGATTAGGGCTTACAGAATAGGAAACCTAGAAGACTACGGTAACTATAACTTGGAAAGTAAGGAATCCGTCTTCTCCTCCAAGCCAGATCACATGGGCCGTGATCCGGGTTCTTCTAGAATCCGGCTTCTGTGCGTCGAGTTACTGGGCCGCCCAATGGACCATAGCCCACTACCACTTGGGCCACCCTGGTAACCAGGCACTTTGACTACCATCTTATATACTCCTATACGGTATATATCCGACAAGTGTTGTGTTTAATGAATCTGTTATGTATGAGGACAGTTTTGTCAACTGATGTTATGCCAGATTCTTCTGATAAGGACGAACCACGAGTTCGTTTGCAGGTGGAGCTGGACCACCTGAATGAGGAGGAAACTGAAATTGATGAAGAGGATATTGTGCCACCCTCACCTCCTATTGTACAGCAAGAAAATTTGTCTATTGCAGAGTGCAGAGAGAAGAGGAATAAAGGACCTCGTACTCGTTTAATTGAGGAATGTGATGTAGTTTATTTTTCTCTAAGTTGTGCAGAACAGGTGGAGAATGATGCTGAACCTGCTACATATAATGAAGCTATTGCTTCGATTGATCATGACAAGTGGATTGGTGCAATGCACGAGGAGATGCAATCACTTGAGAAGAATGGCACATGGGATATTGTGCGCTTGCCTAAACAAAAGAAGGCCGTCCGATGTAAGTGGATATTCAAGAGAAAGGAGGATTTATCTCCTAGTGAGCCTCCAAGGTTTAAGGCAAGGTTAGTAGCAAAAGGTTTCAGCCAGATTCTAGGAGTAGATTATAATGATGTGTTCTCACCTGTTGTCAAGCATAGTTCTATTCGTACTTTCTTTAGTATTGTTGTTATGCATGATCTTGAGCTTGAGCAGTTAGATGTGAAGACTGCGTTTTTGCATGGAGAACTTGAGGAGGAAATATACATGGACCAACCTGATGGGTTCATAGTGCCTGGTAAAGAGGATTTCGTGTGCAAGCTAAAGAAGTCTCTTTACGGTTTGAAACAGTCTCCTCGACAATGGTATAAAAGGTTTGATTCTTTTATGATGTCACATGGCTTTAAGAGGTCTGAATATGATAGTTGTGTGTACATTAAATTTGTTGATGAATCGCCTATATACTTGCTGCTATATGTTGATGATATGTTAATTGCTGCCAAGAGCATGAAAGAAATCACTACATTGAAGAAACAGTTGAGTAGTGAGTTTGAGATGAAGGATCTTGGTCCTGCTAAGAAAATTCTAGGTATGGAAATTTCAAGAGACAGAAAATCTAGATTGCTATTTGTTAGTCAGGAGAATTACATTAAGAAAATCCTTCATCGTTTTAATATGCATGATGCAAAGTCTGTTAGTAGTCCTATTGCTTCACACTTCAAGTTGTTAGCATTGCAATGTCCTACTACTAACAAAGATATTGAGTACATGTCACGAGTGCCCTATGCTAGTGTTGTTGGTTCCTTAATGTATGCCATGGTGTGTTCTCGGCCTAATTTATCTTATGCTATGAGTTTGGTCAGTCGATACATGGCTAATCCTGGTAAAGAACATTGGAAAGTTGTTCAGTGGATTTTCAGGTACCTTCGCGGCACATCCAAAGCTTGCTTGAAGTTTGGCAAGACTGGTGAGGGACTCGCAGGCTATGTGGATTCAGATTTTGCTGCCGACTTGGATAAGAGGAGATCCCTCACAGGTTATGTGTTTACAATTAGTGGATGTGCCGTTAGCTGGAAGGCTACCTTGCAGTGTGTTGTTGCACAATCTACTACTGAGGCTGAGTATATGGCTATTCCTGAAGCGTGCAAAGAGTCAGTTTGGTTGAAAGGTCTGTTTGCTGAGCTTTGTGGATATGATACTTGCATTAACCTATTTTGTGACAGTCAGAGTGCTATTTAACTTACTAAGGATCAGATGTTCCATGAGAGAACAAAGCACATTGATGTCAAGTACCATTATGTGCGTGATGTTGTTGTACAAGGTAAGCTGAAGGTATGCAAGATTAGTACTCATGATAATCCTGCTGATATGATGACAAAGCCAGTTCCTATTGCTAAGTTTGAGCTTTGCTCAAGTTTAGTTGGTATCACTGCTTAACTTAAGAGGCTATTTGGCGCCGAAGGTGTTTTCTTTGTGTGTTTCAGGTAAAGGTTCTCATTTATGCTACAAGAGAAAATTTGTCTCAAGGTGAAGTGTTATTTTATGGTGATCCAAATTCATATGAAGATAAAGGGAAGTTCGGCCTCCGCTACATTACCGAGTACGAGTTGGATTCACAGTTACCGACCTAGTTAGGTCAGGACCACCTTTATATACCTCTTGTAAGCCGCCGCACGGGATAAGCCACACATTGTAAATCCCGGCGCAATTGTAACCTCACCCGAATATACTGAAGTATTGCTGGCTGGCGCCAGTGGTTTTTTCTCTTCCTTGTTGGAAGGGTTTTCCACGTTAAAATCTCGTGTCCCCGTTGGTTTGATCTTGCTTAACTTCATCGTTGATTTGCTATTGCTTGTAACAACCATACCAAAAAGTGAATGGCATGAGGATTGGAGAGCGCTGGCATGGCAGTGTTTATAAAAAAGGAGAAATTTTTTGGATTTGAAATTTTTTTATTAATTTTCTTTTTCCATCTATTTGGTTAGTTTTTCTTAATGAAATTAAAATTATTAACTAAATGGCAATAAAGAAATAAATATACAACTTCCCATCTAGGTGGGGGTCTTTTGCTCCGGTTGGTGGTTCCAACCAAGGCCAAAGACCACCCCACGACGCGCCCTGCTCGTGCGGGTCTTTAGCCCCGGTCTGTGGCTCAAACCGGGGCAAAAGATCCCCCTACCACGCGCCCTGCTCGCATCGGCCCCACCGCTACAGCCTATTGCACCGGTTGGTGGCCAAGCCGGAGCAAAAGGGGTGCTCATCACCGAGCAAAAACCTCGTTTTCCACTAGTGTGTTTCACACAGTAGGACGAATTGCGCATGAGGAGAAAAACGTTAAGATAAAGTGAGCCGAATATTTTTATCTAAACATGACGACGAAAGGAGTGCTCCTTTGGGTGGATTTTCTGAATAAAATCATCTCATATTCTTAATGTCACACGTGTATCCTTTAGTGACGGGTACCGCCTCAGACATCATCGCCTGCAGGTCAATCGGATTGGCCAGGGTGTCTTTTTCTATGCATTTGGAGTTTTGGACACCAAATTCTAGAGAAACTTTAATTTGGAATTCCAATCCACCCGCTGAAGCTGGTTTGATTTCGGCTAAAAGCAAAATAGATGGGATGCTTAGTGTGCAAGTTAGCTACATGAACCTGGTTGATTCTCCCGTTTGCGCTGAGGCTGACAGCATGGAGTTAGCTGTCAAAATCATCGATGCCTTTCAGACATCTTTGTGCAGGGCCTCTCTCTGAAGGTTGACTCGCCCCTTTGCGCTGAGGCTGACAGCATGGAGTTAGCTGTCAAAATCATCGCTGCCCTTAGCATTTCGCCGGTGCAGATCTTCTCCGACAATCTCACGCTGGCCTCTGCTGTTCAATCTTCCTCCTCGGGTCTCCTCTCGGTGCCCTGGACCATTAGGAGGCAATTTGCGGAAATCAGGTCGAAGCTGATGAATATTGCTTTCACTTCACACCATGCTTACAGGGAGTTCAATGTTCTGGCTCACAATGGCGCTCAGCAAGCCCTTCGATCGAGCGGATCGGGGCTCATCAGTTCCTGCAGGAACCCTGCTCACGACAGCAACTCGTGCCCGGTAGTAGAAGTGATTGATTCGCTAAGACTACTTGGCAATGTAATCCCTCTTGTTCACTGTCTCTGAGCAGTTTCATAGGCACCTCGGTGCCACAACTTGTACAAAAAAAAAAAAAGATTCTCCCGTAAGGAGAAGTTGCTTTTAAGCTAGCTTAGCCAACTGAGTAAACGTCTCCCAGCCTTGGACCGATTCTTAATCAGCTGGTGTGACACCTTCCTGGAGCTTTTTTTTTTTTTGAATAAACACCTTCCTGGAGCTGTTCACTGCCGAAAGGACAAAGTGTGGTGGCGAACTCCACGACGTGCGAGACACCGTTGTCTTTGCACATAGGTGGTTCCCGCGGGACCCTCCTATTCAGCGCTCGCCCTGTCTCGCTCACGCGAGCAAGTAAATGGGCCAAGCCCACGCCAGCAGGTAAACCGAACAGGCACGTGAAGCATTGGGCACGCGACGCGCTGGGGCACGCGAGCAGTACGCGACCATGCAAGCCTTCTCTGGTTCTTTTTTTTTTTTTGGCGCAAACTTCCTCACTTCATTAACTTAACGGAAAGGCTCTGCGTACGATCTTTTCCATCCGATAAGCATACGACACCTACGTGGCTCAAAATGATTCGATAAATTTCTCTCGTGGTGGGACCATCAAGGGCATCGATGCATTGGGTGAGTGCGCGTCGTATGGAAATCGTACGAAAAGCATCGTACGTGTAGCATCGCTCTTAACTTAAACATGTCGAGTTAGAATCAGCCATAAGGCTATAAGCCAGGAATGGAGGACTCTCATCGGTCCACTCCTGTGACCTCCCATGAGCACAGGCATACCTGGCACACTTGTGGGCTGCACAATTACCAGATCTACGAGTAAGTACAACCTCAAAAGAAATGAAACCTACACTTATATCACTTATTTCGGAGATGATAGGTCCAATCACAGAACGGTGGCTTCCTCTCTCCAACCAAAGGCGAACCAGCTCTGAACAATCTGTTTCTGCTATGACGTTAACAAAGTGCTGCTTACTTGCTGCCGCCACCGCATCATGCAAAGCAAGTGCTTCAATGATCAAAGGGTCAGAGATACCATGGTAAATCTTACACCGTGCACTTCTGAAACCATCTGCATCTCGAGCTACTCCTCCCGTTGCCGCCACTCCTTCTTCTTCCCTGATGGCACCATCAGAGTTTAGTTTAATTATTCCCACCGGCGGTCAATGCCATGTACAAGCTGGTTTCCGTGTTCTGCTCTTCTTCTCGCGTAGACCATGCATGATGGGTAGCGTTTCCGCGACATAGTCCACCGAGGTAGTTGGATTAAAACCTTGATCTTCATGACTCCACTTGTTCCTGGAGTCCCATATAGCTGCCATAATTGATATGGTCAATTCCCGGCCCAGACCTTCAAAAGAGGCCTCACATAAGATGTCTTCTGCCCACGTTACTGGGTGTAATCGTGGTAGTTTTAGACTGAGAGACTCCTTGGCTGCTGACCAGAAAACCTGTGCATGCGCATATTCTACTAATTCATGCAATAAAGACTCTGATGTTGCTTTGCACGCCGGACAGGTACCTTGCTCTCTGACATGCCGCCTGGCAAGAGTCTCATAATTCGGCACAATGCCTTTCAGAACTCTCCACCAAAATACTCGTACCCCTTGGTTGAACATCAAGCTTCCATAACTTCTTCCATTTTAGATCATTGTTTGCAGTAGATGTGGTCGCACACCCTGCCTGAACCTCCTCTTGCTCGATCTTTTTTGATACTAACTCTCTGTATGCCGACCGTACAGAGTACAAGCCTGTTCTCTCGTGAGCCCAAGCCAGCCAATCCTCCCCTCCCGCAAAGTACATGGGTATCTGTAATATCCGATCAGCGTCTGGTGCCAAGAATATAGAACAAATTAATTGTTCGTTCCATTGTCGTGTCCCAGGTGCGATCAGTTCACTAACACGCTCCAAGTTGGTATCTTCCCTACGTCCCATCGGACGCATATCTCTTGCTCCTGGAATCCAACTATCATTCCAGATTGAGACTGTGTCTCCCGAACCAATCCTCTTAATCATCCCCAAAGCCAACGCTTCTCGACCCGCTACAATGGCCCACCAAGTTTTGGAAGCGGTACTTGGTATTCCAGCTGTCATGAACTCTCCATTGGGGTAGTAACGTCCACACAGGACCTGCGCACACAAAGACGTTGGATTGGAGGCCAGCCTCCACCCTTGTTTTCCTAACATGGCTATGTTAAAAAGATGCAGCTCTCGGAACCCCATCCCTCCCCAGCTTTTCGGCTTTGCAATCTTGTCCCAAGCTAACCAATGCATTGAGCGTTTGTCCAGCGACCCGCTCCACCAGAATTGAGCCATCAAAGATGTTAGCTTTTGACAAGTGCCTTTACCCAGTAAAAAACATGCCATACTGTAAGTAGGCATTGCTTGTATGACTGATTTTATGAGTACCTCCTTCGCAGCATAAGAGAGATTCTTTTCTGATCGACCATTGAGTTTGCTTCGAATCCTCTCCGCCATATAATCAAAGGATTCACTAGTCAACCTGCCCACGGCAGTTGGTAATCCCAAATACTTCTCACTGAACGCTTCCACCTGAATGTTCAATTCTCTCTTAACAGCAGCCCGGACCCCCTCTGGAATTCCCGGGCAGAAAAAAAACTGAACTCTTCTCCCTATTAACCAATTGCCCTGAAGCCTCATGATACATGTTAATGATAACATTCAACCTTGCTGCACCTCTAGGTGAAGCTTCAATAAAAATTAGGCTGTCATCCGCAAAAAGCAAATGCGTAATCCACGGTGCCCTATTGCATACTCTGACTCCTCTGTCAACAAAGCCCATGCTAAAATTGTTCAACATGGCCGACAACCCTTCCCCACACATCAAGAAGAGATATGGCGAAATTGGATCTCCCTGACGTAGTCCCCTGGTCGGGTTAAAACTTTGGAGCAACTCTCCATTAACCTTAATCGACAACCTTGTCGAAGTCACACATTTCATGATTAGCTTAACCATAGAGGTAGAAAAACCCAATTTCAGCATAATAGCTTCTAGGAACGGCCACTCCACACGGTCATAAGCCTTCATCATATCTAATTTCACTGCACAAGAACCTGTGTTAGCCTTCTTTCTCCTTTTCATACTATGGATACTCTCAAACGCCACCAGGGCATTATCTGTAATCAATCGCCCTGGGACAAAAGCACTCTGTTCTTGGCTGATTGTTTCCTCCAACACCGGCCTCAACCTCAGAGATATCATCTTCGTACATATTTTGTATATGACTGTTGTCGCACCCGGACTTCTAGAGGATACTCGCAGTTCCGTTGAACAGTAGTTGATTGGATTACGGGGCTTACCAGCACCCGCATCTCTTACGAGTAGGCCAACACATGTATGTGTGACAACCAACCCCTACTGTTCATCGTCTATGTAAACCATCCCATAGAAATCAGGATACTACCATTGACATACTTCATACCATACACACATGGTACGTCAACGGCGTTTAACAGAATGATAACACAACATATCTCTAAGACACAAATAAATAGAAATAAGGTGCAAATAGCTCTCACTAGAGCAGAGATAGCAAATACAATCATCCAGAGGACACATGTCCCAACATATCATCATTACATCTCAGCGGAAGCATTCAAAGGGTCTGAGTACAGAAAAATCCAAATAGGCTTAAGAAGCCGGAAACGAAAAGACGGAGCCCATCCACGATGTCTCGGATCCTGCCCGGGTCCGCTATCTACTCGTCAGCAGCCTCGTCAAACTCCACGTAGTAGCCGTCACGGGGATCCTCGTAAGCGAAGTCTGCAGAAACCACAGCCCCAAAGGGGTCAGTACATAAACGTACTGGCAAGCAAGACTCACAGTTCACCAAAGTGTAACCCAACAACATCAAGCACAGATGGTTTGGGTTCAACGGAAGAAAAGGTGATACAAAAGATGCGGCAGCTGGCTGCACTAACCAACTACAGAACATACTACGAATTCCGGCTAACAGAAAGGAGATAAGATAGCGTATCGTAACCAACTACAACTAACTCCAAACAAACCCATCCTGGATCTCACCCCTTATCCAAAGAAGCAATCCGAGGATAACTCACACAGTTGGATTAATGATGGGTCAAGTTATTGTGTCAATGAGACTATTACTAGTCAAGTTATCATTAGTTAGGTGTAAGTTGTTCTGAGTACTTGTTAGCCAGTACTTTCACCAAGTTAACCATAACCGCGGAAAACACGGCTTCTCGAGAAGATTTATCCCTGCAGGGGTGCACCAATTTGGCCGTACACGTAAGAATATCCCGCCAGACGGGAATCAAACCCACCAAGCGAGGCACTCTACACAACTCAACTCTTCTTCGCATCAAGCCCAAAGCACCACGTGCTGTGCGTGCGCGGCTAATCGAGCCCCACGAAGAAAAGGGGACCCTCATAGCACTCTAAGACCACGCCGCCCTAAATGCCGACTACAAAAGTTCCACCCTGGCCTCGGGTTCGTACCTGCATATGAGTGCATCAAATCGAAAGCCCGAACTAAGTGTGGCGATTTGGACGAGATGCGAATCGAATCAAATTGAGGGGGGCGCCCATACACGCTTCCCACATGCGGTTAGTGCGCTCATCATGGATCAGTAGACAAGACCCTTTTCCTAATTAGGGTCGACACTAGCAGGCCTCAAAACCACGCCGGGCCTCCTGCCGGTGCCTTATCAGCAAATTATTATTACCTCAAAATTAACAGGTTGTTGTTTAACCTCGAGCCCCAGAACATAATAGAAATATAGCAACAGAAAGTAACGGTTAACAGACTCGAGCAAAACAACCCTAAGCATGCTAGTAAGACACGGGCAACAAACAACTGGGAATAGGTATGGAGGTGAGGCTATATTAGGGTTAAGGGTAACATGTGATAGGTTCGTAACAGAAGCAACGATACAAATGGCTAGCAGAAATAGACAACGGAAAGTATCGGTAACCAAGGTTGAAAGGAACACAGTGGTTCATGTGAGTGATAACTTGCCTGCAAACTCAGCAGCCTGGTACTGAGCTAGATCCTCAGAAGGGGTGTCGTAAGGCTCGTCTGTCTCAACGTCGTCGTCTATTCGAGAAGAAGCAAACAAACAACGCAAAGAGACAAACAATCAATAACATGGCATAATGCACAATCATGGGATGATGCATGACCATTTAATTGATGCATCAAAATAAACTAGTTGACATGGTAACAACATGATTAAATGGACCCACATGCAATTTGAGTTAAGCCCATGAATTATGGTTGAAACAATTGTTTTACAACTGACCAACAGGTGAAAGTGGATTAGTATGATGCATGGATGAGGAAAACAACAAAATAACAACAATAGAATCAATTGGAAATAAGGTTTACCAATTTTAGAAATTTATTTATTAAGTTAGGAAATTTTGGCTCCTTAAAGGTGTTACACAAGCATTTGTTGTTTTCAGCAAGTTAAATTGTTCAAAAAATAACAAAATCCATATTTGGAAAGTACACAAAATTTTAGGTGGATTACATGTTTCAATTATTGAAAAAGGAATTACAATGATTTAATTATGAATTAAACAAGTTAAACAAGATTTAAATGAGTTAAATTCAAGTTTGAATTTATTTGAATTTTTTTATTTGTTCAAAACATAAATTCAAATTCATATTTGAAAAGTTTATAATTTCTAGTTTGAAAACATATTTTATAAGTTCAAAAATAATTTAATTTGAGCAAGTTATGAATTTAGCAAATTTAAATGATTTAAACAAGGTTTAAATTATTTAAGCAATTTTAATTATTCAAAACATGAAACAAAATTTATATTTGAAAAGATGGTTCAAAATAGCATGGAAAACATATTTTATTTGGGTTATTTGAATTAAGTATGAAATAGTTATGCAATTAATCAAATTTTAAATGAATTGTTTGAATTTGAAATTTGAATGCATTTTAATTATTCAAAACAGAATACAAATGTTATAAACAGGTAGAGAATTAAATTTGGTTCAATAAACATATTTTATTTTTATTATTTGGACTTATAAAATAAAAGTTATTTGCATTTTCATTTCAGGGACCAAACTGTAAAAGAATTGGACTGGTTTTGAAAAAAAAGAAAAGCTGAAAAACTAGTTTTACTCTGCAGTGGCTAGCCACTGCCACTGACAGAGGGCCCCTGGGCCAGCGTGGACGCATGCGTGGCAGCACTGCCACAGACAGGTGGGGTCTGCCTGTCAGCAGCCCTGCGAAAAAAGTGTTGGTTTATTCGCGAGCGCTAGGGATCGAACCCTGGGCTCGAGCGCGCGCGCAACGCACTGCTACCACTGCGCTGTGATCGTTCGTTTGACAGTATACGCTGCGCAGGTAAGGTATTCTTCAGTTTCGCGTTTAACTGAAACTTCCTGCAGGTGTTTTCTGAATCTTTCGTCAGAGTTCGACGGTGGCCGGCGGCGATCAACGCTGCTGTTGTGCTCGCTGCCGTGCTGGTGGGTGTGCTGTGGTGTGCGCGTGCGTGCTGGTGTGCACGTGCAGAGGAAGAGCAGGAGGGGGAAGGGAAGGTGGCGCTCACCCTCGGCTGGAGCGGAAGCAGAGGGTCGAGGAAGACTCCGGCGGCGACAGTGACGAGCTTGGCGGCGGCGTTGCAGCAAGTAGATGGCGTCGGGGAGGTGTCGATGAGGTCGAGGATGCTGCGGCGGGTTGATCCCCGCGGTCAGCTAGGGTGGAGGAGGACTGCAGCGGCGGCGAGCTCCATGGGTTCAGAGAGGTGGTGATCGGGGTGGTTGCAGAGAGGGGAAAATCGCCGGTGAGAGAGAGGAAACGGCGGCGTCGCGAGGGGGATAGGGTAGACCTAGGGTTAGGGCAGCGGCGCGGGGCCTAGGGTGGCTATATAGAGGGCTAGGGGCGCTGCTGCTGCCGGCGACGTGGCATCGCCCGATGGCCTGCCGTACTGCGGGAAGAAGAAGGGCGAAACGGTAAGTGGCAGTGGGCTGCTCGGGTGGGCTGGGCCTGCCCACTGCCTCTCTCTCCCTTGTTCTTTTTTTTTAATTTTTCTGTTTCTTTTTTTTTGCTGAAATGAAACTAGGAAGAAAAATGAGGGTTTTTGAGTTAGGAAAAATCTAGGAAAAATTGTGTTGCTTAGCTATTGTGTCAGTACCCATTGACAACTTTGTTTTCCAAAAGTTTCAAAATTAAATTGCTGTTAGTGATTTGATTCAAATTTGAATGCATTTGAGTTTAAGTGGTTTATTGGAAACAAGATTTAAATGTGGTGATCATATAGTTTTACTTGGAATCAAATGATTATAATTGTTTTGGTAATTTTCATCATTTCCAAAAGGTTGCTGTTTGTAAATTGCAATTGGATTTGAATTTTGAATGCAAATTGGAATTAAGTGGATTATTAAAGAACAAATTAATAGTTGATCTTTCTATTTTTCATGGAAACAAATGGATGTTTTAATTGAACCTTTTAATTGGAAAGTTGTAACATAACAAGTATGAAACAAAGCATTTGAAAATTGTTTGAATTTGAATTGTGAAAACAAAGGAAAAACAGATGCAAACCAAATGAAAACAAATGCAAACAAAGTAATGAGTATGATGACATGATGCAAAACTTTAATAAAACAAGAAACAAACATGCTGGGGGTGGTTTTTCATACTTGGGATGTTACAAAACGCCCCCCCTTGAAGGAATCGCGCCCCGAGATTCCTTACTGAGAAGAGAAAAGGTCCGGATACTTCTTGCGAAGATCCTCTTCGGTCTCCCACGTTGCCTCTTTATCGGAATGATGCGACAACTGCACTTTCAAGAACTTGGTGCTCTTGTTGCGAGTCTTACGCTCGGTCTCATCGAGAATACGAACAGGGTGCTCCTCAGAAGATAGATCATCTTGCAGTTCAATGGAATCATGATCAACTGCACGATCTGGATCTTTGAAACACCTCTTGAGCTGTGACACGTGAAACACATCGTGCACCTTGGATAGTTTTTCTGGAAGTTCAAGACGATAGGCATTTTCCGCACGCCTTGAGAGAATGTTGAAAGGACCAATGTATCTTGGTGCAAGCTTTCCTTTCACACCAAAAAGATGAGTGCCTCTGAGGGGAGTTACACGGAGATATGCTTTGTCACCAGGTGCATAGATCATATCCCTGTGCTTGCTGTCATAGTAGCTTTTCTGACGAGACTGAGCAATCTTGAGATTGTCACGAATGATGCGAACTTTCTCTTCGGCTTCCTTAACAATGTCAGGGCCTAAGAGTGAACGTTCACCAACTCCAGACCAATTGATTGGATTCCTGCATCTGCGGCCATAGAAAGCTTCAAATGGTGCCATGCCTAGGCTTGCCTGGAAGTGTTGTTGTAGGAGAATTCAGCATATGGAAGGCAATCCTCCCATTTCATGCCAAAGGAGAGACCACATGCTCTGAGCATATCCTCGAGAATATGATTGACTCTTTCGACTTGCCCTTGAGACTGAGGGTGATAAGCTGTGCTGAACAGAAGTTTGGTTCCCAATGCTTCTTGAAAGCTTTTCCAGAAATGAGAAGTGAATATGCTTCCACGGTATGAGCTTATTTCCAATGGAACACAATGAAGAGGAAAATTCTTTGCTGTGTAGAGCTCTGCTAACTGACTAGCTGAGATTGTTTCTTTGACAGCAAAGAAGTGAGCTACCTTAGTGAGACGATTGATGACAACGAAGATTGCATCGTTGCCCTTCTTGGACTTTGGAAAACCAGTGACGAAGTCCATTTCAATCATGTCCCACTTCCACTCAGGAATTTTCAGAGGTTGGAGTAGACCGGCTGTTTTCTGATGGACTGCCTTAACACGTTGACAAACGTCGCATTCAGAAACGTATTGAGCAATTTCACGTTTCATGCCAGGCCACCAATACAGTGTCTTAAGATCCTGGTACATCTTTGTACTTCCAGGGTGGATGGAGAGAGGAGTTTCATGAGCCTCCTTGAGAATGACATCTTTGAGACTTTGAACTTGAGGGACTGCAATGCGTCCTTCGAAGAACACAGTTCCTTTATCATCAACTGAGAAGGACTTAAATTTCTCCTTGCCTTCTTTGATGTGTTCTACCATCTTCTTGATTTCAGCATCACGAAGTTGTTCAGAACGAATCTTGTCCTCGAGAGTTGGACTGGCTGTCAAGTTTGCAAGATAACCTTGAGGAACAAGACCAAGGTTCAGCTTCTGGAATTCTTCATGAAGAGGAGGTTGGCTTTCCATGATCATGAGATTATTGCAATACGACTTGCGACTGAGAGCATCGGCCATAACATTAGCCTTGCCTGGAGTGTAAGAAATGGTGAGATCAAAGTCTTTAATCTTTTCAATCCATCTCCTTTGCCTGAGGTTTAGATCTGGTTGAGTGAAGATGTATTTCAGACTCTTATGATCGGAAAAGATTTCAGTGCGGTTACCCAACAAGTATTGTCTCCATTTCTTGAGGGCAAACACAACTGTTGCAAGTTCAAGGTCATGTGTGGGATAATTTTGCTCATGTGCGTTCAACTGACGTGAAGCATAAGCCACAACTTGACGTTCTTGCATAAGAACTGCACCTAGACCTTGGAGAGAAGCATCACAGAATATCTGGAAAGGTTTGGTAGTATCTGGGCCAACTAGAACTGGGGTGGAAGTGAGTTTAGTCTTCAGGAGATTGAAACTTTCATCACATTGTGGAGACCAAACGAACTTCTTGTCCTTCTTTGTGAGATCAGTGAGAGGTTTGGCAATCTTGGAAAAGTTTTGGATGAAACGACGGCAATAGCTAGCCAAGCCAAGAAAACTTCGTACTTGATTTACCGTCTTAGGAGGTTTCCAATCAACAATTGCTTTAACCTTTTCTGGATCAATGGCTATGCCCTTGGCTGATATGACATGACCAAGGTAAGCAACTTCTGGAATCCAGAACTCACATTTTGAGAACTTGGCATATAGACGGTGCTCGCGAAGTTTCATGAGAGTGAGACGAAGGTGTTCTCCATGCTCTTCCTCAGATTTTGAGTAGACCAGAATGTCATCAAGATATACCACAACGAACTTGTCGAGGTATTCGTGGAAGACAGAATTCATGAGTCGAGAGAATGTCGCCGGTGCATTGGTGAGACCAAAGGACATGACGGTGTATTCATATAGACCGTACCGAGTGGTGAAAGCTGTTTTTGGAATATCTTCCTTTCTGATCTTTATTTGATGGTAACCCATCCTCAAGTCCAACTTGGAGAATATTGAGGCTCCAGCAAGTTGATCAAAAAGATCATCGATACGAGGAATTGGATACTTGTTTTTGATGGTTTTCTCGTTAAGAGGACAATAGTCAACAACGAGTCTCTTTGTTTGATCCTTCTTTGCAACGAACAGAGTTGGGCAACCCCAAGCCGAGGAACTAGGTTGAATGTAACCTTTTTCCATGTACATATCGATTTGCTCCTTCAACAACTTCAGTTCAGGAGGAGCTATCTTGTATGGATGCTTAGAGATTGGAGCAGTACCTGGTTCAAGCTCGATCACGAACTCAACTGCTCTGTCCGGAGGCATCCCTGGCAACTCTTCTGGAAAGACGTCAGGGAATTCACAAACCACCGGAACATTTTCAAGTAGAGGTAGAGGTTTAGCATCGAGGGTGTAAAGCTGAACAGAACTTGATTCATTTGGAGAATAGACTATCTGGCCAGAAGGGTGGAACAGAGTTATTGACTTTTGAGCACAGTCAATCGTAGCTTTGTTGGCCTTTAACCAATCCATACCAAGAATGACATCAATGTCAGAATTGCCAAGCAGTATGAGGGAAGCAAGGAATATGTGACCTCCAATTAGAATCTGATTTTCATGACTGATCTTGGAAGTTTGCATAGTTGCTCCAGGGGAGTTTACTACTAGCGGGGAACCCAAACCAACAAAAGGGAGTTTAATTGCTGTCGCAAAGATCTTTGACACGAAAGAATGCGATGCTCCGGTATCAAACAACACTTTAGCTGGAATAGAGTTTACGGGGAATGTACCGAGAACGACGTCAGGAGCTTACTCAGCTTTGTCGACCTTGACATGATTCACCCTTGCGGTCCTCCCGACAGGCCTGTTGTTGGAGTTGAAGGCTTTAGCCGGGGGAGCACGCACCATTGCCTGGTTTGTGTTGGGACGAGGTGGTGGTGGAGGTAGCTGCCTCTGAGTGCACTTGTCAGCGTAGTGCCCCGTCTGCTTGCACTTGTAGCAAGTGACGACACGAGGAGTATCTGGCCTTGGCTGCCCCATTGAAAACCTCTGACCTTGCATGTGAGCTGGGTTGGGTGGGCGGGGAGCAAAGCCTGGAGAAGCTTGGGCATGTGGAGCCCGAGTGACAGCACCATTTGGCACCCAGATGCGGCGCTTCTGCGGAGGGGTGGTCATGTTGGAGGAGGAACCACCCTCACGCGAGTGCTTTCGAGACTCCTCGAACGCCTTGCGCCCATTTTCTTCATTGAGCGCGGTGTTAACGAGCTCCTCGAAGTCTTTGGCCTTGATGTTGGTGAGGGCGTACTTGAGTTCCGGGTTAAAACCTCTGCGGAACCTTGCCATCTTCTTAGCCTCAGTGGACACCTCATCACCAGCATAACGAGCGAGGTGATTGAACTCACTCTGATAGCCAATGACGTCCAGCTTGCCCTGCTTGAGTGAGCAAAACTCTTCACGCATCCTTTCCATGAGACCATCTGGAATGTGGTGCTTCAGGAAAGCTTCCTTGAAACAGCCCCAGGTGATTGGGTAGCCAGCTCTCATGGTCTGGTAGTTCTCCCACCAAGTAGCTGCCTGACCCTTCAGTAGGTAGGAGGCATACTTGACCTTGTCTTCCTCAGCAACGTGAGAAATCTCCAGAGCCCTAGTTATCTCACGGATCCAGTCATCAGCATCCAGAGGCTCGCGTGTTGCCACGAAAGCTCTCGGGCCCAGACTTAGAAACTCCTTGATACTGACTCGTGGAGCATTCTGGTTATCGTGCTGGTTAGTCTGGAACTGGGCCATCTGTGCCATGACTTGAGTCATCTCAGTCAACAGCTCCGTGATTGGCGGTGGCTCAGGCGGGTTGTTCCTTGTTGGCGGCATCCTGAATAGACATGCATTTTAGCACAACAACAGAAAAGGATAGACTTGGTAACCGAAAGAGAGATTATTCCGACGCATGAATAGATAACCAACAGGTACATCATCACCTATTCAAATACGTCAGAATATCCAACACACCATAAATGGTTCGAATGCCAAAGGATAACTAAACATAGCTAAGAATGGGTACATCGGTACTCCCATGCTCATCACGCAGGACGGTGGTGAGTAGTACGACGAGAGGTACGGTGAGGAGCACGCCCACGAAAGTAGGTAGAACGACGATCCACATAGACCTGACGTGGTCTGAGAGCGACTCTAGGTGTGGTGAAGTACATAGCGTCGACTCCCTGTGCTCCAAAGCGTGGAATCCCAGTGTAACCAGCACCAAGGTTGAGGAGTGGACCTCTGATCGGCTCGTAACCTCCAGCATCTGGCAGACGACGACCAACTGGCTGATCGAAACGTGCAAAGAGCTCGTCTCCAACAAAGTCTGTGGTGTACGTCGCCAGACGAGTCAAAGCAAGGTAGAGCTGCTCTCTGACTGAAGCCAACTCCTGAGATAGTGTGCTGGCAACTGCGTCACTGTGCCTCAAAAACTGAGCGGTGGTGTGCAGCCTAGAGTTATCATGCTCGTAGACATCCAGGTTGTCGTAGAGAGTGAAGTGAGCTCCCTCCGAAGTGATGTAACCACGAGGGATGTGGCGATAGATAGAATCGTCAAACCCCCAGTAGTCAGCACGAAGGACGGTGAGACTCACATAAGCTTCCTGCTGCACAGCCATATCCACTGTGGAACCTACTGCCTCGTAGCGGTGGACAACGCTCATGCCATCATCTGACAGAATGTAGACGATAGCCTGGTAGTAGGTCTGGTCAAACTCTCGCTGCTGCTCGTAGACCTGGTACTCTGGTGCCCAACGGAACCCCAGATAAGTGACCATGTCTCTCAGCATCTCCGGATAACCGGCGGTGCTCTCACAACGAGTCATCCGAACCACCTGCGGGTAGAACCTGAGATCCATCTGCAGATGATCGGGGAAGTTTTGATTAGACGCCGGTAGAAGAACTGAAGTGGAAAGCAACAACAAGGTTTCAACGGACGAAAAGGATGTTGAGAAGAACAGGATATCGAAGCAACAACGGGAAACACGAGACCAAAGACTCCTGAGGTACTACGGAAAACCCATCCGGGCTTCTAAAGGATTAATATCTACTGCTTAAGGAATAGAGGATTTGCTTCCGGGGCTTACACGCCTCCGTTCTCAATCGTGAGTAGGCAACATGATAAATCATGTCACAACCACCTCCATTCCTATGGTCTAGTAGATATAACTATCCTAGAGAAACCAGGATACGTGAAATCCTAACTTGAAAGTTTAGATGAGAAGGGAAAACAACGTTGCACTTCCTTACCAGAAAAGGGTGGGTGGGTGGGGAAAGAAATAAAATGGCAGAATTCCTACTCTCACGTTTCATTTTTCCTATATAGCTACAAAATAGTTTCTAGACTCAACTGCGACCAGTAAAAGGGATCCTACAGGCAGACAGGCTCTGATACCATTTGTCGCACCCGGACTTCTAGAGGATACTCGCAGTTCCGTTGAACAGTAGTTGATTGGATTACGGGGCTTACCGGCACCCGCATCTCTTACGAGTAGGCCAACACACGTATGTGTGACAACCAACCCCTACTGTTCATCGTCTACATAAACCATCCCATAGAAATCAGGATACTACCATTGACGTACTTCATACCATACACACATGGTACGTCAACGGCGTTTAACAGAATGATAACACAACATATCTCTAAGACACAAATAAATAGAAATAAGGTGCAAATAGCTCTCACTAGAGCAGAGATAGCAAATACAATCATCCAGAGGACACATGTCCCAACATATCATCATTACATCTCAGCGGAAGCATTCAAAGGGTCTGAGTACAGAAAAATCCAAATAGGCTAAGAAGCCGGAAACGAAAAGACGGAGCCCATGCACGATGTCTCGGATCCTGCCCGGGTCCGCTATCTACTCGTCAGCAGCCTCGTCAAACTCCACGTAGTAGCCGTCACGGGGATCCTCGTAAGCGAAGTCTGCGGAAACCACAGCCCCAAAGGGGTCAGTACATAAACGTACTGGCAAGCAAGACTCACAGTTCACCAAAGTGTAACCCAACAACATCAAGCACAGATGGTTTGGGTTCAACGGAAGAAAAGGTGATACAAAAGATGCGGCAGCTGGCTGCACTAACCAACTACAGAACATACTACGAATTCCGGCTAACAGAAAGGAGATAAGATAGCGTATCGTAAACAACTACAATTAACTCCAAACAAACTCATCCTGGATCTCGCCCCTTATCCAAAGAAGCAATCCGAGGATAACTCACACAGTTGGATTAATGATGGGTCAAGTTATTGTGTCAATGAGACTATTACTAGTCAAGTTATCATTAGTTAGGTGTAAGTTGTTCTGAGTACTTGTTAGCCAGTACTTTCACCAAGTTAACCATAACCGCGGAAAACACGGCTTCTCGAGAAGATTTATCCCTGCAGGGGTGCACCAATTTGGCCGTACACGTAAGAATATCCCGCCAGACGGGAATCAAACCCACCAAGAGAGGCACTCTACACAACTCAACTCTTCTTCGCATCAAGCCCAAAGCACCACGTGCTGTGCGTGCGCGGCTAATCGAGCCCCACGAAGAAAAGGGGACCCTCATAGCACTCTAAGACCACGCCGCCCTAAATGCCGACTACAAAAGTTCCACCCTGGCCTCGGGTTCGTACCTGCATATGAGTGCATCAAATGGAAAACCCGAACTAAGTGTGGCGATTTGGACGAGATGCGAATCGAATCAAATTGAGGGGGGCGCCCATACACGCTTCCCACATGCGGTTAGTGCGCTCATCATGGATCAGTAGACAAGACCCTTTTCCTAATTAGGGTCGACACTAGCAGGCCTCAAAACCACGCCGGGCCTCCTGCCGGTGCCTTATCAGCAAATTATTATTACCTCAAAATTAACAGGTTGTTGTTTAACCTCGAGCCCCAGAACATAATAGAAATATAGCAACAGAAAGTAACGGTTAACAGACTCGAGCAAAACAACCCTAAGCATGCTAGTAAGACACGGGCAACAAACAACTGGGAATAGGTATGGAGGTGTGGCTATATTAGGGTTAAGGGTAACATGTGATAGGTTCGTAACAGAAGCAACGATACACATGGCTAGCAGAAATAGACAACAGAAAGTATCGGTAACCAAGGTTGAAAGGAACACAGTGGTTCATGTGAGCGATAAATTGCCTGCAAACTCAGCAGCCTGGTACTGATCTAGATCCTTAGAAGGGGTGTCGTAAGGCTCGTCTGTCTCAACGTCGTCGTCTATTCGAGAAGAAGCAAACAAACAACGCAAAGAGACAAACAATCAATAACATGGCATAATGCACAATCATGGGATGATGCATGACCATTTAATTGATGCATCAAAATAAACTAGTTGACATGGTAACAACATGATTAAATGGACCCACATGCAATTTGAGTTGCATATGAAAAGCCCATGAATTATGGTTGAAACAATTGTTTTACAACTGACCAACAGGTGAAAGTGGATTAGTATGATGCATGGATGAGGAAAACAACAAAATAACAACAATAGAATCAATTGAAAATAAGGTTTACCAATTTTAGAAATTTATTTATTAAGTTAGGAAATTTTGGTTCCTTAAAGGTGTTACACAAGCATTTGTTGTTTTCAGCAAGTTAAATTGTTCAAAACAAATAACAAAATCCATATTTGGAAAGTACACAAAATTTTAGGTGGATTACATGTTTCAATTATTGAAAAAGGAATTACAATGATTTAATTATGAATTAAACAAGTTAAACAAGATTTAAATGAGTTAAATTCAAGTTTGAATTTATTTGAATTTTTTTATTTGTTCAAAACATAAATTCAAATTCATATTTGAAAATTTTATACTTTCTAGTTTGAAAACATATTTTATAAGTTCAAAAATAATTTAATTTGAGCAAGTTATGAATTTAGCAAATTTAAATGATTTAAACAAGGTTTAAATTATTTAAGCAATTTTAATTATTCAAAACATGAAACAAAATTTATATTTGAAAAGATGGTTCAAAATAGCATGGAAAACATATTTTATTTGGGTTATTTGAATTAAGTATGAAATAGTTATGCAATTAATCAAATTTTAAATGAATTGTTTGAATTTGAAATTTGAATGCATTTGAATTATTCAAAACAGAATACAAATGTTATAAACATGTAGAGAATTAAATTTGGTTCAATAAACATATTTTATTTTTATTATTTGGACTTATAAAATAAAAGTTATTTGCATTTTCATTTCAGGGACCAAACTGTAAAAGAATTGGACTGGTTTTGAAAAAAAAGAAAAGCTGAAAAACTAGTTTTACTCTGCAGTGGCTAGCCACTGCCACTGACAGAGGGCCCCTGGGCCAGCGTGGACGCACGCGTGGCAGCACTGCCACAGACAGGTGGGGTCTCCCTGTCAGCAGCACTGCGAAAAAAGTGTTGGTTTATTCGCGAGCGCCAGGGATCGAACCCTGGGCTCGAGCGCGCGCGCAACGCACTGCTACCACTGCGCTGTGATCGTTCGTTTGACAGTATACGCTGCGCAGGTAAGGTATTCTTCAGTTTCGCGTTTAACTGAAACTTCCTGCAGGTGTTTTCTGAATCTTTCGTCAGAGTTCGACGGTGGCCGGCGGCGATCAACGCTGTTGTTGTGCTCGCTGCCGTGCTGGTGGGTGTGCTTTGGTGTGCGCGTGCGTGCTGGTGTGCACGTGCAGAGGAAGAGCAGGAGGGGGAAGGGAAGGTGGCGCTCACCCTCGGCTGGAGCGGAAGCAGAGGGTCGAGGAAGACTCCGGGGGCGACAGCGACGAGCTTGGCGGCGGCGTTGCAGCAAGTAGATGGCGTCGGGGAGGTGTCGATGAGGTCGAGGGTGCTGCGGCGGGTTGATCCCCGCGGTTAGCTAGGGTGGAGGAGGACTGCAGCGGCGGCGAGCTCCATGGGTTCAGAGAGGTGGTGATCGGGGTGGTTGCAGAGAGGGGAAAATCGCCGGTGAGAGAGAGGAAACGGCGGCGTCGCGAGGGGGATAGGGTAGACCTAGGGTTAGGGCAGCGGCGCGGGGCCTAGGGTGGCTATATAGAGGGCTAGGGGCGCTGCTGGCCGTGCGCTGCTGCTGCCGGCGACGTGGCATCGCCCGATGGCCTGCCGTACTGCGGGAAGAAGAAGGGCGAAACGGTAAGTGGCAGTGGGCTGCTCGGGTGGGCTGGGCCTGCCCACTGCCTCTCTCTCCCTTGTTCTTTTTTTTTTAAATTTTTCTGTTTCTTTTTTTTTGCTGAAATGAAACTAGGAAGAAAAATGAGGGTTTTTGAGTTAGGAAAAATCTAGGAAAAATTGTGTTGCTTAGCTATTGTGTCAGTACCCATTGACAACTTTGTTTTCCAAAAGTTTCAAAATTAAATTGTTGTTAGTGATTTGATTCAAATTTGAATGCATTTGAGTTTAACTGGTTCATTGGAAACAAGATTTAAATGTGGTGATCATATAATTTTACTTGGAATCAAATGATTATAATTGTTTTGGTACTTTTCATCATTTCCAAAAGGTTGCTATTTGTAAATTGCAATTGGATTTGAATTTTGAATTTTGAATGCAAATTGGAATTAAGTGGATTATTAAAGAACAAATTAATAGTTGATCTTTCTATTTTTCATGGAAACAAATGGATGTTTTAATTGAACCTTTTAATTGGAAAGTTGTAACATAACAAGTATGAAACAAAGCATTTGAAAAATCTTTGAATTTGAATTGTGAAAACAAAGGAAAAACAGATGCAAACCAAATGAAAACAAATGCAAACAAAGTAATGAGTATGATGACATGATGCAAAACTTTAATAAAACAAGAAACAAACATTCTAGGGGTGGTTTTTCATACTTGGGATGTTACAACTGTGCACAAAGAGATTGGGCGGTATTGAGTAATCGACTGGGGATGTCTCACCTTGGGGATGAGGACGATGGCTGTATCATTGAGCTCCTCCGGTAAATCTCCCCCATTTACAAAATCAAGAACAGCTGGGACAAGTACCTCACGTACTAGCTCCCAGTTCCTCTGGAAAAAACCTGCAGTGTAGCCATCTACTCCCGACGCCTTCGAGGATGGCATCTGAAACAACGCTTTGCGCACCTCCTCTGGAGTAAAAATCTGATCCATTTTGTCACGCATTATATGTGTGACTTTTTCCTCAACAAAGTGCATACATGCCGTCATGTTTGGCACACCTTGAGACTGGTAGAGTAGTTTATAAAAATTCTGAATTTCGGTTCGTACTTCCTCTTCGCTCTCACACATGGATCCATCAGCCCGTATCAGCTTGGAAATACGGTTCATGCGTTTACGTTGGGCCACTTGTGCATAGAAAAAAGCCGAGTTCTTATCCCCCGCCTTTAGCCACTGGATACGGGCCCGCTGTTTGATCCAGATCTCCTCCTAATGCATGACTCGGCTCAGACGGCCCATAATATTCTTCTCCTCCTGAGAAGGACCCCGACCCAAAGAGCTCCTCCTAGCCCTGCCCAGTTCTTTGCGCAACGAAGCTAGTTTTTGCTTGAAATTTCCCAACTTGGAATTGCCCCAGCTCGCTAGATCGGCCTGCATATCTTTCAAGGTTTTTGACATCCCGGCCAGCCCCCCTGATCTGCACTTGTCAGACCACAATGCCACTATTTTCGCATCATACTCCTCAAACTCCTGCCAAGCATTTTCGTATTTGAAACACCTGCACGAGTGTAAGTTACGCAGGTCCTCCTTTCTCTGCAATCGCATGGCCAAGAGGCAATGGTCTGATTCCACCATTGGAACGTGTCTAGCCCTCTCAATTGCAAACATCATATATAAAGCATCATTCCCAAACGCCCTATCTAACCGGGCTTTCACATTTGCTTGATCCGGCTGCCGATTATCCCAGGTATATGGTAGTCCTGACCACCCCATATCAATCAATCCACAATCTTCACTGCATTCCCTAAACGCCCGCATCTGGCTCTCCGGTCGTTCGCTTGCGCTGAAATGTTCCGAGCCCACTAGAGTCTCATTGAAATCCCCCATGGAAAACCATGGGTAAGATAAAGCATTCGCGAGCCTCCGTAGCAGTGTCCAACTATCACTCCTGTTCTCCCTCCGCGGTTCTCCATAGAACCCGGTAAACCTCCATTACGCCCCTCCATCACGAGGTTGCACTAACACATCAATGTGGTTGGAATTGAAACTCTTCAGGTCCACAACGACATCTGCTTTCCAGAACATCCCTATTCCCCCATTAAGTCCATCGCTACTCACAGCAAAACAGCTAGAGAAACCCAACGCATTGCATAGCTTCTCCATCCTCTTTTTACTAATTTTTGTTTCCATGACAAATAGCAAAATATGCCCTTCTTTCTTCGCCAAATTGCTAAGCTCACGAACCGTCGGATGGTTCCCAAGCCCCCGACAGTTCGCAGATAGGCAACTCATTGAGCCTGGCGGGACTGATTAACAGTCACCGCCAAATTAGAAGATTCTGACCCTTTGGATCAGGGGAGGAAAACGGAGACAACACATCCTTCTCAGGCCTCTCATCCCTTTTTTCCCCAGGATTTTTGGCTCGTACCGGACCAGCGCAGTTTCTGAAACCATTGGATCAGGCGAACCATCGACATTCAGCTTCCTGTAAACCTGAGACGTTCCCCGAGCTCCTCCTGGCTGCTCTCCACCATGAACTCCCGCTCTTCCTCCGTCACGCCCACCTCCGTAAGATGATTTAGACAACCGATGTGGGGGCTCCTCCTTATCTGAACCATTAGTAGGTGCTGACGCCTTATACTGTTGGTCGCCATCCCCGCGACCTTTAGACACACCACTAAAATTGCCCCAACCATTGGTACCCGGCCTCTTCTTCCTCTCCTCTTGAGCTCGCAAACTTGGCCAGTAAGGCAACCTGCCCAGCGCATCCCGCTCCCCCGGATCTGGAAATATGAGATCATGGTGTCCCAGAACACCACACGAGAAGCAGAAATACGGCAAATTCTCATATTTTAGCTCATACCAGTCACAAGCCTCGCGCAAAGTAGAGTCTATTGCGATCCAACGACGCAGTGGCACGTGCACATTAATGGACACACGAGCCCGCAGATACTCTCCCCCCGCCAGCATCTTATTACTCTTATCAATACTAATGAAGTCCCCAATGCTGCTAGCTATTTTCTCACCCCAATCATCATGCAGATTGAACGACAAATTCATCACTCTGATCCAGATTGGTAGGCGATCGAACCTCAATTCTGATGGCCTTTGACTCCGTTTAAAATTTTCGAACACCACAGCATGCTTGTTCACCGTCCATGGGGACCTCTCCCAGATTCTCTCCCTCTCACGTTCCGAGGGTAACTCAGCGACAAACAGATTAGGACCACCATCCCGGAACACCAGTCCCCGAGGATTTCCCCATGCAGGTCGCAGCACATCAGCGATCGTCTGGATATGAAAAACTTCTGATCCCGGGGCCAGAATCTTGCCGGCCAACGCCCAGACCGGACTCGCTTGTATGTCCTCTCGATCGTCAATAAAAAGCTTGTTGGATTCTTCTGCAGTCAGTTTCATGCGTCCCACCAGCTCCTCCAACGATTCCTCCTCATGAACCGGGGTCTTCCCTTGCGCACCAGCACTGCCTACTCCTCCACTTGGGTTTCCGTTCGTCGAAGCCATGTTCCCAACCTCCTCACTTATCGATCTACCGACCAAGGGCGGGTAGAAGCGCCAAGGCTTCCCCTTAATCGCTCCGAGTCAGATCACGAGTCCGCTAGGAGGACCGGGAGGGAGCCAGCCTACAGCCTGACCTTTCTCTGCTTCAAGCGGAACCTGCGCCTCGGCGGTTTCCCAACGAGCGCCGCCTTCCTCCACTGGAAACCCTAATCACCTCCTGATCGCCTGGACAGGGGACGAAGCGGTATCCGGGAGTCCGCTCTATCACGCGAGCAGTACCTACAGAGTAGGTAGGTACACAGAAGGCTTTTTTTTTAATAAAATCACGCGACCAGCTGTATAGAACATTTTTTAATATTTTCTGTTCAAGAAATATTTTTGAAAATTTCAACATTTTTATAAGTATGAATGATTTTTTTATTTTGAACAGTTTTTAGGTTTGAACAACTTTCAAATAAAAATGATTTCAAAACACGCACAAAATTTACATACGAATAATTCTCAAATTTGAACAAATTTTCATCCGAACGTTTTTTTATTTGAACAATTTTTAAAATTAATATTTTTTATTCGAACAATTTTCGAATTTAAACAATTATAAATTTGAATATTTTAAAGTTTTAACATTTTTAAGCTTGAACAGTTAAAAAAAAACCGGTGAATCCAAAATAATAGTGAACAGAAAATACGGATGCACCAAAAATAATGGCGAACCAAAATTTCAGGTGAACGAAAACTAATAGTGAACCAAAATATTAAAAGTGAACCAGAAAACTAATAGTGGACCGCGCCGTGGACAGTCGGGCGTGATGGGCCGGACCATGCTCTCGTTTCCGATCGGCTGCTGGCTTGACCGGTCAAAGATGAGCCTCGCGCTATGTGCGATGTGCTGCATGTCGGCCACAGGAGGCGCGCGCGTCTGAGGGTGGCAAACATGTTGGTTCACTATCGTTTTCTTGTAACTCGTGAAGCATTATATGTTTGACGCTCAGCAAATTGTGCTACTGCTACGTGCAATTGTATTACTTCAAAGCAAATTCAAAATATCCGGTACAGCCAAAGTGGCACAAGGACCGTTCGAGTGGTATGTGGTGCGGATATGGCTGCGATAAATTAAAACGAATACTTTTTTTAATGGTGAAGAAATTTTAAGTTTGAACGATTCAAAAAATGAACAAAAAGTTACGTATAAACAATTCTTAAGTTTGAACAATTTTTAATTTGAACAGTTTTTCATCAGAAATTTTTTGAATTTGAAAAAATTATAATCGAAAACTATAGTGAACCAAATTTTTCGGTGAACGAAAACTAACAATGAACCAAAAAATTTGGTGAACCGAAAATAATATTGAGCCAAAAAATTCGGTGCACAAAAAAAAAGATAAACAAAAAATAGTGAAACAAAAAACTTGGTCAACAAAAATGATTCGGATTTTTTTAAAACAGTTTTATACTAAAAATGGTTCAATTTATAAAAAAAAATCATGTTTGAAAAAAGTTCAATAAAATAAGAAACGAAAAAATGATTCGGATTTTAAAAATATAAAAAACGAAAATATTTTCAAATAAAAGAAAAAAGAAACAAAAAAAGAAAGAATAAAACCCGAAAAAAAGGAAATGAGAAAAAACGAAAACGAAAAAGTAGACATTAAAAGTACCGAAAAGGTAGCATGTACACTAATGTCGGCGTGGTCTGGTGGCTCTCCACGTCTCTGAAGGAACCAACGATCGGAGGTTCGAATCCCTATCCACACCAGACCTATTTTGCTTCCATTTACGTTACGTAATGGGCCGGCCCACTAGAACCGAACATGGACGAAAATATACGGGCGAGACCTACTATTACTCGCTATAAGCGCTGTATAGTGGCTGCGGTTCCCGCGTCGAACGCCTGAAACAAAATGGGGTGTGTGCGTGCGTGATGCACCGCGAGCGCGCGAGAGAAACAGTAGGCCCAACGCCTACTCGAGCCCATGGTCTTACACGCCCTGATCGGGGGTGTCCAACCGCTCATATGGTTGGTGGACCTCTGTGCCAACGCTTTAAAAAGACGTGGGGGCCAGGGCACACACTACGAGGTTCGACGCTGCGACCAACCCCACCGAATTACCACATCTGATCTAGGGTTTGCGCTAGGCAGGAGAAGCATCACCGTCACGCCCACCTCTACGCCATCGTCGTCGAAAGGTTCCGAAGGTGTCTCTTTCCCTTCTCTCTGTTTCTCTCTCCCTCTCGGATTACAATCACAGAGGCCCAGTCTTTTGATCCAACGATAAGATCTACCCTAGTTTTGTTCCTAGGGCTTTAACAATGGTAGCAGAGCAAAGTTCTAGGCTCTAGATTGTTTCGGTAAAAAGAAGAAAAAAAATTCCCCACCCGAAAGAAAGAACCCAAATTGTAATCCCTAACATTGAAGATAAGGGAGAGGGGAAAAAAACCTCACCTGGTATTGTGCGCTGCCGCTTCGGCCACGCCGCTCCTCTCGTGTCGGGCGCGCATCAGCAAGCCGAGGCGCCCAGGAAGAAGAACTGACGGGCGGGGAAAATCTAGCACCGCCGCTATGCCGCTTGATACTCTCTCCCTCGCACTACAACATGACCGCCCCTTTAGCAATACATTGATGTGTTGTTGAATGTGCATATATGCGTTGGTAGCGTCTATACCAACGGTATAGTGTGTGTTGCCATAGGTGGCGTTGCAAGGGTCTACGACAACACATAAACATGCGTTGGTAATCAATGTGAAAATGTGTTGTAAGATAGCAATATATATGAGGAGGGGCTAACAACGCTTCATATATGTTGGTGGCCCCGTACAGGAATGGAAACTGATATGGAAGAACGTTCACCACTTAGAAACATTGGTGCACATCATAATAAATTAATATTATTTTTCATATTGTCGGTAAAGAACACTAGGTCAACACAGATAGTACACACAAGCCACAATATTGGAAGGAAAAATATTTCATATAATATATCAACTATGTTGCATTACAAAGAACAAGATTCGAGGAATATAAATTATCTGGTACTTGCACTATTACAAATATATATTCTGTTCCAAACATTGACCATGAAAATGAAAATGCTAAAACATAAAGTGAACTATCCGATAGTAGTAGCATCAGTCTCCATCTTGTACTCAAAACTCAACAATGCATCATCAATTTATCTTGGTAATCTACAAGAACAAAAATTGAGATCATTAGAGAAAACAATATAATCAGGTTAATAGATTAGTATAATTTAAGAGAGGGCTAAATTTACGTAAGAGTAACATACGAAGGTTGAAGGCCATGCGATAGTTAATCCTCCTGCATGACCAATAATCTTGACCTTTTTTAGAGGGCGTATCAGCTCATCGGATTTTGCTAATATAGCATCAACACGCACTGCCCAGAATTGATTTCCAAGTTTAACACATTCAACTGTATACTCTGGGTCTCTACTTTGGAGTGTAGCAAGAGCAACATTCTTGTTTGGATTTTCCAAACTCTTCAAAAATATAATAGTGCCAACCTATTATATAAACAGAAGTACATGAGAAAACAATTCCAATGCAAGTTGAAACCTACGAAGCATCATGAATAAAATAAACATAATGCACATACATCCATCGAGTTGGCATCCAAGTAATTTGTTGTACTGGACTGTTGTTTCTGCAAATGATATAGTGCACAACATCAGT
This sequence comes from Alopecurus myosuroides, assembly GCA_028641055.1. Classification (NCBI taxonomy): domain Eukaryota; kingdom Viridiplantae; phylum Streptophyta; class Magnoliopsida; order Poales; family Poaceae; genus Alopecurus; species Alopecurus myosuroides. Next base: position 123,639,574 of record CM054059.1, read on the forward strand.
ATCCAATAGAATTAAACCATACGCAAACTGAAAACAGAAGCAAAAGATTTAGAAATTCCATTACATACATTACATTGCCTTGCTGCACTAGACCCTTTTGAGATCTTCATGTTCTGGCCACCAGGCTAATGACAATTACAAAATAATCAGAAGTTAATGACTTCATAAGAATCTGCAAGTGATAGTAGTACACGTTGTTTTATCCACATATGCCCATTGGACAGTAGTACTTTTTTCTTGATGCTTGCAAATATATAATGTATTGTGGGGACAATGTCTGCCATCTAAATTGTTTGCTGAAACAAACATTTCTAGCAGCCACTCGCATAAATAAATACAATAATCTATCACAGGTACAGGAGAGATAAATCCAACACGTAAAGAACTGCACTAACCTTTTCGGCACTAGCACAATCCTTCCTTGGTTGGAAATTTTCATCATGGACCAAAGTTTCTTTGCTCTGTGAACAGAACATACATTTTAAGATTGACATTGTCAAACATAAAGTATTAAATCATAAGCATACTGAAAATGAGAGGAATAATATTTCCCATGTTGTACATTAGCATGATATGTTGCACTAAGCCTTTTTTGGATCTTCTTGTTCTGGTCACCATCCTAATGAGAAGATTCACAATAGTCAGATGTAATAGAATCATAAAACTGAATATAAATGTGTACATGATCAATGAGAAGGTACCGTGTGTGCATAGGGAAATGTTTTATTGTGTTGGGGGTCAATGTCCTGGTCCTGATCCTAAAGTACAGGACAATTCATTACATAAATAAAAAATTCATGAACCACGTCATCCTTAAAATATATTCTGTGCTACAAAGACACCATGGCTGAAGATTAATAAGCATGGGAAAAGAGAGAAGTACGTAATGAATGGGGGACAACAACAGCTACATAAGAGATGACTCCTAAAAGTAAAGAATCTCATTAACCTTTTCTGTACTAGCACTTCCTTTCCTTGGTTGGACACTTCCATCTTTAACCATATCACTGAGAAAGTTTTCCTTGCTCTGTAGTGAAATACAAGAGATGAGTATTTCTACAGAAAAAACAAACATGAATTTATTAATGCATATGTAGTACCATCACACTGTTTTGCTGTCCAGCGGTGCCAACTTGTTGACCACTAAGGTCACCATATACTCTCTGCCGATAGAAAAACAAATGAGAAAAAGATCATTTTTTTTTGACTGACTTTGAATTTGCTAAGGATACATACTTTCCTTTTTGGGTTTGTCCGGGCAATACCAAGAGCATCTCCGGGTGTACATATCTGACCTACAGAACCCTATAACGACAAAACAATATTAGTACATGTACTAAATAATCAAAAAGTTCTTTCACTTTACCTGTCTTTCATTGTTCAATGCCTTCTCGTCTAGTTCTTGAATTTTAGCATCTTGCTTTTTCGTGTGTTGCTCGAGCTTTTCCAAATGAAGTCTAAGAGACAAAATATCTTCATTCCTTGTATCCTCCAACGAAGTAACATGCATATCCTTAAAGTGAAGTTGATGCATTAAAGAGTTGATTAGGATTCGGCACTAGTCCTAAACCATGTACATGTCCAGGCTTGTCTGCCCCGAGTATTGTATTCAAAGCATCTCCTTTCCAAGCTGTCCCTTTACTAGTGTCTGCTAAATCTGGCCTCTGAGCTAAAGTATTCTTCAATTCAACCTAAATAAGTGAACAACGTATGTAATAACAATGCATGAAACAACAATACAAATATCAATTATAGAGGGTAGACATTATACCACGTGTTCATTTATATTTTTGTCCCTTTTGTGCTGGTGTGTATGAATGTAAAGGACAGCTCTATGTGGGTTCTTCTATTCTGGATCCTTTTGGCTCTATTGGTTAAGGGTCAAATAAATTGATAGTTAGTGATGAAAATATAAAATGCAAATGTGTATGTTTGAGTTCTTATAAACTGACCAGCTCTTCTCTATGCCGAGCGAAACTCTTAGTTCCAGCGGTGTGTATCGACTTCCTCCTTCTACAATTTTCTCTATTTTTCTCGCTTATATCCTTTCATACAATTTGTAAATAATGCAGATACATTTGAATAATTTCATCAAAAGAGAAACATGTAAATGATAAATCTGACAAGTGTATATGTACCTGTGCCTTTTGGCTCATCCAATGAGAAACAAGAGTAATCCACTGGTCCTTAATAACACCCTTTGGAACATTTGTGTTGTTCTCTTGCATGCTCTTCTTTTCATCAAAATAGATTGATTTCAAATTTGACTTATGTTGCCTCCATTTGTCTCTAATTGTTTCTAACATATGTTTTTCCAATCGAGAAGGGTAAAGAAACCTCATCTACATATCCAACAAAAGTAAAATTATGATAGCACGAAATGCAAAGCATAACAATGTTAGGATATAAATGTACTCTATATCACCTTTACTTGCCCCAGTATATCCTTTTTATTTCTTTGTTCATTGGTCTTTTTATCTCTCTCTCCTATTAGTTTTCTCCAGTTTGTGTAGCTCAAGCTACACAATTTACCATTCCTAGCAATTGTGCCAAGAAAGTAACCTAGACGTCCCGCCTCTTTTCCAATTGGCTGATTTAGATCATTGCATTTGACCACAATTCTCTGCCCTTTTGGAAGATTCCAAGTTTGTTTCAGCTTTGTCTTCCCACGCTTGATTGCTTCTGTATTTTCATCTGACCATGGAAAAATTTCCAAAACAATTATATTCGATAAATAGGTAATGAACACATATTATTTTCTATATTCAGTACTTAATATCTTAGAAATTACCTTGGGCATTATCACCAGTGTCATCGTGTTCTTCTTCATCGTCTTCGTCATCACTATCTGACATGCCTTCTTCACCATTACAAGATAAAGGTTCAAAGTCAGATGATTCAGCATCTTTATGTGTAGTATTCTCCTGTTCCTCAACCATGTATTCATCATTACTTTGAACAACATGCAGTCTCCTCCGTGACATTCTGCTCCATGAGGAAAATCACAACATTAAATGAAAAGCATTGCCCCCAGTTTAGGTAACGTTGCTAAAAGAAAAAATAAAGAAATTTCCTAGTATTGCTTTACTCATACATAGACACACCAGATTGATCAGATTTACTGGATAGTACTCTCTACATCTTAACTGAACAAAGCTAGTCTAAGCACTTGATAGGGGTAGTACCAGGTGGCATCAACAAATTTGAGCTTGTACAGCACAGGTAATCAGCGTGTATGTGTATATTCACATCCGAGCAATATACATAGGACCATTTAAGCTAGTACGGCACTAATGATAAGCATGTATCTGTCTGACTCTGCACATGCCAGCTTCGTGTCTAAAACTGTCCTTGAAGATCATATAATGGGTATTCTAAAACTGTCATATTCATTTTGTTCTATCAGCTCAATAAATTTTCCATTTCTCGAAGTGAAATTCTTGTACCAGAATCGAAGCAGTGTTCAATATGCAGCAAACTGCATCGACACACTACAAGCTCTAAGTTATATTCAGATAAGTACAATATACGCAAAGCAAATCCCCGCGGAGAGAATTATGTGACTACCATAATATGAGGATGTGGTATGCCAGGATAAAGAGGTTGCCCCCCAGCTCCCCGGCCACTAGCGGCGGTGGCGACTAGCCATCGGAAAAGAGGCGCAACACGATTGGATGGTGGTGGAGTTGGTAGCACTCGGTTCAGAGGTCAGTATGTGCCCATAGTCAAAGATGAAATGAGCGAACACGGCAAGAAGTACAAGAAGGTCGAGCGGCGATGGAATCGTGGCCTCGCCGGACCGCGTGAGATGCGGCTGGCGGCGTAGCCAGTGGAGTGAATGTGAGACGCTGTAGCCGGATGGATCTTAAGGAATGTTGTCGATTGCGAGAGGAGACCGAAGGGAGAGGAGGCACTGACCTGCAATCGAAGAGAATGGAGCAGAATCGCCCGCCGCCACCAGCCAGCGGAGATCTCTGGAGATGTTGTTATTGTAGAGAACCCCACGCCCACGACTTGTGCTATTTAGATAGGGGCGGAGCGTAGATTTAGAGGCAGTTAGCTTTTTCTTTATATTTTAAGTAACCCAGTGTCACTGCTTATTGTCTATGAGCGGTGGGGTCACTTAATTAAAATGAGAAAAAACGCGCGCGCAACTAATAAACATTATAAAGAATTGGAGGAGAATGAATAAATGGAGGGAACAAATAGAGAGAAGTGGGGAATACGGAAAAAAAAGGAGGGAGATGGAAATAGTTTTGGATCTCCACAATTGCGTCACCTACTTTCTCTCATTTTTTTTATTAATAAGTAAACCAACTTCTGTGTATTGTATTTAAATGTTTTTTGATGTGCAATATGATAAGTAATACAAGTGATAAAAAATACCGCTTTGAAAACCATGAAAATGATAAATGAAAATCGAAAAATTTGTAGCATAAAAACATCTCGCCGTTGGGTCCGTTTTCCGTCCGGGTCTGCTCAAATCCGGCCCAAATTTGGTCGGGATATGAGCGACCGCGGACGCCGAGCGGACGCGTCCGTGCCCGCGCGCGACGGGGTGGCTTACCCGACAGCGACACGGCGACGGTTCGCTTGCCCTCCTGGCCTACATAAAGCGCCATGCGTCCCCTCCCGTCCCCACGCGCCGCCCCCACTCTCTCTCCCCCGTCCTTCTCTCCCGTCCGCAAAACAAAGTGCTGCCGCGCCCGCTCTCTCCACGTGCGCACCGCAGCAATGCCTCGCCGTTGGTGGCTGGGGGCGGCAAGCACGACAAGGATGCGGGGTCCTCCTCCTTCGCCTCCCGCCGCCGCGCGCCCCCACCCCCTCCTCCACCGGCCATCCCCGGCAGGAGTACGAGGACGAGCGCGTGCGCCGCCGCCCGTACCTCAGCAAGGAGAAGTGCAAATGGCACTGGGACAACGCGATCCCAGTACCATGGCGGGACGTCCACCTCGCGGGCGGCTAGCATCTGCATCCCGAGAGGATTCCGGTGCCGCCTATCCCCAGGGCCTTGGCACGGCCCTCCACGACTCGTCCATGGAGGCCAAGGCGCGTCAGGAGGAAGAGGAGCGCGAGATGGCCGCAGCCCTGGCGGCCGTGGAAGCGGCGTAGGCTGTGGAGGCGGCGTTCCGGGAGGGCAGAGTAGCCAGGGAGGCGGCAGCTCTCGCGGAGGAGGAGGCCAGGGTAGCGGCCCTAGAGAAGGAGGAGGAGCACACGCTGGCACTGCGCCTCTGCCCAGAGTGGTTCCGGCCACTGGTGGGCATGCGCTGGAATTGGGAGGGGCTGCCGCCAGCGCTGCCGGAGGCGCCACCTACCCCCGTCAAGCCGGACACGCTACCGCGACCCGCTGGCCTGCCCGACCACCTCTTCCAGGATCCGGAGTACGTCATCCTTGAGTTGTAGGTTCGCTGCACGTGGTCAAATTCGTCACCCCGTCTACCGACGTTCTTGACTATCACTACGCCACTTCCCACTTTACGGGGCGCCACCGTCCGCATATTTAGCTTGGTTGAAAAATTAGTGAAGTTTGATTTTTATGAAAAGTACGGATTTTGATTAAAAATCATCATGTTTGGACAGAAATTAATCCAAATGAGCTGCATAATAATTAATGAAATATATATGTATGATTTTGTGGAATTTATTCGAGTTTTCGTTCAAATTTTGGGCAAATTTGGTAGGATAATTCGGACTGATGATTCTCTAAATCACATATTCAAATGTGCTGAAAATTTCCCAGAATATGCGCTGAATTATTAATCAATTTTTAGGTTTTTTTTTGGAAATTTCTGAAAACTCCAAAGTTTCCGCTAAAATTTAGTCAAAATACGATCAAAACTTTGAATTCTTACTCAATTATTGTTTAGTTCCTGGTAACATTATTATATCATAATAATATCAAAACGCCTCTCAATTTAAAATAGAATTACGTTGTGGTTCATCTTGCACACATAGGCAGCACAAAAAATAGGAAACATTTTAAAATAAATGGGTAAACTTGTATACTCAAGCGGTCAAGTAAATCATTTCTTACAAGACAGTACCGGGAAGATTAATCAACTATATATCCATAAGCAGCCGATCACTTCTTACAACTGACAGTACGTACCACGAAGACAAATAAACTACTACCTCAAGCAGCCGATCGCTTTTTTACAACTGGAAGACAAATAAACTAGTATGATGGAATCATCCATTGCATAGAAACAGGCAATAACGAACACTTCTTGCAAGTGATAGTACTAGCAAACATTCGCACAAAACATAAAGCTTGACCATATCCTTCGCAATTGCCATCTGGTAGCTGAATTCTCACCTCATGCATCAAACCTCTTCTCCCGAGTGATATTACTTCTGAAAACAAGAGAAAAGTGATCAGTAGACGCAATGGATGGTCACATCATGTTTCTCATAGACTCGTTAAGGCATGATCATACTACTCTCACCCTGGCAATCAGATCTTCTCTCAGCCAACAGAGACATTGACATACTTAGTAAGAAAAAAAGGCAAAATAGCAGAACAAGAAAACATACAGGACATACAAAGCAGTAATAATGAGTGGAAAGTGAAAGGTAATTTACATGGAACAGTAAAGAGTAGGGAAAACAGAACATGAGAAGCAAACCTTGCAATTACATCCTAATCTTCAGGTTGAGAACTTGAAATAGGATCTACAGTTGCTCCTTCTATATCTGTTCTGGTCCACGTTTGATCCCCATGTGTAGTATCAAAAAGCTCCCTGAGTTTACTAACATGATACGGTTCACTTTCTACATCATTCCATTCTTCACCCATGTCAAAGTCATCCCGAGGTGTCACCTTCGTCACAAATGACCATCCAGGATTTGTATGGTCTCTTGTATAGAACACTTGGTCAACTTGATTGGCGAACACAAAAGGTTCATGCTCGCTCTTTTCACCACTATGGATTTGATGTGAAAAATTCACAAGCGTACGACCATACCTATCCTTTTTTATTCCTTTATCTTCAGTAGTGTCAACCCATTCACATTTAACTAGCACCACTGAAAACTGTCTATAATAATCCAACTCAATTATGTCAACTATCCTTCCATAGTACATGACATCTCCAAGTATAGGGTTAGTATCACCTGCAGAAGCGTAGCTTGATGTTTTTGCGGTCACAACAACTCCACTGTTTTGAGTCTTCTTATCATAACGCATGGGTCTAAACCTATAGCCTCGGATGCAAAAGGATATGTATCTTCGTGCAACCTCGAGTGGGCCGCGAGCCAACCATCTAATATCATCATCGATGCTATGACTACCTCTTTGCTCCAGCTACAGTATCTACACCACACAGAAAATAAACAAGTATAGGGTTAGCATCACCTGCAGAAGCGTAGCTTGATGTTTTTGCAGTCACAACAACTCCACTGTTTTGAGTCTTCTTATCATAACGCATGGGTCTAAACCTATAGCCTCGGATGCAAAAGGATATGTATCTTCGTGCAACCTCGAGTGGGCCGCGAGCCAACCATCTAATATCATCATCGATGCTATGACTACCTCTTTGCTCCAGCTGCAGTATCTACACCACACAGAAAATAAACAAGAGAAATTCAAAATAAAAAACTAGTAACAAGGAACTTACATGATCTCTAAACCAATCAGGAAACTGTTCATGCTGCATGCGTTCAACCGTTCTTAGTGCTAGGCGCTTGTTGCGATTTTTCCTCTTCAAAACACCAGCATGTTCTCTACAACACATATGAACATAATTCCTCAAAAAACACATGTGAACATAAATTTAGTTCCAAAATTATTTAACATGTTAACAAGCCAAGGTAAGGCGTTTACTTGAGATATGGAGTGACAGCATCACAATTGTATAAGACATATCTGTGAGCTTGTGATGTCTCCATGTCATTCAAAAAGTAAGTGCGTGGCTTTCCCAATGGATTCCCTGCCGGAGGAAACAATGTGGATTCATATGAATACATGGGACATTCATTTTCATTTGGTTTGTCATGATTCCTGGACGGTTTGTTATGCTTAGTAGAGAAACCCTCTAAATATCTTGAACAAAAGACCATGCACTCATCCGCCAAATATGATTCCGCAACTGAACCCTCGGGGCGAGCTTTGTTGCGAACATATGACTTCAGTTTACCAAGGTACCTGCAGCACATGTAAAATCATCAATTTAATAGGTCATAGGTAATCACTTATGTTAATATTGCGCCTTTAGAATTACTTTCTTACCTCTCAATAAAGTACATCCAACGATAGCAAACTGGTCCAGCAATCTTACATTCAGTGGCTAAATGGACAACTAAGTGAACCATGACTGTGAAAAACCCGGGAGGGAATATCATCTCCAATTTGCAAAGTGTTATTCTAATTGATTCTTCCAAACGGTCCAGCTCTTTTACATGGAGAACTTTTGAACATATTCCTCGGAAGTAAGCAGATAACTCAAATAGTGCTATTGTGACATGATCTGGCAGAATACCCGTCAAAGCGATAGGCATGAGTTGCTGCAGTAGGACATGGCAATCATGTGTTTGTAACCCATGAATTTTTCCTTCAGCTGAGTTCATGCATTTAGATATGTTTCCACAATAGCCATCAGGAACCAATATATACTCAAGAACTTCACAAAATAATTTCTTCTCTTTTCTGGACATGGTAAAGACTGCAGGTGGTAAGTAGAACTTGCCTGAAGGTTGTTTCTGCGGATGTAGCTCCTTTCTAATATTCATTTCCTCCAGATCTTGACGAGCAAGAAGATTATCTTTTGACTTCCCATCTAAGCCTAAAAGTGTGCCAAGAATATTATCGCACACGTTCTTCTCTATATGCATCACGTCAAGGTTATGTCAAAGGATATTATAGTCCCAATATGGCAATGTAAATAGACTGCTCAATCCCTTGTAAGTTTTTGACTCCTTAAAGTCACCAATAGCCTTTATTTCTTCTTCTACCTGTCGTCCATAGTAAGTCCGAGGCTCTGTTCTATGCTCCATGGTTCCATCAAAAGAAGTACTATCAGACCGGAATTTATGATCAGGTGGCAAAAATCGGCGATGACCCATAAAGCATGATTTCTTTCCATGTTTCAAGCGTTTGGACCATGCATCCGCACTGCATGGTGGACATGCGAATTCTCCGTGCACCTTATGTGAAGAAAGCATTCCTAAAGCTGGCAAGTCATTTATAGTCCATAGCACAACTGCTCGCAGTGTAAAGGTATCATTTTTAGATACGTCATACGTGGACACCCCATTAAGAAATAAGTCTTTTAGGTCATCCAAAAGTGGTTGCAGAAAGACATGAATATTATCGCCTGGACTTTTCGGCCCGGGAATTACCAAAGATAGCAAAAGATTAGACTCCTTCATGCACAGCCATGGAGGCAAGTTATATATGACCAAGACAGCAGGCCAACAACTATAACTAGAATTTAGCATCCCATATGGATTAAATCCATCGGTAGCCAAGCCAAACCGAATATTACGAGTATCGGATGCAATCCTTGAGTACTTATCATCCAAAGCCTGCCATGCTGGGGAATCAGCTGGATGTCGTAGTGCGCCATCCTTGGTGCGTTCTTCATCATGCCATCTCAAGAGAGGTGGTGTTTCTTTGCACATAAACAACCTTTTCAACCTATCCTTGATTGGGAAGTAACGTAACACTTTGTTTGGTGTTGCTCTCTTTCTTTCCTTCTTTGTTAACTTGGTTTCAGGTTCTTTATCTTTCCACCTAGAAGTCTTGCAGATTGAGCAGAAGTCATCATTTTCTGTGTCTTTCCAGAACAGCTGGCAATTATTCGGGCATGCATGAATTTTTTTATAATCTAGACCAAATTTTGAAACAATCTTCTTAGCCTCATAGAAATTCTTGGGCAGCTCATTTCCATTCGGAATCGCCATGCGCAGAGTATCAAGTAGATCTCCAAATGACTTATCAGACTATTTGTTCATGGACTTTACATTGAACAAAATCACAAGTAGTGATAGCTGTGATAATTCACATCGTGGCCATAAAGCTTTCTCTGAATCTTCAATCAGTTTATAAAATTCTTCGGCTTCTGAATTTGGTCCATGTTGGTTTGGTGGATCTGTACTTTCACTCATAGGCATATCATCATACATATTTCCGAAGACATCATTAATTAAACCGTGCATGTCAGCACGCATTTCTTCATTGTGAGGTTGTGGTTGTCGATCATCATTGCCTTCATGTGAAGAATCCTCACCGTGAAAAACCCATTTGTCATAACCCTGAAGAATTCCATTGCAGACCAAGTGATCACGGACATCATCCTTCGACAACAGACTAGTGTGCACACATATTTCACATGGACAAAGGATTGTGGTATCTTCTAGCTTATCTTTGTATGCAAATTCCAAAAATCCATCTACACCGGCTAAGTACCTGCTACTGCCTCTAGGATAACGCAAAAGCAGCTTGCTGACTTCTGCATCCATACCACACTGGATAATAAAGAGTTCAGTTAGCTTCTTTGCAGATGAATATAGCACCTTAGAAATATGACCGACCAAATAAATCTACCTGGAGGTATCTCCTAAACGGTTTATCAAAACTATTGTAGAAATTAATGCCAACAAAGAGCGTTACCAGCACAAGTTCGACATAAAGTTGATAAACAAAAATTTATCATTTGTAACGATACAAGTTCCACTCTCATTCAGCAACCTATTTACTCTTAACTGATGTTGTGACACAGTTTTTTTTGGTGCTCTCGTATCTTAATTTTCCCTATGTTCATTTTAATCTGGTCAGCCTCTTAATTTAATATTGTTTGCCTCTTCTCTCCTTCAGCATGAGGCCTAGCTTGTTGAGGACGGGACTGCACTGTCAAGGTTCCAGCAAGTCTCTAGGAGATATGTGTTTGCTCACCTAATGTCCTATTTCTTAATATGCAAAAGTATATTTGGATATCTATATCCTATAAGTGGTCCAGTACAAAAACGAGTTAAGTATGTCTGACACAATATTCTCAGTCGTTGCTAGGAGATCATCCTTAGCATCACACTGCGTAATTAAGCTGCAGAGTATAAGAAATTTATAATTTCAAGCTCCCATTGATGGAATATTACTTATTTCAAGTTGTAATCAAACAAATTAGTCACATCTAACAATAATAACCAGAGGATCAAACAATCAAACTTGCACTTTTTCTGGCAAACTTCATCATTAACAGAGATAAATAGTTTCCCAAAATTACATAAACAATGTCATACAAGGGCTGAAGAGATCCCTGTTTCTGCTACCTGACCAGTGCCAATTCAAGAGGCCAGAGAAGTTTACCTATGTGGGACACACCTTTGGTAAAGCTTCAGGTGGGCGGCGATTGACACAGCTGGTTGTCGTCAGCGGCGGCGGACAAAAGGTTGGCAACGCGGCAAGGTGGAGCGAGGCCGGGGCCCTAATCGGGCAGTACGGGAAGGAAGGCAAAAGCTAGCCTGGGAGGGCGGCTGCAGAAAGGGATCGGACTTCGTACGGCCGGCCGTGGCGCGGCGCACAAAGGGGAGAGAGCGAAGCTAGCTTGGGAGGGCGGCTCCGGGACGGATTGGACGGCTTGGCGTGTGGTTGGGGGGGGGGGGGACTGCACGTCCAGATTCCTTCGCTGCATGGGGATGGCGGCGGGAGGTGATATTTTTTGATAAAGGGCTTTATTAGCGGGAGGTAATATGGCTCGGCGGCGGCGTTTTGTCACGGCAGCGGCCACAGATCGATCGGCAAGGACAAGGTCGATGATTTTTCTTTAAGCGATAATCCTCCACACACGGTCCCAAACGAGTCCAACTCCAAGCCCATAGTTTTTGTGCGTGAGAGGGAACCAGGCGCGTATTTGTGTATGCCTGACGCACATGACAGGAAGCTCAAAAAAAAAACTGACCGGAAGCAAATCTACCAAATAATAGTATATAACAAAAGTAAAAGGGAAACTGAAGATAAATACTCTCCCCGCTTAAAAATACATGAGTTTCGTTTATCCAAATATGGATATATTTAGACATATTTTAGTGCCAATATATACATCCATATATAGACAAATAAAATTAATGTATTTTTTAATAGAATGAGTAGAATGAAGTGGTCCGATCGCTGTACTGCAAACTGAAGGCATACAAGCACCCATTTGTTCCAGCGCATATAGGGCAACACATAGTATTTGTTGCCGGCCCTTTGGTCGACAACGGATGGACCTACCAACGCAAATATGCGTAGCTATGTTGATATTTGGCAACACATATTTAATGTGTTGGGAAGTATGTATTACTATATGGGGGATCTTGTTGTAGTGTCGGGAGTTAGCGCACAATGGCAAGGGGGAAAGCAGAGGCGCAGCCGCGCCGTCGTTTGGGCAATGTAGGACGTGCAGAGGAGCAGAAAAGCTCACCCATGGCGCGATCTCTCTGTCTCGCTCTGTTGGCGCACTGTCGCTGCCCACAGTGGCCGCTAACCCTAACCCTAGCCGTCGCAGTGCGGGAGAGGAAGAGAGATCACGAAGGGCAGAGTGAAATGACCTATGTTTTTTTCGCTGCCCCATCCGCGTTCGTTCCTTTTTGTTCCGGCGAAAAGATAGGGGGCCATTGGATCTCATCTGATAGACAAATAGGAATGATTGGCTCAGCCAGCGGCCCGTGAGCAGCAACCAGCGGCGACCGCGTGAGTGGGCTGCTGGGGTGGGCTCACAAACAGCGAAAGCGAGGGCGAGCGTAACGAGCTGGCGACAGATAGGACGGCTATGCGGTTAAGTTGGACCGGGCCGTTTGGGCGTCGTGCGCTGAGCGCTAGCAGAGTGAGTACCGCGCGCGTGCGACGCGCAAGTAGCAGGCCGTGGGCCGGGCCAGGCCGTTTTTTGTTTTCTGTTTTATTTTTTCAGAAGCATAAATAATAGTTTTTTGTCCAATTTTTTGGGCAAATCGATCTAGTTTTTTCCCTATTCAAAATTCTTCACCGAAATTTTGTTTAAGGAATATAAAAGTAAAAGAAGTAATTCTGAAAAGTATAAAGTTCATGAATTTTTTTATTCATGTTTTTCCTTGCAAATATTAATAAAGTGCTCTTTTTTAAAAGAAAATAGGCCAAATGTGGAAGTTAAAATTTAAAGAGCATGTTAAAGTAATAATTGTGGTTTTTTGTTATTATATAACCAACGTTGTTAATAACATAATCATGATTTATTGTTATTATTCCATATATGCATTTATTGCTATTTTCTGCCCAACGGTGATATAGTTTTAAATTGCATAGACATTTGTTGGTTTAATTTTGACCAACATTGAATTATTACATGCAATTGTTGTTACGTTCTCATTCTATTGTGGTTTTCAGAATGGTACTACTTGATGAGCCGCATCAAGGATGTTCCAATCCTTAGATGTGATAACTATAGTGGATGGAGGAAGAAGGTGGATTTGGCCTTCGTTTGTGCTGAGGTTTACTAGGTTATGGACACTCCATAGCCAGTCAAAGAGCCAGAAAGAGATCCAGCTGATGATGATGCTGCTTGGGAGAAAAAGAAGAGGGATTATACTCCTTCAGAGATGTCTTATACCCTCGAAAACAAACAGTGTCTAACAACCAACAAAAAGTGCTTGAAATTTATATAGAACACAATTGAGAACGCTATTGTGGGCTCAATTGTAGAGTGTTCTTCCGTAAGGGAGTTCGTGAAAAGATAAAGAGCCAGTTCACTAGTTCTTCAAAGGTATATGCTACCCAGCTGATTAACCATTTGGTAACAGAAAAGTACACCGGAGGTGCACATGGCATAAGGGAGCATATCCTAAGAAGGAGCAACATGGCAGCTAAGCTTAAGCCCATGGATGCTGATCTGGAGCTCGAGCATGCACTCCTTGTTCAACTGATCATGGCTTCACTGCCAAATCAGTTTGACAATTTGTTATAAACTACAACATGACCCCTGAAAATGGGACATTGAAAAGACAATAGCCATGTGTGTGCAAGAGGAGGACAAACTTAAAGCTTCACATGGTGGTTCTCCAAACTATGTGAAGGATAACAAGAAAATGAACTATAATCAAAGAAATTCTAGTTCTCCTTGAAAGGCTAATGGAAAAGCTCCCTCACAGTATCAGCGTCAGCAGAAGTCCCTCCAAGTGGACAAAGACACATGTCTCTTCTGTAAGAACACTGGCAATTACAAGAAATATTGCTCAGATTGGTTAAAGTCCATAATGGCAAACAAAGGTCACAATGTTGTTTCCTTTGTAAATGAATCCCTGTATTTAAAGAGCCAGTCGACGCGTACTATGCAAAATCTACTTGGTGGATTGACTCAGATGCAACTGTTCATGTTGCAAATTCTTTACATGGATTCCAGTAGACGCGTACTATGCAAAGAAGAGAAAATGCATTGAAGTCACAAATGTAGTTCAAGCAGACGTTTAAGTTGATGGCAACATCTCCTTGGAGTTAGCTGATGGATTCATGATTCTGCTCAGAGATGTCTTGTATCTTCTGTCATTACACAGAAACTTGATTAGTGTTTCACGTTTGGAAAAAGACAGTTATGAGTGTTATTTTGGACATGGGAAGTGTGCCATATGGTGTAATAATACTCATGTGGGGGTTGCTTTCCTCCACAATGAGCTTTATTTATTATTCTTGCGTGAAAAAGTTTATTCTTTGTGCAGAGTGAATGAGCATGTTTTTGCGTTATGGCACTGTCGTTTGGGACACATTTCGAGGGGGGGAATAGAAAGACTAATAAAAAATGATATTCTTCCTCCACTAGAGTTCTCAGACATAGAGAAATGCATAGATTGCATTAAAGGAAAGTATGTAAAACAAATTAAAAAGGGTGGAAACCGAAGTACATCAACACTAGAAATCATTCACACTGATATTTGTGGACCACTTCCTGTGAAAAGTGTGGATGGTTATGACTCGTTCGTACCATCCACAGATGAATATTCCTGATATGGATACATATATCCAATTAAAGAAATATCTGAAGCGTTGGACAATCATTAGATATTCAAAGATGAAGTTGAAAATCAACATGATAAAAGAATAAAGATAGTGAGGTCTAACCGGGGGGGATTACTACTTTAGACACACTCCATATGGCCAAGTCCCTGGACCTTTTGCAAGGTTCTTACATGAGAATGGCATAGTAGCCCACTATTCAATGCCGGGCGAGGCTCGGCAAAATGGAGTAGCTAAAAGGCGTAACCTTACTCTTATGGATATAGTGTGTAGCATGATGAGTTATTCCACCTTGCCATTGGTGATTATGGATGGAGGCACTTAAAACCGCTATTCACATTATCAATAGAGTACCAAGCAAGTCGGTGCCCAGAACATTGTACGAGTTGTGGACATGAAGATCACCATCCCTACAAAACCTCCGGGCGTGGGGGAGTGATACGTCATAAACGTATCCATAATTTCTGACGTTCCATGTTGTTTTCATGTCATATGCTACATGTTTCATCTACACTTTATGCCATTTTTATCGATTTCCTGGGACTAACCTATTGACAAGATGCCACAGAGCCAGTTCATGTTTTTCTGCTGTTTTTAGTTTTAGAAAAGTTGTTCTGGAAATATTCTCAGAATTGGATGATTCAAAGCCCACAAGTCTTAGAATTCCCGGAGGAGCCATGGAGTCCAAAAGGGAACCAGAGAGGGGCAGAGGGGTGCCCAAACCATGGGTGGGCACGGAGACCCCTGTCCGTGCCTAGGGGTGGTGTGGAATCCTTGCTCGCCCACCGACGTTACCCTCTCACCTATATAATCTCCTCGAAGGGTTAACCCTAAAGACAGAAGCTTTTCCACAAAAAACACCCGCAACCGCCGTCATCGTCAACCCTAGTTTGGGAGGGTTCTCGAGCTCTCCCCGGCACCCTTCCGGGAGGGGGAATCCTCACTGGAGGGCTCTACACCACAATGCACGCCTTTGGAGTGATGCATGAGTAGTTCATCCTTGGCCTACGGTTCCATAGCAGTAGATAGATGGTTGTTCTCTCCTCTTTATGCCTCATGTTTAGATCTTGTGAGCTACCCTACATGATCAAGATCATCTTATTGTAATACCCCATGTTGTGTTTGCTGGGATCCGATGAATATTGAATTATATATCTCATGATTATCAATCTATCATGTTTTGTTCATGTGTATGTTATTTATGATCTTGCAT
The DNA here is from genome assembly GCA_028641055.1 of Alopecurus myosuroides. Classification (NCBI taxonomy): domain Eukaryota; kingdom Viridiplantae; phylum Streptophyta; class Magnoliopsida; order Poales; family Poaceae; genus Alopecurus; species Alopecurus myosuroides. Next base: position 123,655,743 of record CM054059.1, read on the forward strand.
GCTCTCCGTTGTTAGTAGATGCTCTAGCCAAGTAGATGCTAGCAACTCCAACAGGGAGTATTTATGCTCGATAGTGGGTTCATGCCTCCCTTTCACTCATGCTCGAGTGACAGAAACATAAACGGTGGGGGATGTGCTGTTTCCATTAGGGAGAAAACATCAATGCTTTGTCTATGGATGATGTTATTGTTTACATAACACACTTTGCTTACTGCGATTGTCTGTTGCTTGCAGATTAATACCCAAGGTTGGCTCAGATGACATTCGGAGGGTGGATTAATAGTCATAGATGCACTTGGATGATGGTCTATGTATTTTTTGTAATGCCCGCATGAATCACATAATAATCATCATGTCATGCATATGCACTACGTTGCAGCCTTTATATCTGCCAATTGCCCAGCTGTAATTTGTTTACCACACATGCTATGTATCTGTCTTGGGAGAGACACCTCTAGTGAATTGTGGACCCAGTCCATTTTCCTTATATTGATAATACAACCATTGCAGTCTCTGTTTTCGTACTGTTGCTACTATTTTACTGCTGCCATCACTGTTCTCTTTCATCTACTGCAAACAAATATTCTTGTCCACACGGTACGTTTAACCTCTTTGTGTTCAGCAAAACCGGTGAGACTGACAACCTGACTGCTTCGTTGGGGGCAAAGTGATTTGATTGTGTTGTGTAGGTTCCACGTTGCTTCTGAACCAGTAGTGCGCCCTCAAACCTTATCTGCATCAACCTTTGGAAGTGATTTCTTTCTCCTACTGGTCGATTCAACCTTGGTTTCTTTCTGAGGGAAACTTACTACTATGCTCTTCATACCTTCCTCTTGGGGTCTCGCAACGAACGTGTGTTACACGCGCATCAAGCTATTTTTCTGGCACCGTTGCCGGGGAGAAAGAGGATTTCTGCAAGGAGAGTCTATCACTTCCAATCTCTTTATTTTGTTATTGTTTTGGTTAGTTTGTTTTATTTTGTCTTGTTTGCTTCTCTTTATCGAAAACACACAAAAATTAGTTCGTATTCAATTGTTCTTTTTATCCTGTTTTTAGTCTTGCTAAAATGAGTACTCCCAAGAAAACTAAGTTGTGTGACTTCACTAGCACAAACAACAATGATTTCATGAGCACACCTATTGCTCCACCTGCTTCTACTGCTGATTTTTATGAGATAAAGCTTGCCCTGTTAAATCTTGTTATGAGAGAGCAATTTTTTGGTGTTAGTACTAATGATGCTGCTGCCCATCTTAATAATTTTGTTGAACTATGTGAGATGCAAAAATATAAAGATTTAGATGGAGATATTATTAAACTGAAATTGTTTCCTTTCTCTTTGAGAGGAAGAGCTAAAGAATGCTTGTTATCTTTGACTAGAAATAGTATTGATTCCTAGACTAAATGTAAAGATGCTTTCATTAGAAAATATTATCTTCCTACTAACATTATATCTTTAAGAAGTAGAACTATGAATTTTAAGCAACTTGATAATGAGAATGTTTCTAAAGCTTGGGAAAGAATGAAATCTTTGGTAAAGAATTGTCCCACTCATGGACTGACTACTTGGATGATCATCCAAACCTTTTATGCAGGTCTGAATTTTTCTTCAAGAAAGCTTCTGAATTCAGCTGCTGGAGGAACCTTTATGTCCATGACTTTGGGGGCAGCAACAAATCTTCTTGATGATATGATGGTAAATTATTCTGAATGGCACACCGAGAGAGCTACAACAGGTAAGAAGGTAAATTTTGTTGAAGAAACCTCTTCCTTGAGTGATAGGCTTGATGCTATTATGTCTATGGTTGTGAATGTCCATGCTCCTATTGATCTAAAAAAATGTTCCTTTAGAGTCTTTGGTTGCTCATGAAGAGCATGTTGATGTGAACTTCATTAAAAATAATAATTTCAACAACAATGCTTATAGGAATAATTTTGGTAGCAATAATTATAGGCAATGTCCTCCTCATAATAATAATGGTTATGTGAATTTTTGTGGTAATTCCTACAACAAAATTGTACCCTCTGATCTTGAGAACATGCTTAAGAATTTTATTAGTACACAAACAACTTTTAATAAATCTGTTGAGGAGAAGTTTGGCAAAATTGATGTTCTTGCTTCTAAAGTTGATTGCCTTGCTCTTGATGTTGATTTCCTAAAACTAAAGATTATGCCTCATGATGTTAAATAAAGCAAAACTCTAAATTCCATTCAAATTCGAATTGATGAAAATGTTAGGATGTTTGCTGAATTGCATGCCAATACGTCATAAACGTATCCGTAATTTCTGATGTTTCGTGTGTTTTTCATGCCATATGCTACATGTTTTCCTTACACTTTATGCCATTTTTATAGATTTCCTGGGACTAACTATTGACAAGATGCCACAGAACCAGTTCCTATTTTTTTTGTTTTTTGTTTCAGAAAAGTTGTTCTCGAAATATTCTCGGAATCAGAAAATTCGAATCCTAGAAGTCTTAGAATTCCCGGAGGATCCATGGAGTCCGGAGGAGACCCGGAGGGGGGCCACAGGGGCCCCCACACCATACGGCGGCGCGCCCCTTGCCGTGGCACGGGGTGGTGTGGGCGCCCTGGCCACCCAGCGACTTTGCCCTTTCTCCTATTTATTCCCCTCGAAGTGTTAGCCCTAAACGAATTGACCTTTTCCACGAAAAACACTCGAGGCCGCCGTCATCGTCAACCCGAGTTCGGGAGGGTTCTGGAGTACTCTCCGGCACCCTGCCAGGAGGGGAAATCATCACCAGAGGGTTCTACACCACCATGCCCGCCTCCGGAGTGATGCGTCAGTTGTTCATCCTTGGACTATGGGTCCATACAGTGGCTAGTTGGTTGTTCTGTCCTCTTGATGCCTCATGTTTAAATCTTGTGAGCTTCCCTACATGATCAAGATCATCTAATTGTAATGCCTCATGTTATGTTTGCTGGGATCCGATGAATATTGTATGCGATGTCTCTTGATTTTCAACCTACTATGTTATCTTCATGTGTATGTTATTTATGATCTTCCATGCTCTTTGTTGTTAGTAGATGCTCTGGCCAAGTAGATACTAGTAACTCCAAGAGGGAGTATTTATGCTCGATAGTGGGTTCATGACTCATTTGCATATGTGCTCGAGTAACAGAAACGTGACGGATGGAGGATGTGTTGTTGCCATTAGGGAGAAAACAACGATGTTGACATTGTTTACATTACACACTTTGCTTACTGCGATTATCTGTTGCTTGCAACTTAATACCCAAGGATTGTTTGGATGACATTATGAGGTTGGATTATTAGTCATATATGCAGTTGGTTAACGGTCTATGAGTTTTGTTGTAATGCCCGCATGAATCACATAGTAATAATCATGTCATGCATATGAACTACGGTGCAGCCTTTATATCAGTCAATTGCGCAAATGTAATTTGTTCACCACACATGCTATCTATCTGTCTTGGGAGAGACACCTGTAGTGAACTGTGGACCCCGGTCCTTTTTCCTCATACTAATAATACAACCACTTCAATCTTTATTTTCATACCACTGCTACTGTTTTACTGCTGCCATCAGTGTTCTATTTCATCTACTGCAAACAAATATTATTTTCCACATGGTACATTTAACCTCTTTGTGTTCAGCAAACCGGTGAGATTGACAACCTCACTGCTTCGTTGGGACAAAGTGATTTGATTGTGTTGTGTAGGTTTCACGTTGCGTCTAAACCGGTAGTGCGCCTTTCCACCTCAGATGAATCAACCTTCATAAGTTGCTTCTTTCTCCGACACTGGTCGATTAAACCTTGGTTTATTACTTAGGGAAAACTTGCTGATGTGCCCTTCATACCTTCCTCCTGGGGTCTCCCAACGAGTGCAAGATCTGCACCATCAAGACATTTTTCTGGCACCGTTGCCGGGGAGGAAGAGGATTTCTGCAAGCGGAGTCTCTCACTTCCAATCTCTTTACTTTGTTTTTTTTTGCTTAGTTTATTTTATTTTTGTCGTGTTTGCTTCTCTTTATCAAAAACACACAAAAAATAGTTCTTATTCTAGTTGTTTATTATCATGTCTTTAATTTTGCTAAAATGAGTACTCCTGAGAACACTAAGTTGTGTGACTTGACTAGCACAAACAACAATGATTTCATTATCACACCTATTGCTCCACCTGCTCATACTGCTGTTTTTTATGAGATAAAGCCTGCCCTGTTGAATCTTGTTAAGAGAGAGCAATTTTCTGGTGTTAGTACTGATGATGCTGCTACCCATCTTAATAATTTTGTTGAACTATGTGAGATGAAAAAATATAAAGATGTAGATGGAGATATTATTAAACTGAAATTGTTTCCTTTCTCTTTGAGAGGAAGAGCTAAAGAATGGTTGCTATCTTTGCCTAGAAATATTATTGATTCTTGGACTAAATGTAAAGATGCTTTCATTGGAAAATATTATATTCCTAAAAATATTATATCTTTAAGAAGTAGCATTATGAACCTTTATGTCCATGACTTTGGGGGCATCAGCAAAGCTTCTTGATGATATGATGGTAAATTATTCTGAATGGCACACTAAGAGAGCTTCAATAGGTAAGAAGGTAAATTTTGTTGAAGAAACCTCTCCTTTGAGTGATAGGCTTGATGCTATTATGTCTATGCTTGTGAATGGCCATGCTCCTATTGATTCAAACAATGTTCCTTTAGCCTCTTTGGTTGCTCAATAAGAGCATGTGGATGTGAACTTCATTAAAAACAACAATTTTCAACAACGATGCTTATATGAATAATTTTGGTAGCAATAATTATAAGCCATATCCTCCCATTCAAATTATAATTGATGACAATGTTAGGATGTTAGCTGAATTGCATGCTAGATGGGAAAGGGAAGATGAAATAGCTAGAAAGAATAATATAGCTAATGTTTGCACCATTACCACCACTATTAAAACTGAAGCTTATCATGATAGTAAACCTTCTACTATCAATGGTAAAGTAATTGGTGTTGGCAATACTCCCACTTATGATGTTAAACGTTCAAAATTGCTTGAAACTACTAAAAACTTCGTGATAGAAGTGCTGAAATTTTTAGAAGCATGGGAGAAATGGTCCCATTACCTTTGATAAAAATGATCTTGAATTTGATGATTGCAACATAATTTAATTAATTAAGTTCCTTCAATATCTTGCTAGTTTTCCTAATGCCAGTGCTATGAATATGGCTTTCACAAAAACATATTACAAATGCTCTCATACAAATTAGAGAAGATGAATTAAGATGTGAAGCCTCTATCCCTACAAAGTTAAACGATGGTTGGGAACACATCATTAAATTAAAGGTGAATGATTTTGATTGTAATTATCTATGTGATCTTGGTTCTAGTATCTCTATTATGCCTAAAAAACTTTATGATATGCTTGATTTGCGACCTTTGGAGCATTGTTATTTGGATATTCGTCTTATAGATAATGTTAGAAATAAACCTTTAGGGAGATTTTATGATGTTCTTATTATGATTAATAATAACCTTGTCCCCGTTGACTTTGTTGTCATGAATATTGAATGCAATGATTCTTGTCCAATTGTTTTGGGAAGACCTTTTCTTAGAGCAGTTGGTGCTGTTATTGATATGAAAGAGGGGAATATTAAACATCAATTCCCACTCAAGAAAGGTATGGAACACTTTCCTAGGAAGATAATGAAGTTGCATTTTGATTCTATTGTTCACACAAGTTACAATTTGGATGCTTCTTCACTTGAAAACACTTGATTCCATTTTTCTGGGCCTAGCTAAAAGGCGTTAAAGAAAAGCACTTCGTGGGAGATAACCCATGGTTTTATTTTTGATTTGTTTTTCTATGTTTTCTTTGAGTCAAGGTGATGTATACTTATGTAGAAACTCCTTTGTATATTTATTTTCATGCATTAGTTGCGCCAAGTAAAGTTTCTAGCGAAAGTTGGAGTTGCTTTTGGATTTCTGCGCAGAAAACAGATTTCTGTTGTCCATCGTAAAAAATGTATAATTCACAGAAATATCAAAATGACCTGAAACATTTTCTTATTATTCCTCAGCTAATTACAAAAGTTTTATGTTCTTTATGTTTTTCGATTTGACCAACTTAAGTGCCCCAAAAAAATTCGTCTTTACAGACTCTTCTGGTTTTCGCAGATTCTTACATTTTCTCTTTTACTTTGTCAAGTGGATTTATTTGCTTCACGAGGCATCAGTGGCTGTACCTAATGTTCAAAATTATCAATAGTACTTGTGCCCTTCCAGAACCCATGAATTTTTTATTGTGCACTAACCCTCTAAGTCGAATTACTTTGAGTGTGCTGTGAAGAAAGTTTTCAAGGGTCAAGAGAAGAGGGTCATATAATGTGATCAACAAGAGTGAAAATCCAAAGCTTTGGGATTCCCCTTGGCTCATCCCAGCAAATTTTAAGAATACTCAAGCGTCTAAGCTTGGGCATCCCCTTCTTCATGAATATTTTATCAGGTCACTTCTAGTGAAACTATAATTTTGTTCGGTCACATCATATGAATTTTTTGCTTGGAGTATATTTTATTGTTTTCATTTGTTTTCCTTGATGCAACAATATTTTTGGAACCTAGCATTGTTTGTGTGGGAGAGAGACACGCTCCGCTTTTTCGTATGAATACTCGTTATGCTCGTAGTCCTAGTTTTTCTTCTAGTTGCTGCAAAATTCCCTTTTATCTCCTATTTTTCATGCATCTCTTATTCAGAGTTGTTAGTTTTAGTAGATTTGTGTTTGTACTCTCTTGTTTCATTGATATATCTCTTGGAGAGTTTTTGTTTAGTATAAAATGTTTGGTGTTGGAAAGCATTAGTACAGTTTTCGTGCTTATAACGGTGCATTTAGAAGCTTGTATAGACAGTGGCTAGACTTTTTCATGTCATGCTAGATGTTATTTTAATTCTAAAGCCCAGTGGTTATTTTTGTAGCATGACTTGTCTAAAATAACCGAGAGTTCTTAATGTGCCATTTAAAGAATCATGAGTTGTTGTTGTCATATTGAAGCATGAATTTGTGGTGTTCTCCTTTGAATGTTTTATTTGGTTGACTTGGTGCATGCTTACACCATGTTTATGAATACAAATGAGTCACTTATAGCCTCTATGATCATTTAGTTTCTGAACTTGTAATACCCTTTATGTTTTTATTAATGATGTTTTTTTCTCTATGCATGATTATGGCCATTGTTGCTCTCTTGGTTTCTCGCTCCCAATCTACTCGTGCTTCCAATTTCCAAAAACCAAAGTATGACAAATCTGTACCCTCTGATAATTCCTATGGCAATTCCTAGAACAACAATGGTTAAGTAAATTCCTATGGTAATTCCTATAACAACAATAAAAGTGTACCCTCTGATCTTGAGAATATGCTTAAGAATTTTATTACTACACAAACTGTTTTTAATAAATCTGTTGAGGAAATGTTTGGCAAAATTGATGTTCTTGCTTCTAAAGTTGATAGCCTTGATCTTGATGTTGATTTTACGAAATTAAAGGTTATGCCTCATGATGTTAAAGTAGCAAAACTTTGAATGCCATTCAAATTCAAACTGATGACAATGTTAGGATGTTAGCTGAATTGCATGCTAGATGGAAAAGAGAAGATGAAATAGCTAGAAAGAATAATATAGCTAATGTTTGCACCATTACCACCACTAGTAAAACTGAAGTTTCTCATGCTAGAAAACCTTCTACTATTAATGGTAAACTAATTGGTGTTAGCAATACTCCCACTTCTGCTGTTAAACGTTCAAAATTGCCTGAAACTACTACAACTGTTCCTAAAAAAAGTGCCGAATATTTAGAAACATGGGAGACAATGGTCCCATTACCTTTGATAAAAATGATCTTGACTTTAATGATTGCAATATCTATGAAGTATTTATGTTCCTACAAAAGCTTTCTAGTTGTCCTAATACGAGTGCTATGAATATGGCTTTCACAAACCATATTACAGATGCTCTCATACAAATTAGAGAGGATGAATTAAGATGTGAAGCCTCTATCCCTAGAAAGTTAGATGATGATTGGGAACCCATCATGAAAATTAAGGTGAATGATTTTTATTGTAATGCTCTATGTGATCTTGGTGCTAGCATCACTGTTATGCCTAAGAAACTTTATGATATGCTTGACTTGCCACCTTTGGAGCACTGTTATTTGGATATTCGTTTTATTGATAATGTTAGAAAGAAACCTTTGGGGAGAGTTGATGATGTTCTTATTATGGTTAATAATAACCTTGTCCCCGTTGATTTCGTTGTTATGAATATTGAATGCAATGCTTCTTGTCCAATTGTTTTGGGAAGACCTTTTCTTAGAACTGTTGGTGTTGTTATTGATATGAAAGAGGGGACTATTAAATATCAGCTCCAACTCAAGAAAGGTATGGAAAACTTTCCTAGGAAGAGAATGAAGTTTCCTTTTGATTCTATTATTCAAACAAGTTACAATTTGGATGCTTCTTCACTCAAAAATACTTGATTCAATTTTTCGGGGCCTAGCTAAAAGGCGTTAAAGAAAAGCGCTTCTTGGAAGATAACCCATGGTTTTATTTTTGCTTTGTTTTTTTCCTGTTTTATTTGAGTCAATGGATTGTATACTTCTGTAGCAACTCATTTGTATCTTTATTTTCATGTATTAGTTGTGCCATATAAAGTTTCTAGCGAAAGTTGGAGTTGGTTTTGGATTTCTGCGCAGGAAACAGACATCTGCTCTCCACCGTAAAAAATCGCATAATTCAAAGAAAGATCAAAATGACCTGAAATTTTTTGCACTTATTCCTCAGCTAATTCCAAACTTTTTTTTTTCTTTATCTTTTCCGATTTGTGCAACTTAAGTGCCCCTGCAAAATTCTTATTTACAGATTGTTCTGGTTTTGACAGATTCTGCCTTTTAACTTGCATTCTCTCTTTTACTATGTCAAGTGGATTTCTTTGCTACATGAAACATCATTGGCTGTAGCCAATGTTTAAAAGTATAAATAATTCTTGTGTCCTTGCATAACATGTGAATTTTTAATTGTGCACTAACCCTCTAATGCGAATTACATTGAGTGTGGTGTGAAGGAAGTTTTCAAGGGTCAAGAGAAGAGGGTGATATAATGTCATCAAGAATAGTGCAAGGTCAAACTTCGGGATGCCCCCGTGGTTCATCCCAGAAAATTCTAAGAAGACTCAAGCGTCTAAGCTTGGTCATGCCCAAGACATCCCCTTCTTCATCAATAATTTATCAGGTCACTTCTAGTGAAATTATATTATTATTCGGTCACATCATATGAATTTTACTTGAAGCATCTGTTTGTTTTCTTTTGCTTTTATTTTGTTTTTCTTGCTGCAATGATATTTTTGGAACCTAGCATTATTTTTGTGGGAGAGAGACACACTCCGCTTGTTCATATGAATACTTGTTATGCTCGTGTTCTTTTTTTTTTCTTCTAGTTACTGCAAAATTCCTTTTTAGCTCCTGTTTTTCATGCATCTCTTATTCAGAGCTGTTAGATTTAGTAGAGTTGTGTTAGTATTATCTTGTTTCATTGATATATATCTTGGAGAGTTTTTGTTTAGTATAAAATTCTTGGTGTTGGAAAATAGTAGTACAATTTTCGTGCTTATAACGGTGCAAATAGAAGCTTGTATAGACTGTGGCTAGACTTTTTCATGCCACAATATATGTTATTTTAATTATATGATTAGTATTTTTTATCGTAGCATGACTTTTCTCAAATAGCTGAGAGTGCTTAATGTGCCATTGAAAGAATCATGAGTTGTTGTTGTCATATTGAAGCATGAATTTGTGGTGTTATCCTTCGAATGCTTTATTTGGTTGACTTGGCGCATGCTTACACCATGTTTATGACTACAAAACAGTCACTTATATCCTCTATTATCATTTAGTTTTTTACTTGTAATACCCTTTATGCTTTGATTAAAATTGTTTTTGTCGCTATGCATGATTATGGCCATTATTGCTCTCTTGATTTGTCGCTCCCAGTCTTTTGCTAGTCTCCACCTGTACTGAGTATGAGCTCTACTTGTGCATCCAACTCCCAAAATCTAAAGTTTGCCAAATGTGTCCACCATACCTACCTACATGTGGTATTTAACGGGCACTCCAAGTAAATTTCTCATGTGCTACCTTTAAAACTTTCAAAATTATTCCTCTTTTGTGCTCATGTTTTAGCTCATTAGGACGTAAATAGATAATCTTTATCTCACTTGTTGATTGTACTTTACACACCTAGACTAGTGGCTTCATCCGCTTATCTAAATGATAGAAGAGCTGGCAGCAGGGTGCCCAACCCCAAAATTGGTTACTATTAAATTCTCTTCACTATTTTTGCCCCTGATTTATCAGTCAAATCATAATTGTGTAAACAAAAGAGAAAGAGGGATGGGCTTCTGACCCCAGTTGAGTCCTTCAATGGGAGCCGCTCTTGTGAAGTCTAGTTGGCTTGTGACGTATTGTATTTTATGTTTACCATTCGTTGACACTGGCATACACCTCTCTTAAAATATAGACACTCCTCCATGGTATGTGATTTTTGGCAGGCACCCGAGGATTCGGTTAGCCATGATTTGTAAAAGATGGATGGGAGGAATCTTAAAACTTTAATACCTCTGTTTAATAAAACAAAAGCTCTACCACATGAGTGATCCATGCTTCCCTCTGTGAAGGGCCTTTCTTTTACTTTTATGTTGAGTCTCCATCTTCTAACTATATGCACAGTTGAGAGAGCATTTTTTCCATCCTGAGTTTTATGTGCATTTGTCCCAGAAACATTATTAATTGATTCATGATGTATTATTGCTAGTTCTCTAATTATTTGTTCTAGTCTTCCTCATGAACTTTGAAGGTGTCCTGGCATTTATGTTTTGTCCCAATCTTAAGGACTAGCGAAATACAACTTTGCCATGATTTCTCTATACTTGAAGCAAACGTATATATTTCCTTGCATTATTATCCATGATCGTTTATTTGTGTTACTTCTCATGATGAAAATAATTGCTATGCTTTATTATTAAAGTTCTATTTACATGCAAGATAATTTTGGGGTGCCTAGTCCCAAAATTGGTTACTATTAAATTCTCTTCACTATTTTTGCCCCTGATATATTAGTCAAAGCATAATTGTGTAAACAAAAGAGAAAGAGGGATGAGTTTCTGAAACCAGTTGAGTCCTTCAATGGGATCTGCTCTTGTGAAGTCTACTTGGCTTGTGATATACTGTATTTTCTGTTTACCATTCGTTGACATAAGCATGCACCTCTCTAAAAAAATATTTTCAATACCTCTGTTTAATAAAATAAAAAGCTCTAGCACACCAGTTAATCCCTGCTTCCCTCTATGACGGGCCTTTATTTTACTTTTATGTCGAGTCTCCATCTTCTAACTTTATGCACAGCTGAGAGAGCATAGTTGCCATTCTGAGTTTAATGTGCATTTGTCCCAGAAACATTATTAATTGATTCATGATGTGTTATTATTTTCTCTCAAGTTATTTTTTCTAGTGATCCACTTGAACTTTGAAGGTATCATGGCATTTATGTTTTGCCCCACTCTTAAGGACTAACGAAATATCGCTTTTCTATGTTTTTTCTATGCTTGAAACAAACGTATAACTTTCGAGTGCATTATTATTCATGATCTTTTATTTGTGTTACTTTTCATGATGCAAGGTGATTGCTAACTTTCATTGTTAAAATTATATCTATCATGCTTGTGTTTAAAGTACTTTGATCTCAGCTATACTTATGCTTTTACAATTTAGATGATCAAGTTTATGTTGGTAGCATGTCACTTCAGAGTTTTTTTTTTATCGTTTACCTACTCGAGGACGAGTAGGAACTAAGCTTGGGGAGGTTGATATGTCATAAATGTATCCATAATTTCTGATGTTCCATGTTGTTTTCATGTCATATGCTACATTTTTCCTCTACACTTTATGTCATTTTTATCGATTTCCTGGGAGTAACCTATTGACAAGATGACACATAGCCAGTTCATGTTTTCTGCTGTTTTTTATTTTCAGAAAAGTTGTTCTGGAAATATTCTCGGAATTGGACGATTCGAATCCCAGAATTCTTAGAATTCCCGAAGGATCCACGAAGTATGGAGGAGAACCGGAGAGGGGCAAAGGGGTGCCCACAATTTGGGTGGGCACGGGGCCCCCTAGCCGCGCCTAGGAGTGGTGTGGCCCCCCTGCTCGCCCACCGACGTTTCCCTCTCTCCTATATAATCTCCTCGAAGGGTTAACACTAAAGACAGAAGCTTTTTCCACGAAAAACAGCCGTAGCCGCCGTCATCGTCAACCCTAGTTCGAGAGGGTTCTGGAGCTCTCCCCGGCACCCTAGGAGGGGGAATGATCACCGAAGGGCTCTACACCACCATGCCCGCCTCCGAAGTGATGCGTGAGTAGTTCATCCTTGGACTACGGGTCCATAGAAGTAGCTAGATGGTTGTTCTCTCCTCTTTATGCCTCATGTTTAGATCTTGTGAGCTGCCCTACATGATCAAGATCATCTTATTGTAATGCCTCATGTTCTGTTTGTTGGGATCCGATGAATATTGAATGTCATGTCTCATGATTATCAATCTATCATGTTATTTTCATGTGTATGTTATTTATGATCTTGCATTCTCTCCGTTGTTAGTAGATGCTAGTAACTCCAAGAGGGAGTCCCTTCCACTCACGCTCGAGTGGCAGAAACGTAAACGGGCGGGGGATGTGTTGTTTCCATTAGGGATAAAACAACAATGCTTTGTATATGGATGATGTTATTGTTTACATTACACACTTTGCTTACTACGATTGTCGGTTGCTTGCAACTTAATACTCAAGGTTTGCTCGGATGACATTCCGAGGGTGGATTATTAGTCATAGATGTAGTTGGATGATGGTATATGTATCTTGTTGTAATGCACACATGAATCACATAGTAATCATCATGTTATGCATATGCACTACGGTGCAACCTTTATATCTGTCAATTGCCCAGCTGTAATTTGTTTATCACACATGCTATCTATCTGTCTTGGGAGAGACACCTCTAGTGAACTGTGGACCCCGGTCCATTTTCCTCATACTGATAATACAACCACTGCAATCTCTGTTTTCATATTGTTGCTACTATTTTACTACTGCCATCATTGTTCTGTTTCATCTAATGCAAACAAATGTTATTTTCCACACGGTACGTTTAACCTCTTTGTGTTCAGCAAAACCGGTGAGATTAACAACCTCACTGCTTCGTTGGGGAAAAGTTATTTGATTGTGTTGTGTAGGTTCCACGTTGCTTCTGAACCGGTAATGCTTCTTGCCACCTCAGCTGCATCAACCTTCGGAAGTGATTTGTTTCTCCTACTAGTTGATTCAACCTTGGTTTCTTTCAGAGGGAAACTTACTGCTGTGATCTTCATACCTTCCTCTTGGAGTCTCCCAATGAACGTGTGTTACACGCGCATCAGGGAGTCCAGCTAAGGCCAAAGTGTTTAATCCAAACATTGAAAAGTTAGATACCAAAACAATCAGTAGCCACTTGATTGGCTATCCTGGTAGATCAAAGGGTTAAAGTTTGTAGAAACAAGACATGGAGTATTCTTATAGGACGAGATGATGAGGGGAGCATGGTAGCTCATAAAATTGATCTTGAGGAGAAGAGGGTGTGTGCACCTAATCCGATGATCCAGGAGCCATTTTTCTCACTACATGTTGTACCTGCACCAACAATCCTTGAGGTTGCGGTGCAAGCACATATTGTAACTCCAACTATGTCAACTAGAGGTGAAGATCCAGAACATGCCCGTCAGGAGCTGACTGAACCCAAAGTTGAACATGAAAGGGATGTACAAAATCCTTTTGCAGAGATCGTGCCAGAACTTGAGCCACAGAATGAGTAAGTAATGAGGCCCTTAGAAGGTCTACAAGACGTAAAAAGTCATTCATTTCTGATGTTTATAAATTTTACAACACAGAAATGACTCATACGGAAAATTACCCCACTTCATACGAAGAATCCATGAGAAGCCCTCATTCATGAAAGTAGGTGGAGGGAATGGAAGACGAGATGAAATCAATGAGTTCCAACGATGTTTGAGACTTAGAGGATATTCCTAAAGGACCCAAAACAGTAGGCTATAAATGGGTCTACCAAACAAAGTATGACTCTAATGGGAATGTTGAAAAGCATAAAGCACGTCTTATGGCAAAAGGTTTTACACAAAGAGAAGGGGTAGTTTACAATGAGACATTTTCTCCAGTCTCATGTAAGGATTCCTTCAGAATCATAATGACACTAGTTCCACATTTTGATTTAGAGCTACATCAAATGGATGTAAAGACGACATTTCTAAATTGGGATTTAAAACAAACCGTTTACATGAAACAACCCAAAGGTTTTATCATGGAAGGCAAGGAAAATATGGGATGCCGTATAAAGAAATCCATCAATGGATTAAAGCAAGCTTCTAGACAGTGGTATCTGAAATTTAATTATACAATAAATAGTTTTGGATTTAAAGAGAATGTTGAGGATAACTGCATTTATGCAAAGTTCAAAAGTGGGAAATACATTTTCTTAATCTTGTATGTGGATGATATCTTGCTTGCTAGCATTGATGTCATTCTGCTACGAGAAACAATGAAGTTCTTATCCTCAAATTTTGATATGAAGGATCTTGGTGAAGCATCATATGTTTTGGGCATAGAGATTCACCAAGACAGAAGAAATGGAGTCTTAGGACTATCGCAGAAGGCATATTTTGAGAAGGTTCTAAAAAAGTATAATATAATATGCATGCGAGTTCTTCCACACCTGCTTCTATAGTCAAGAGCGACAGTTCTGGGAAATTCCAATGTCCCAAGAACCAATACGATATCGATCAAATGAAAGCAGTACCATATGCTTCGGCTATTGGAAGCTTAAATTATGCACAAGTGTGCACTCGCCCTGACTTAGCTTTTATCACTGGGGTACTCGGTATATACCAAGAGAATCCAGGCACTGAGCACGGGAAATGGTAAGGAAAGCATTGTGTTATGCGCAAGGCAATAAGGACATCATGCTCACCAACAAAAGATCTGATTCCCTAGAGATAAGAGGGTATTCAGATGCAGATTTTGCGGGATACAAAGATGATATAAAATCCACGCTGGGATATATATTCATTCTTGTAGGAGGAGCCATTTCGTGGCGAAAATCCAAACAGTCAATAGTTTCATCATCCACGATGTTTCAGAATTCATAGCAGGTTATAACGCCACGGAGAAGGCGATATGATTGAAGAAATTTATACCGACTTGGAAGTGAGGGATTGCATTGACAAACCACTAAATATGTACAGTGACAACCAGTCCACGGTATTATATGCTCAGAACAACAAGTCGAGTAATGCTACTAAGCCAATAGAAATAAAGTATTATGTTGTGAAGGATAAAATCCAGGATAAAACTACAAGTCTCGAGCATATAATGACAAAGGATATGGTTGCGGATCCTCTTACAAAAGTCTTACCACCCAATGTGTTTAAGGAACACTTAGCATGCATGGGTTTAAGGGAAAGCGTATGATTCCTTGATCAAGAGAGGTCCGAAAAGGAATAGTTTTTGTTTCAAATAGCGAGGTATGTTGTAGCTGTCTGATTCTATTGGCAGCTGAGCTATGACGATGAAACATGCTCTATGTATCAATATGTGATGAAACGAGTAAAGAAAAAGGTATAAATTTAAAAGTAAAAAGTTGAGAACAGGGGGAGAATGTTAGGTTGATCTCCCGAGTAGGCCCAACGGCCTACCCGAGCCCCTGGTCTTACGCGCCCTGATCGGGGGCGCCCAAACGCTCATATGGTTGGTGGGCCCCTCTGCCAGCGCGATAAAAAGAGGTGGGAGGCTGGGGCACGTACTACGAGGTTTGTCGTTGCCACCAACCGCACCGAAATACCACATCTGATCTAGGGTTTTCCCTAGTCACTGGCCGCATCACCGCCACCTTGTCCACCACTACGCCATCGTCATCAAAAGGTTCTGAAGGTTGTCTCTCTCCCCCTTTCTCTGATTCTCTCTCCCTCTTTGTTCTCTCTCTCTGAGTACAATCACAGAGGCACCGTCTTTTGATCTACCAATAAGATCTACCCTAGTTTTGTTCCTAGGGCTTTAACAGTCTGCATGCTGCAGACGCCAAGCCAAACAAAGGACAAGGTCCATCCATGGCTCTGTCGCGCTTGCCTCTGCGAGTTTGCTTCCGAGCGGCGCGAGTGAAGCAAGAACAAGAAAGAGAGAGTGGAGATCAAGGCGGGAGCCGAATATCATTGGTGGTGTAGGCGTCCTTGCTGGGAAGACAATGTCCTTCGACTCCGATCATGCCCGCGCCAGCATGAGGGCATTGCGAGGAGGGATACGTGAATAATTTCTTTTTATGCAGTGACAATCCCGTAATTATCACCAAGATGAAAAGGTATGTTGAGTTGTCAAACATTGAAATGGTCTAGATTGTTGATCCGACATTGAATGGCTGAAATTTAATGTATCCCAAACATGTTTGCTCTTTTATAAATAGTTTAGATAAGAGAGAAGTTTAGAGGTGTGATACAAGGCTAGCCTTGACCCAAGGCCAAGACCCAAAAAAAACAAAGTCTATTCTCGCGGCCTAAAATTACATAAATCTTTTGTGCCCGTGAGGTGATGACCCACAAGTATAGGGGGTGTATATTAGTACTTTCGATAAATAAGAGTGTCAAACCCAACGAGGAGAACAAGGTGTTGACAAGCAGGTTGGATAGATAATTCACCGAAAACACTAGCAAACAAGTTTTTGGTGGTTTTTGATATAGCAGATAAATGAAGTGCGAGTAAATAAAAAACTGTAAATATGATTGCAGCGAGTGGCCCAATCCCTTTGAGAGCAAAGGACAAGCCGTTTGTTCTACTTATGATTACCAAACGTTCTCGAGGACACATGGGAACTTCGTCGAGCGCTTTCGTTTCATACAATTGATAATATTTATTGTTTCGATAGGTGTTGTGTGGGTGAACCTATGCTAGTGCACCGCCCAACTAGGACTAATACATACTTGTGATTAAACCCCTTGCAGGCATCCGCAAATACAAGAAAGTAATTAAGATAAATCTAACCATGGCCTTAAAACTCTGGGATCCTACACTCCCTCGTGCATTGGTTTTCTAACGGGGGTTTAGGTTTCTATCACTCCGGCAACCCCACAATTAGTAGCCAAATACACAATGCATCCTCCTAGGCCCATAAAGGTTAAGTATCATGTAGTCGACGTTCACATGACACAACTAGAAGAATAATACCACAACTTAAATATCAAACCACTAGATATTACTTCAACATAATTCCACTACTAACATCTTGACTTCTCCCATCTCCTGAAGAACTAAACGAACTACTCACAAGACATCATATGGATCATGATCAGAGGTGATATAATGATGAATAACAATCTGGTCATAAAGTGTAAACACCGATAAATCTCACAAGCATCAACTACTAACAAGTAATCCACACCAGGAGAGAGATCTAGTGAAGAACAACGGTATAGAACCCTAATTGTTACAGCGGGATGGATATGGATGGTGAGGGTGATGGTGCTAGTGGTGATGATAATGAGGATGAAGATCTTGATGATGCCCGGAGCGATGATGGTGACGATGGCGATGATTCCCCCTCTCCGGGGAGGAATTTCCCCGGCATATTTCTCCCTGCCGGAGAGCTTTTCTCTCTATGTTGTTTTTCGCCCCGAGGCGGCGGCAGAATATTTCCTCGATGATGTTATGAGGCTTAGGGTTCCCCAGGTTCAAGTACGCGAAAGGGGGTGACCAGAGGTGGGCCAGGGTGGCCGCACCACCTGGCGGCACGGCTAGGGGGCGCCACCCCATGGTATGGGCCCCTGGTGGCCCCCTCTAGCTTCCCTTGTGGCTGGATTCCTCTTATGAACTTCTAAGACCTCTCCGGTGTCCCCCTCTTCTTCTGATCTTCTGAAATAGGGTGTCTTGACTGTGTTTTTTCCATCAGATTTCTGGTCCTGGTGTTTATTATCCAAAAATTATGAAACTTGCAAAATAAGATCAAATAACATAAGTAATGCAGCATAACATGAAATATATCGATAAATAACAGAAAATAACAATAGAAAATGGTGATGCAAAATGGACGTATCAACTCCCCCTAAGCTTAGACCTCGCTTGTCCCCAAGCGAAACTGATCTCAGTAAACATGAGAACAAGTTTATGTAGTGAGGTGTCGGTGAATAAATACGGACAAGAAGCATCACATCTATCAATGCACAAGTCATTTTAGACCGAAACTTCCTCTCATATAATTAAACTTGAAACGAGTAGAGGAAATCACAATAAAGGTGCAAAAAGGAAATCATAATTGGTGAGGGCAAACTTCATTCTTGGTCAGAGAGCAATTAACAGTGTACTTATCTTTTGATTAGAGTCTTTATATTACATCTTATATTGCAAAGTTTATCATGCTCAATCATAAAAATATCTTTGCATTCACTGATAACTTTCAAAGTGGCATTCAATTAAATAAAAGCACTTGTACTAAACAAGGAAGAATAAAGGACATGATTGAGTAAATCAACATATAGATGGATGGATCACAACAACCCAAATGCTTTCTTAACACAGAAAGGAGTAGGCTTACTGACTTAACATAAAGGGAAAATATAGGGCCTTTACAGAGGGAAGCATGGATTAACTCATGTGCTAGAGCTTTTCATTTCATAAATAGAAGTGTTGAAAACAATTTTGAGAGTGGTGTATGTTTATGTCAACGAATGGTAAACAGAAAATACAGTACGTCACAAGACAACTAGACTTCACAAGAGTGGCTCCCATTGAAGGACTCAACTGGTATAGAAGGTCATCCATGTTTCTCTTTTGTTTACACAATTATGCTTTGACTGATAAATCAAGGGAAAATATAGTGAAGATAATTTGTATTATTAAGTTTGGGATTGGGCACCCCGCTGACAGCTCTTTTATCATTTGGATAAGCGGATGAAGCCACTAGTCCAGGTGTGTAAAGTCCAATAAACAAGTGGTATAAATATTCTCTATTTGCGTCTTCATGAGCTAAAACAGGGGCACAAAACATGTGTTATTTTGAAGATTTTAAAGGTAGCACAAGAAAATTACTTGGAGTGGCGGTTAAATACCACATATAGGTAGGTATGATGGACACAAATGACATGGTCTTGGGGATGAAGGTTTGGATGCACGAGAAGCATTCTTTCTAAGTACAGGCTTTTGGCTAGCAAGGCTCGGTAGCAAGCATAAAAGTTGAGGGAAAACAAACAAATATACATATGATAAAACAAATAATGCAATCTTCCTTGGAGGTATAAACAATCTTACTTGAGAATACTAAGCTTATGAGCTAACAAGAAAGAAAGATAATGAAATAATATATCTACATGCAACTCCCTCTTTTCTACTTAAGTATCAACGTATTGTTGCTACTGACCAATGCTAAGTTTGCCAAAATCAACTAGATTAACTTGGTGCTCCAAAATTTATACCAATACTAATAACAAGATCAACCATATAACAAAGATTGCAAACTAAAATAAATTGTAGAAAGTAAATGACTAAACTTCTCATTAATATTCCATTAAAGCAAACTCAAACCAAGGAATACATCGAGAACCAACTAAAGGAGAGATACTTCCATACTGCAAACCATTCTATAAAATAACTTCTCTACTCATGATATGACTCTATTAAAAGGTAAAAAGGTGAAAGATAGGAGTGATACTGCGACACTCCCCAAATCTTGGAACAAGCTAAGGGGATGCCAATACCAATGATGCATTATTTCTTCGGTGGTGGTGGTGAATCCTTCTCAATAAGCTTATCAACTGATTTGTTCATATCTTCAATCGTGAACATAAGCATACGCATCATATCTCTATTGTGCTCAATACGGTTCGCGTGCTTGTCAAATGGTGAATCCCAGACATTAAGATTCTTCTCCCACACTTCCTCATATCAAGAGCTTTCTTCATCTAGACGGTTAGAACAATCCATATCCCAGCAAGAAGGAAACTTGGCCTTGGGTACCCTCCTAGATTGATACTCATGAATTAAGGTATGGAAAGGTTTCTTAATGCCTAAAAGTGGTGTCCTTGAACCTAAGCAGTGACATGGGGCCTTCCCTCCAATACTCATCCTCTCCGTTTGCTTGGAAGGTTTTGCAACCACTCCAATGCTTACGATGGTGGCGCGTGGGTGCACTCGCGGATTTTCTTCTACATCCCCTTCAACTACACTCTCGATCTCCTCTTCCGGCTTTCGGTCTTGGAGATCATCTTTCATTGGTCCCTTGCCCTTGTTGTTGTTGGCGGAGACCATGGTGCTTCTAAAACTGAAAACAAATCCTGGCAGAAACAGGTCGAAACATAAACACGATGAGCAAACAATATACGGACCTCGGGGGGTCCGGGGGGGGAGGGGGTTATATAGCAGAAACGTATGTAACGAAAGGAAAGTGCAAGTAGAAAACGGGTCGGAGAGGAGCTACGGGGTGCCCACACCATAGGGTGGCGCGGCCAGGGGTGGGCCCACGCCGCCTGGTGGTGTGGTGCACTCGGGAACCGTCTCCAACCCCTCTTCGGCTCAATATTTTTCATATTTTCCATAAACGATAAAAATAAAGGTTGGAAGGCGATACGCGAACTTTTTCTTAACAGAACTGTTACCTATTCGAAAACGTACTCTGCAGATTCTGGAATATTCCCTCTAATAAACTTCTCCAGAGTCACTACTTGAATAATATCAACATCTTCATCATAAGAATCCCCGAAAATATAATGTTTGAGTCTTTGCCCATTTACCACTTATGTAGTGTTATCTTTGAGGGAAGCAATTTTGATTGCCCCCGAACGATGCACTTATTCAATAACATAAGGTCCTTCCAATCTTGAGAGTAATTTTCCTGCAAAAAATTTGAGACGAGACCTATACAATAGAACTTTCTCACCAACATGAAACTCTCTTTTAAGAATTCTCCTATCATGCCATTGTTTAACTTTCTCTTTAAAAAGTCTAGCATTTTTATAAGCTTCACATCTCCATTCACCTAGAGAAATAAAATCAAGCATTCTTTTCTTAACAACAAGTTTAAAATCTGTATTAAGTTCCTTCACTGCCCAGTAAGTTTTATGTTCTAATTCTAAAGGAAAGTTACAAGCTTTTCCATAAGCCATTTTATAAGGAGACATACCCATAGGATTTTTATAAGCAGTTCTATAAGCCCATAAAGCATCATTCGACTTATCAGACCGATTTTCCTAGATTTATTAATAGTCTTTTGCAAGATAGATTTAATTTATCTATTTGATAATTCTACTTTCCCAATGGTTTGAGGATGATAAGCTCAGGCAATTCTATGATTAACATCATATTTATCAAGGGTTTTTCTAAAACCACCATGAATAAAATGAGAACCTCCATCTGTCATAAGATATCTAGGCACACCAAACCTAGGGAAATGAACATCTTTACGCATTTTTAAAGAGGTCTCACCATCAACATCTTTTGTAGGTATAGCTTCTACCCATTTAGTATCATAATCAACAACAACAAGAATATGAGTATAACCATTCGAAGGAGGAAACAGACCCATAAAGTCAATTCCCCAACAATCAAAAGGTTCAAAAACAAGAGAATAAATCATAGGAATTTCATTACATCTAGAAATATTACCAACATTCATCACAAGATAAAACAAATTTAAGTGCATCTTTAAAGAGAGTAGGACAATAGAAACCTGATTGTAGAACCTTCTGTGCGGTTCTATCTCCAGCGTGATGTCCTCCATAATCACTACCATGGCACTTCCTCAATATTTCACGTTGTTCATAATCTGGAACACATCTTCTCATAATACAATCTACTCCTTTATATAAGTGTGGATCATCCCAAAAATAATGTCTCAAATCATAAAAGAATTTCCTTCTTTGTTGGGTTGTAAATGCTGGAGGCAAATCCTTGGAAACAATAAAGTTAACATAATATGCATACCATGGACTATCCTTGGAGTTCACTATTATTGGAGCCAACTGTTCATTTGGAAAACTATCATTAACATGAATAGGGTCATAAGCAATGTTTTCCAATCTAGATAAATTATCAGCAACAGGATTTTAAACACCCTTCCTATCCACAATAGGCAAATCAAACTCTTGTAAAAGAAACACTCAACAAATAAGCCTAGTCTTAGCATCTTTCTTTTCCATATGGTATCTAATAGTAGCATGATCCGTATGAATAGTAACTTTTGAATCAACAATATAAGGTCTAAACTTATCACATGCAAAAACTACAGCTAAGAACTATTTTTCCGTAGTAGCATAATTCTTTTGAGCATCATCAAGAGTCTTACTAGCATAATGAATGACATTCAATTTCTTGTCCACTCGATGTCCAAGAACAACACCTACAGCAAAATCACTAGCATCACACATAATTTCAAAAGGTAAATTCCAATCAGTTGGTTGAACAATATGTGCAGTAGTTAAATCCTTCTTTAAAGTTTCGAAAGCTTCCTTGCAATCAACATAAAAAAAGGTACGTATTTTTGAAGAAGATTAGTAAGAGGCTTTGATATTTTATAGAAATCTTTAATAAACCTCCTATAAAATCAGCATGACCAAGAAGACTACGAATACCTTTAACATCCCTGGGACAGGACATTTTCTCTATTGCTTCCACTTTAGCTCTATCAACTTCAATACCTCTTTCCGAAATTTTATGTCCAAGAACAATTCCTTCGTTCACCATAAAGTGGAACTTCTCCCAGCTAAGAACAAGATTAGTTTCCTCATATCTCTGCAAAAATTTATCAAGGTTGTGCAAACAGTTATCAAAAGAAGTTCCATAGACGAAGAAATCGTCCATGAAAACTTCCTTCACAAAAACCATGAAAAATAGCAGACATGCATCTTTGAAACATAGCAGGAGAATTCCACAAACCAAAAGGAACACGTCTATAAGAATAAGTACCATAAGGAAAAGTAAAGGTTGTTTTCTCTTGATTAGTTTCCCTGACAGCAATTTGAGAAAACGAAGAATAACCATCAAGTAAGCAAAAAATGAGCTTTCTTAGACAACCTCTCTAGCATTTGATCAATAAAAGGAAAAGTATGATGATCTTTCTTAGTAACCTTGTTAACTTGCCTAAAATCAATGCATATTCTATAACCAACTACTACTCTTTGAGGAATAAGCTCATTATTTTAATTAGGCACAACAGTCATTCCTCCCTTCTTAGGGACACAATGCATAGGGCTTACCCATCTACTATCAGCAATAGGAAAATAATACCAGCATCAAGGACTTTTAATACCTCATTTATAACCACTTCCTTCATCTTAGGAATTAAACGGCGTTGATGTTCAACTACTGGCTTTGCATCTGGTTCAATACTATTAACATGCTGACATATAGTAGGATAAATCCCTTCAAATCATCAAGAGTACTCCCAATAGCTCCACGGTGTTTCTTAAATATTCCCAATAATCTTTCCTCTTCTTCACCCGAAAGTTTAGAACTAATAATAACAGGATATGTTTTTTTATCATCAATATAAGCATATTTAAGATCATCGGGCGAAGGTTTTAAATCAAAAACAGGATCCTTCTTGGCTGGTAATGTGGTACCCAAGTCCTTAGAGGTAAATTATGTTTCAGTATCACCGGTTGACGAATAAGAATATCGTCAATATCATTTCTCTCTTCCATAAATACCCCACTTTCATGGTCCTCCATATATTGCTGCAAAGCATTGTTAGGAGAAAGAGAAATAGAGGCAAGCTGTTCAACTCTAAAATTTTCATTAGGCAATTCTGATTCATAATGATTTCTACAAAATTTGGAGAAATTCAAATCATAAGATTTTCCATCATATTTAGTCAATATCTTCTCCTTCTTACAATCTATAATAGCACCACAAGTGTTCAAGAAAGGTCTACCAAAAATAATAGGACAAGTTTTAGTAGTAGCCTTATCCAGTACTAGGCAATCAGTAAGATATTTAGTTTTACTACATAAAACTTCCACATCACTAACAATACCAATCGGAAAAACAGTTTCTCTATTAGCAAGCTGAATAACCACATCAATATCTTCAAGCTCACAAGAACCAATTTCATGCATGATTTCTTTATAAAGCTCATAAGGAATAGCACTAAAACTTGCACCAATGTCGCACAAACCATAATAGCAATGATCACCAATCTTAACAGAAACCACAGGAGCACTAGTTTTCTTAGGTCTATTTGGATGTGAGACTAGAAGCACCCTCACAGAATACAATATGTTCATCCTCTACATTTCCACAAACAATGTCTTTCACTATTGCCATCGCAGGTTCAACAGTTATTTATTCATCAGGTTCAATAGATTTCTTTTACTTTTGTTAACCACACTAGCTACAAAAGAGTGTACTTTTACCTTAGCAGGGAAAGTTATTTTCTCAATATAAGGCTCAAGCACAGTAGGATTAACAACATGCACTTCTATATTTCTAGCAGGAACAATATATTTATAAGGTGCAT
Source organism: Alopecurus myosuroides (assembly GCA_028641055.1). Classification (NCBI taxonomy): domain Eukaryota; kingdom Viridiplantae; phylum Streptophyta; class Magnoliopsida; order Poales; family Poaceae; genus Alopecurus; species Alopecurus myosuroides. The sequence goes on from CM054059.1 coordinate 123,680,352, forward strand.
GGTACTTGCTCAACTCCTTTTTAGGAATATCAAGATAGGAGTAAAAGGCTTTAAGACAATTTGCAAAGATTTGAGAATCAAGACCACGAAGAGCACTAACGTTATAGAAATCATCAGTTCCAATAAAATCTTTAATGCATTCATAATCATAATTTATACCTGACTTTCCACCTTTGTCTTCTCCCATCCTTCAGTGTTTTCTTGAATACGATCAAGAAGATCCCATTTATCTTCTTCCTTCATACATGTGAATGATCCAGAACAAGAAGCATCCAATAAATCCTTATCATGAAGAGAAAGCCTTGCATAAAAATTATTGATAACAATATTACTCGGGAGCTCATGAACGAGACATTTAATCATTAATAACTTCATTCTCCCCCAAGCTTGGGCAATACTCTCTCCATCATGAGGCTAGAAATTATATATTTGATTCCGCTCTTTATGAATCTCACCGGGAGGATAAAATTTTGAAGAAAAGAGAGGTACAATTTCCGCCCATCCAATAGATTCACCATTCTTCACTAATTTAAACCATTTAGTAGATCTACCTTTCAGCGATAAAGAGAATAATTTCCTTTTAGCTTGCTCCATTGTAATACTCGCACACCTGAATAACTCGCATAATTCATGTGTAAAGAGCAAATGATCACCGAGATGGACATTTCCATCTCCGTACTAGCAGTTATCCATAACACGTCCAACAATTATCATAGGTATTTTAAAAGGATCCAATTCAGCAAATAACGGGTCACCTACTACCCTAGCAGTAATAGTAGTAGTACCCCTAAATAAAGAACCATATGGAATATCCATAAGGAAATAAAACAACAGACAGAAATAAAAACATCAATTACAGTAAAAGTTTCTCTTACCAATTCCACCTACAAATAGCACTTCACTCCACGACAATGGCGCCAAAAATAGTCTCGATGACCCACAAGTATAGGGGATCTATCGTAGTACTTTAGATAAATAAGAGTGTCGAACCCAACGACGAGCAGAAGGTGTTGGCAAGCAGGTTGGATAGAGAATTCACTATAAACACTAGCAAACAAGTTTTTGGTGGTTTTTGATATAGCACATAAATAAAGTGCGAGTAAATATAATTTCATCGAGTGGCCCAATCCTTTTGAGAGCAAAGTACAAGACGGTTGTTCTACTTATGATTACCAAACGTTCTCGAGGACACATGGGAACTTCGTCAAGCGCTTTCGTTTCATAGAGTTGATTAATATTTATTGTTTCAATAGGTATTGTGTGGGTGAACCTATGCTAATGCACCACCCAACTAGGAATAATACATACTTGTGATTAAATCCCTTGCAAGCATCCGCAAATACAAGAAAGTAATTAAGATAAATCTAACCACTTCCCAAAAACTCTGGGATCCTACACTCCCTCGTGCATTGGTTTCCTAATGGGGGTTTAGGTTTCTGTCACTTCGGCAACCCCAGAATTAGTATCCAAATACACAATGCATCCTCCTAGGCCCATAAAGGTGAATTATCATGTAGTCTACGTGCACATGACACCAGTAGAAGAATAACACCAGAACTTAAGTATCAAACCATTAGATATTACTTCAACATAATTCCACTACTAACATCTTGACTTCTCCCATGTACTCAAGAACTAAACGAAAAATTCACAAGACATCATATGGATCATGATCAAGGGTGATATAAAGATGAATAACAATATGTTCATAAAGTGTAAACACCGATAAATCTCACAAGCATCAACTACTAACAAGTAATCGACACCGGGAGAGAGATCTAGTGAAGAACAACAGTATAGAACCCTAATTGTTATAGCGGGGTGGAGATGGATGGTGAGGGTGATGGTACTGGTGGTGATGATGATGACGATCTTAATGATGCCCGGAGTGATGACGGTGAAGATGGCGATGATTCCCCCTCTCCGAGGAGGAATTTCATCGGTAGATTTCTCCCTGTCGGAGAGCTTTTCTCTTTGTGTTGTTTTCCACCCCGAGGCGGCGGCGGAACATTTCCTCGATGATGTTCTGAGGCTTAGGGTTCCCTAGGGTAAAGTACGCGAAAGGGGGCGGCCAGAGGTGGGCCAGGGTGGCCACACCACCTGGTGGCGCGGCCAGGGGGCGCTCCCCTCGCGGCTGGCTTCCTCTTCTGAACTTCTAAGACCTCTCCGTTGTCCCCCCCTCTTCTTCTGATCTTCTGAAATAGGGTGACTTGCGGTGCTTTTTCCATCAGATTTCTGGTTCCGGTGTTTATTCTCCGTGAAGCATGCAAAATAAGATAAAATAACATAAGTAATGCAACATAACATGAAATATATCGATGAATAATAGAAAATAACAATATAAAATGGTGAAGCAAAATGGACGTATCACGAGGCACCAAAGAGTAGCCTCATTCTTAATCTTGTCGAAGAGCATTGTAGCGGTGGAAAAAGTGTTATGGAACACACGGTCATTTATCTCTTCCCAAAAATCCCACGACATAAGCATTACTAAAGAAGAAAGTGCTTTCCTATGTTATCCTCTCTTATGGATCACCTTGATCCACCAATTTTTTACGGAGTGAACCGCATGCCAATCACTAGGGCTGAGATCATGTATCCCAAGCCAATCTTCAAGAATGTCCATATTATCACGGTGTAGTGGCATTGGAAGAGGAGGTGAGTGGTTGTTTCATAGGATTGGTTACAAAGCTTGCAAAGTCCATAGTTTGGACACCCCCTTCGGTCAAGTCTACCGGCCGTCAAAACTCGGTTATGGAGGATCAACCAGGAAAAAATCTTACACTTTGGCGAAGCCCATAGTTTCCAAACGAGGGTAGGCATGACTGACTTTGTGTGCCCCAAGAATTCCATGTTGTATGCAGATTTTGAGGAGTAACTCTCTTTCTTTGTGAATTTGCAAATGATCCTATCCAGCGTTTTGTTGACATATTGGACATGGGAAAGCATTTACCAAAGATTAGAAAACTAGGTGATGTGTTCTACAGTAATCCCACCTTCTATGTTTATTCGAGAGACCCAATATTTATTGGCCTAAGCATCCCGCACCGAGCATTTTCTTTTCCTTGCGATGTCAAAAATTAGAAGATTCACATCTTTGGGTCTCATTCCTTGGAGCCAAGAAAAATCCCCAAAACTTTTTCTCTCACAATTTCCAATGATGACCTTTGTAGCTACTATAAAGAGATCGTTGTCATTTAGGTTACACTGTGTTCCGAGGCCCTTTCATGTCTTGGGGTCATCACTCCACTCAAGCCAAAGACACCTTAGGCGGAGGGCCGAGCCAAACATTTTGAGATTTAGAATTCGAAGCCCTCCAAGCTCTTTGGGTTTGCAAAACCTTTCCCAGTTAACTTTTCATTTTCCCCGGTGACCTTATGACAACCCTTCAAAAGGTAAGATCTTCTAATGCTATCCATTTTTTTGAGAACCTCCATAGGTGCCTCAAGGACTGTGATGAAGTAGATTGAAATGATAGCAAGGACCGCCTTGACAAGGGTGGAGTGCCCAACCATCAAAACATGACGCTCCGTTTAAGGTGGAAGTTTCCTGATGTAACATCCCTCTTTTGCTAAGATAGGATTTGTGTGTTGTGTACATGGCATACATGCATGGAAAATGTTGGTCAAAATTTTGCATTTGAAAATAACAAGTGAAATGACTAAAAATCACTTAAAAGTGATCACTCAAAATTTATTTTAAATAAAATTTCAATTTTGGAAAGAAAAGACATGGTGAGCTTGGAAATTTTGTGAGGTTTTCAAAAACTAATTTTGCAATTTTTTCTGTTTGCAAAAAGGCCCTCAAATCAATGTTTTATGTGCTGTTTTAATAAAGAAAAGGACCTTTTCGCAAAAACAAGGAACTTCTGGAGGTTTTCGCAAAAAGTGTTTTGTCTTCTTCCTCCTCCGGCCAGTAGACAGCAACTCGTCGACGGCGCCTCGCGCCACGTCCTGCTTGCCTCCTCTCGCGGGGATAAGGGCGAGGAGATCCCCTCTAGCACTCCTCTCTCGCCTCCTCACTCGCGCCCTCCCTCTCTGTACCTTCCTCTCCTCTAAACCGAACCCTAACCCTAGCTCGTCCCACGGCCGCCGCCGTTTGCCGCCCACTCCGGCCACCTCGGGAAAAATTAAACCCACCCCCAGAACCGCCGTGTCCTCCTCCACCTCCCACTCGAATATCGCTTGCTGGGATGGCCTGATACGCTAGAATCAGGCCGTCTTCCTCGTGTCCAGCCGCCGTCTTCCCGAGCTCGCCGCCGTCAACTCCGGCCTCCTCAAGCTTCCCCGACACCTCCATCATCTCTATGGTGAGCTCCTGCACCTCCGCTGTGCCCTCCAATCGGCCCCTAACCCTCTGATTTGCCTGGTCACCGCTGGCCGTCGTCCGCCGCCGCGGTTCTGCACTACGGCCAGGATTCCGGTGACCAATTGGTCAACCTCCGGCGTCCCTCGACTCCCCGCGCTACTCTCTACCTCGTGGTATCTTCCGATTTCCAAATCGCGCACGAAATCGATGATTTGGATGTCCAACTGTGAGGAACAGAGCAGGGTGATGTCACCATCTCGTCATGCTGATGTCATCCGCCAACTGATTTTCCTTTTTGTTTTCAGAAAATGAATAAAACTTGGGAAATTAATGTCTCTCATTCTGTTTTTCAGAAAAATATAAATAAGGTATCAAAATGTTCAGAAAAAAATAAAATCTACCCAAATATATCATTTTCACACATGTTTGACAAAGTTAAAAAATGAGCATTATTTAATGTTATTTAATTCATTTAAAAATGGAAAAATAAGTTTTTATTCAATAAAATTAGAAAAGTAAAAGTTATATACCAAATTACTCAAAATGACAAATGCAACCTAGTTATGATGTTTTCAAACCTATTTGAGCAATTAAAATGGTACTCACTTTCATAATTGCCTGGAACGCCCTTTCGGGCCCATTTCGGGCTAAGTTCAGTAAAAATGCTTAACTGACATACGAAACCTAGCAACCCATCGAACATGTTTAGGGCTTAATTTAAGTGCATTAACTTTCTCATGCATACATATTGCGCATTGCATCGATGCCATGTGTTGATTGTTGTTTTTCTTGTTTCGGTGTTTGTTCCCCCTTGGTAGAACGTGACTCCGAAAAGAAGGCCAACAACTCCAATGGAGAATACTTGATCCTAACCGACAAGTCAAGCACTTATTCCTGAAGACTTCCTCTCGTTTTCTTGAAGCAAGGCAAGCATAACCTCTTATCTGCCCATATATGATTTCGAAAGACTTTTGATTCTCGTACATTGCATCCGATTCCAATGTATCTTGTGTCAATAGTTAGAGTTCTCCTATACCATGCATAGCCTACTTATCCTGATCCACTACTCCTAGAAGACATAGGTTTTATTGTGTTCATCGCCAAAGCCTTAAATATGCTGTGCTTAGTCATACATGCTTGTTATCTCTGCTCCATCCGGTTGATGAATCAGAGTTGCGAATGAATCTAGTATGGTAGGATGTTGTGGAAAGTTAAGGGAACTTCTTTAACATGATTTAAAGGTGTGGACGATGAGACCACAGAGGGTCTGTGGTGGTTGTCTCGTTCATGCCCCTAGGAGCGAGTTCTCGTCTTCGAGCCAAGACTGAGCGTGCATCCACACGGGGCTTAGATTCCCCTCGGTCTCAACTTTCCTAGTTTGTTCCATGAGTTGCCTAGTTCGGGAGTTTCATTTGGATTTGCGGGGATGTTAAAAAAGTTTGCAAAACTAGGATGTGGCGGTGTAACAGCCTGTGGCGAGACAGTAGTTGAAGCACCACTCACAACGATAGAGACCCGGCAGGAGATGGCCACTCCCTATTGGCGGACCATCTCTACCCGGAGCGACTCATGGAATAGGCGAAGCAAGGAAAGGTCGTGGTCAACCTCCATCTGCCGGCACTTCCCGGAATGGTGCTAACGTCTGGCATTAAGAGTTGGTTGGTACGTGTGGTTTAAGTTGTACACCCCTGCAGGGTTAAATCTTTTCGAAAAGCCGTGTCCGCGGTTAAGGAAGACTTGGTGACGGATTCTGTGATCATAGAGAACTTGAACGGAATGACTAAAACTTGTTGATAACGAATGAAGGATGCCTCCTCGGAGATGCCGAGAGGGGTTACCTTGTAGCATGAGTTACCGGAACAACTTGACGTGGTGATCTTTGAAGCACGAGGTGCTAAAATTGTTCGGTGGAATGAAAAGACGATGATATTTGTAGTTGAGTAGCTTTCTCATCTGTTTTCAAAATACTCCACGAGTCGTGCTATTACTTCCTCAATTTGGAAAACAAAGATGGCTTTACACAAAATAACCTTCATAACTCTTTCTAAAAGAAGCAGATATATAATAGGTTAACTAAGTCTTGTTGAGTACCTCCCGTACTCATGTTTGCATCAACTTGGTTCAGGTGGAGTTCCTCAGTTCGGTGGTGTTTCAACGTGGACATCGACGAGTAGTTTGGGGTTCCCACGTAGCAGCCTGGAATCTATGGGCTGGGACGTCGCCTGATGTTGCGGCCCCTTAGGTCTTTTTGGTTCTTGTTGACTAGCAACATAATTTGCCTTTCGTTGTCTGATGTAATGTTGGGTCGTGTGACCTCTACTTGTAAGCTATACTCTAGTAACACCTGTTTAATACAACTTTCATGTCTAGAGTGCTGCTTTGATCGGTTGTTGGTTTTGAGCCCGTTGTTATACAGTTTTGGCTATGCCTGCATAGTTGTCGCACTCGAGGGGTTGTGGAGCCGATGATCCATGTCCGAGCCCGCCTGCCGATGTGATTCGGCCTGGGGCGAGGTAACCCCAGTAACCCTCGATTGTTGTTGCACTTTCTGGACACATAGCTGCTCTGTATAACTTTGGTCCCGTTCCTTCAGTTTCATCCGACTCGTGGATGCTTGGGTATGCATAATTGGTTATGACTAGCATGGATACAAGGAGTAGTAGACCGGGGATCCGGACTACGTGCCGATGAATCCGGTCTGCCTGCCGTTGTTTGTTGTGTCCGGGGCTGGTAACCCTGAAGCCCTTGTGAGTCCATGGCTAGGAGCACATAACAGTATGTATATCTCTGGGTCCGGGGTCTGACAAGTCATGGTATCAGAGCAGGACTGCCTGTAGGAAAACCTTACTGCTTGGTCGATGTTGAGTCTAGAGTTTGTGAAAACTATTTTGAAACCTCAAATGGGCTGTGACAACCTTCTTAGGATTCTTTTTAATCCTTATCTGGTATCGCTCTAATTCTGGGTCACCTTATCTATTTTGATTTGAAAAGGTTTTGCTATCTCTTCTAGTCATTCAAAACCTAGGTGCCTTCTTTGGCAAGGACATCTTTTACCCAAGTTGACCTAGTGTTAAGTTCTAGAGTGTTGTGTGTTCCATGTTCCGTTATATCTCGTTTCAAATGGGAGATTTCTTTCCATTATAATCTCTCAAAGTTGTCCGGATACCATATTACCATGTTCTAGAGTTACAAATCCTGAACCTCAAGATCTGCTTTTGATCTCGAATGTATCCTTCGTCCTAGGTTCAAATACTTCCGGAGCTACGTACGGTTTCTGGAAGATACTCCGTGATTGCTACTCATAGTGTCCTTCAAGGCACTCAGATAGTAGTTGCTCATCTCTTTGGGTTCCTAACCCTTGGACTTGAACCGAAGGTCCCGGAATGTGCTGAGTTGTGGTGGGTTAAATCATGTGGTTTCCTAACCATGTAATGCTCACGCTTCCAGTATCGGATGCTGACCTTTAACCCAAGTTATGTTTCTTTGGATGCTGAAGAATCCGTTCTACCTCAGGATGGCTAGGTAATCTCAACTCCAATAGCCATAGGTTTCCTCTTGGAATCAGAAGGATCGCAACAAGAGTGATCATCATGAGTTCCACATCCTTCTTGATTCAGCTATATTTCTCTTTTTGGCATGGGTTCTACAAATGAGTATTACCATGTGCAATCAACGTGATCTTAGGAAATTCTCCCGAGCATGTTTCCACCTTCCAGTTGCTCTCAAATCTCCACCCGTCGTTTTGGACACCAAGTTGCATATGTGTGTTGGATATTCCAATGCATCTGCTCTTGTTTTCCGTCAAAACATTCCACCTTGGGATGTCAGGAGAAACAAACTCCAGTACCTCGTTCATCTCTAAAACCAGGTCAAAGTTTTGTAATCCACAGAATAAAGAAGTTTCATTAGCTTCTATTCTGTTCTACCTCAGGGTATCACACTCCTTATTATCAAGAGGCTCTGTTGAGTTTCATGGCAATGTTGATTAAGTGATGCCCCTACACATCCTCGCTTCCCTTTCTCCAAGATTGAATGCTTGAGTATGATGGGTCTGTGCTTCGAGGTGTGTATCAGATATTATTAGCAATTCTGTTGTTTTAAAAAAAATCTAAGAACCATATGTATCCTTCCTAGCACTATTGGTCACCCGGTTTCTACTTAAAGTTGACCGTGTTACCAAATCCGTTCATTCTGGTGCACCTTCTCGGTCAAAGAGTTAGGTTCATGCCGAATATCTCAAGACCATATCGATTGCTTTGAAAAGCAAAATTCCTTTCAAACTCCGAGACATACCGGTAGGTTGTGATATTCTGGTTGTCTTTCCAGAAGTATCACCAGGTTGTTACCTGACCGTGATGTCTAAACAAGGGGTAGTTTGAACCACTCCTTTCTCCAAGGAACCCTGCTGGATATCCTGGACTAGTTGGTTGAGCTTAACCACTAACTTGGAGAGCTGAAAGACAAGATCTCTTTTTAAATTGTTCCTTCGCAATGGGATGTCTAGTTCTCATCTTGTTGAAGCATGATAGTCTTTTCTTAGTGGATAGGCTATCATCCTACCCTTGATTTGATTTGGGTTATCGTCAAATCAAGCTCAGATCCAAGGACTATCTTGATGGTGGTTTCACTCATGGTGTTTTACCCGAATACACCTTCATGTCCTATGGTCTAACCAATATTCTGCCTTGTTCTTGTGTCGCATGAGTCCCTCTTCTTGGAGTGTTTCGATAAGTGTGTTTTCGAGCCCATCGATGACATTCCTAATTTCTCCAAGTTGCAAGAGACTCTTGTTGAACAATGGCACTAATGTTGGAAACTTTTGAGAACCGTCTTTGTGTCATCATAAAGTTGTGTTCTAGATGTTCGAAGTAACTTACCCCGGTTCATGTGCTTATGGTGAAGGTTGTTGCCATGGATCCGAGTAAAGTTTCCTTGTTCCCTCGGGAATAATTCCAAGTCAGCCATGCATGTGTGGACTATTCTTGAGATGGTAGGTTGTTACCTCCATATACTTGAAGAAATTTGCATCCACCTCAAGCCACTGACTGATTGTTTAATAAAGAGAAGAAGTCCAAGAATTTTGTTATCTTTATACTCGTCTTCCCAACAAGGACTCCGATGTGTTTCATTGAAAACAGTCCATGTAGGTGCAACAGTCTTTCGCAAGTTGCTAATACATGAGTTTAACAATCTCGCTCATCCTTCTTAGCTTGACATCGTAGTCCATATATTGAGAATCCAACATATGTATCTGGTAACCGGTGCAATCTCTTCGCTCAAACATACCGAGTCTGAGTTATAAATCCACTCACCAGAGCTGAATATCAAGCAGCAACGATGGTTGGTGTTCTCTCAAGGGTATTGAATTAGGTCCAGTCTAAAATCTGGCATGGTTGATGTTGTGGTTTACACAATTAGCCGGAAGGCCTAATGTCATATCTCTTTGAATCTATAAGAACAACCACTCTCCGTGAGAATTCTTGTGTGGCTAATCCTAACAAGTTTCCCTCCCCGTTCTTCCAAACCGGAGTTCTACATTCACTTGATGACCTATAGAAGGCTTGGCATGAGCCTGCTGTCGGTATCTAGAACATCCAGAAGAACTTGGAAGTTGATTCTTCCAATGTCTCTTTGTCAATCCTCCAAACCTTTCTTTCAGTGGAAACAAGTTCATCATGAGAACCATTTCGTGGTGTTTTGCAACCGCCAACAGTTTTCTGTTTCAAGTGGTTTGTACTTGAAGTTCTGTTCATCTCACACATTGTGTGAATTTGTCAGTTACTTCAGCCATGGGGTCTTAACCATGTGGTAAACATATTGCTATGTCAAATCCATAACAGGAAAGAGACTCCTTATTCCTCTCGATATTCCAATCCCCGTTGGTTACTCGACCTTATGGTGGGACCAAGGACTCCTTTTTCTATACGGTGTTCCAATATCTTGGGGTTACTTATCTCATGTTGTGAAGTAACATCATGATCTTTGACAAAGATTTCGACAAACTTTACGGAATGAAAGTTCCATTATCTCCTGTGTCCACTCCGAAGAGTGAACATGATTATGTATCAAATTCTCTCTGACGCACGATTACAGTGTTTTCCCTCGTCCGTGGATATTATGTTTTGGTATACAAGACCATCCTCTCCATCTTGGTTTTTTGTTTGAAGAAACCTCAACGTCGTAAGTTGTTCAAACTTTATCTTACAAAAGGATTTAAAGTCTTGTGCAAAGCTCATATTCTAGATCCTTCCAAGAACATTCGTCCACCAACTTGAAACCTTCTCTTAACCTTGATGTGTTTCATGTACGTTAACTCAACAGTTCTTTATGAACACTCCTGTTGTGAGTTATCCATGAGATACTCGATCTTCGTGAAGATCAAATCTTAAGAGTTTTCCCTCTTACCCAAGGTGTAGCCGCAGGATATCTTCGCAAGTGCTACAGATCAACCTCTTGGAGAAGAGAACCGTAAGGTTCGAGAAGATCATTCAAAACCGGTGTTCCTTCCTTCTTCTCCTTCGGGAATCTCAGGACGAGATTCTTCTAAGGGGGTTAGATTTGTAACATCCCTCTTTTGCTAAGATAGGCTTTGTGTGTTGTGTACATGGCATACATGCATGGAAAATGTTGGTCAAAATTTTGCATTTGAAAATAACAAGTGAAATGACTAAAAATCACTTAAAAGTGATCACTCAAAATTTGTTTTAAATACAATTTCAATTTTGGAAAGAAAAGACATGGTGAGCTTGGAAATTTTATGAGGTTTTCACAAACTAATTTTGCAATTTTTTCTGTTTGCAAAAAGGCCCTCAAAACAATGTTTTATGTGCTGTTTTAATTAAGAAAAGGACCTTTTCGCAAAAACCAGGAACTTCTGGGGGTTTTCGCAAAAAGTGCTTTATCTTCTTCCTCCTCCGGCCAGTAGACAACAACTCGTCGACGGCGCCTCGCGCCACGTACTGCTTGCCTCCTCTCGCGGGGATAAGGGCGAGGAGATCCCCTCTAGCACTCCTCTCTCGCCTCCTCACTCGCGCCCTCCCTCTTCGTACCTTCCTCTCCTCTAAACCGAACCCTAACCCTAGCTCGCCCCATGGCCGCCGCCGTTTGCCGCCCTCTCCTGCCACCTCAGGCAATATTAAACCCACCCCTAGAACTGCCGTGTCCTCCTCCACCTCCCACTCGAATATCGCTTGCCGGGATGGCCTCATACGCCGGAATCATGCCGTCTTCCTCGTGTCCAGCCGCCGGCTTCCCGAGCTCGCCGCCGTCAACTCTGGCCTCCTCAAGCTTCCCCGACACCTCCATCGTCTCTATGGTGAGCTCCTGCACCTCCCGGTGCCCTCTAATCGCCCCCTACCCCTCTGATTTTCCCGGTCACCACTGGCCGCCGTCCGCCGGTGCGGTTCTGCACGACGGCGAGGATTCCGGTGACCAATTGGTCAACCTCCGGCGTCCCTCGACTCCCCGCGCTACTCTCTACCTCGTGGTATCTTCCGATTTCCAAATCGCGCACGAAATCGATGATTTGGATGTCCAACTGTGAGGAACAGAGCAGGGTGATGTCACCATCTCGTCATGCTGATGTCATCCGCCAACTGTTTTTCCTTTTTGTTTTCAGAAAATGAATAAAACTTGGGAAATTAATGTCTCTCATTCTGTTTTTCAGAAAAATATAAATAAGGTATCAAAATGTTCAGAAAAAAATAAAATCTACCCAAATATATCATTTTCACACATGTTTGACAAAGTTAAAAATGAGCATTATTTAATGTTATTTAATTCATTTAAAAATGGAAAAATAAGTTTTTATTCAATAAAATTAGAAAATTAAAAGTTATATACCAAATTGCTCAAAATGACAAATGCAACCTAGTTATGATGTTTTCAAACCTATTTGAGCAATTAAAATGGTACTCACTTTCATAATTGCCCGGAACGCCCATTCGGGCCCATTTCGGGCTAAGTTCAGTAAAAATGCTTAACTGACATACGAAACCTAGCAACCCATCGAACATGTTTAGGGATTTATTTAAGTGCATTAACTTGGTCATGCATACATATTGCTTATTGCATCGATGCCATGTGTTGATTGTTGTTTTTCTTGTTTCGGCGTTTGTTCCCCCTCGGTAGAACGTAACTCCGAAGAGAAGGCCAACAACTCCAATGGCGAATATACTTGATCCTAACCGACAAGTCAAGCACTTATTCCTGAAGACGTTCTCTGGTTTTCTTGAAGCAAGGAAAGCATAAACTCTTATCTTCCCATATATAATTTCGAAAGACTTTTGATTCTCGTACATTGCATCCGATTCCAATGTATCTTGTGTCAATAGTTAGAGTTCTCCTATACCATGCATAGCCTACTTATCCTGATCCACTACTCCTAGCAGCCATATGTTTGATTGTGTTCATTGCCAAAGCCTTAAATATGTTGTGCTTAGTCATACATGCTTGTTATCTCTGCTCCATCCGGTTGATGAATTAGAGTTGCAAATGAATCTAGTATGGTAGGATGTTGTGAAAAGTTAAGAGAACTTCTTTAACATGATTTAAAGGTGTGGATGACGAGACCACAGAGGGTCTGTGGTGGTTGTCTCGTTCATGCCCCTAGGAGCGAGTTCTCGTCTTCGAGCCAAGACTGAGCGTGCATCCACACGGGACTTAGATTCCCCTCGGTCTCAACTTGCCTAGTTTGTTCCATGAGTTGCCTAGTTCGGGAGTTTCATTTGGATTTGCGGGGATGTTAAAAACGTTTGCAAAACTAGGATGTGACGGTGTAATAGCCTGTGGCGAGACAGTAGTTGAACACCGCTCACAACGATAGAGACCCGTCAGGAGATGGCCACTCCCTATTGGCGGACCATCTCTACTCGGAGCAACTCATGGAATAGGCGAAGCAAGGGAAAGGTCGTGGTCAACCTCCATCTGCCGGCATTTCCCGGAATAGTTCTAACGTCTGGCATTAAGAGTTGGTTGGTACGTGTGGTTAAAGTTGTACACCCCTGCAGGGTTAAATCTTTTCGAAAAGCCGTGTCCGCGGTTAAGGACGACTTGGTGACGGATTCTGTGATCATAGAGAACTTGAACGGAATGACTAAAACTTGTTGATAACGAATGAAGGATGCCTCCTCGGAGATGCCGAGAGGGGTTACCTTGTAGCATGAGTTACCGGAACAACTTGAGGTGGTGATCTTCGAAGCACGAGGTGCTAAAATTGTTCGGTGGAACGAAAAGATGATGATATCTGTAGTTGCGTAGCTTTCCCATCTGTTTTCAAAATACTCCATGAGACGTGCTATTCCTTCCTCAATTTGGAAAGCAAAGATGGCTTTACGCAAAATAACCTCCATAACTCTTTCTAAAAGAAGCATATATATAATAGGTTAACTAAGTCTTGTTAAGTACCTCCCGTACTCATGTTTGCTTCAATTTGGTTCAGGTGGAGTTCCTCAGTTTGGTGGTGTTTCAACATGGACATCGATGAGTAGTTTCGGGTTCCCAGGTAGCAGCCTGGAATCTATGGGCTCGGACGTCGCCTTATGTTGCGGCCTCTTAGGCCTTTTTGGTTCTTGTTGACTAGCAACATAATTTGCCTTTCGTTGTCTGATGTAATGTTGGGTCGTGTGACCTCTTCTTGTAAGCTATACTCTAGTAACACATGTTTAATACAACTTTAATGTCTAGAGTGCTGCTTTGATCGGTTGTTGGTTTTGAGCCCGTTGTTATACAGTTTTGGCTATGCCTGCATAGTTGTCGCAGTCGAGGGGTTGTGGAGCCGATGTAACATCCCTGATTTTTGGAAAATGCAAAAATCATAAAAATTTGAAACTTTTTGTTTTCTATTAAAGCAAGGCACCAAAAACAAATAAAACTCAAAACACAAAGGTCATATTAATTGTTTTACAATGATTAATCCAATTTTGCCTCTGTTTTCAAATCCCTAAGAATTGTTTTCACCATCTTTAATAATTTAATTAAATTTGAAAATAGTTTTGTGACCACATTAATGTCTTATCAAACCCTAATGGTATAATATAGTTTCACTACACACATGTTTTCCAAAGGGTTGTTTTCAACTTCTACCTAATAAAAATTGGCTACTGAAAATATATTCAAAGACAAAAAAATCAACTATATCACTTTTCAACTAATGATCCAGTACCAAAATGGTTTTCACAATTTTTCCTTTTGGGAAAAGGACTTACAAGAAACATGTTTTCAAATAATTAAGTATCAAATTATTTACTTTAATTGTTTTCTATTTTAAAAATGACATGAGTTGCTACTAGGGTTACCCCTATTTCTAAAAGTAAAATTGTGGAAAATAAGTTGTAATAACTTTAACAAATAAGTTAGTATTAAGGAATTATTCAAAATTCCAATAAAAAAATATGTTGAAAAGTTTATAAAAATGACTTGGGTTGAAAGATATTAATATTGCAATATTTAGAAATTTAATTGGTGTCCTTTGGATCTTTAAAACATAAGTTATTAATATTTTGCTTATATTTGGAAAAGAAAAAGTAAAAAGAAAAATAAAACAGCATACAAAAAAAGGGGAGGAACACAGGTCAGCCCAACTGGGCTAAGCCCACCCCCTCTCCCTTTCCCCCTCGCACGCGCGCGGCCGTCACCGGCCCAGAAACAGGCCCAGCAGAACAGAGCCCGCACCCCCTCCCCATCTCTCTCTTCCAGGTCGACCCCGCGCCTGCGTCATCGATGACGTCACCTTCATCTTACCCACAGAAGGAAACCCCGACCGTCCCGGCCCCGATTTTTTGCCGCCTTAATTCTGGCCATCAAGGCCATTACTCCCTTCCTTCTCTGCGCCTATACATAGCCCTCGAGCTCCTCTCTATTTCCCCCCTCCCTCCTCTGTCGATTGCGCCCCGGGGCTCTCCAGATTGGTCGCCGGAGCTCCTCACTGCCACCACCATCTCCACCCATTTTCGGCGAAGGTAGCAAACGAGGACAACTCCCTCCTGCCCCTTTTGAATCTCCGTGACCGTGCGCACCCCGTGATGGGTTTTTTGTTGTTTTTGACGCAGTAGAACACCGCCGCCGTGTGCACCCGAGGAAGACTGGACCAACGCCGCCATCTCCCGCACCGCGTCGTTACCAGAAGCCACCCGGGACATCCCCGTCACCGCCATCCTTCTCTTCGTGCTCTGCTCAGCATCTCGGAGGTCTTCCCCGAGCCCGAGGACCCCCGTAGCGTCGTCTCTGTCCAGGATCTGCATCACCGTCCACCGCAACTCCATTTCCGGCGACCAACTCCGGTGGAGGTAACCCCAATCTCTCTTCACCGCTAGATCTATAATCAACACGCGAGATTAGATCTTCCCCGAAGGGGTACGACACCGTTAGATTTGGATCTAACGATCCAGATCCATGACTTATCCACGTCAGCCTGCACGGTCAGCAGCTCAGTCAGCAGTAGCACCCAATCAGGATCAGCCACGTGGCCCAGCCTTAATTTGATTTTTCTCCCGCTGGAACTAATTAGCAGTTTTGCAGAAAAGTCCCTGAATCTTAGATCTATCATATCTTTTGATCCATAAGGCCAAATTTAGCAATCTTAGACTTTTTAAAAAGCCCTTGACATATAGAAACTTTTGGCACTGGCCAAATTAAAATTTGACAAACTTAAATTTGTTAAAATTCAAATATGCTTGTTTAATGAATTTTGGCATAATTCAAATTCTACACATCCAAAAATTGCAAATAAAATATATTTGGAAACCTTAGGACTTGTACTTTCATATACTATATCCCAAAATAAAAATTGAACAAATTAAAATTGAATTTAGAATTAAACATTTGAGTATTTTTGACATAGATTTAATTTGTATAAATAATTTCAATATAGTTCCTTTTGCAAAATTGCTCCATCTGGTAACCTTGAACTAATGACCAATTTGTATAAACCTCTTGACCATCTTAGAACCATTTTCATGAGGACTTGGCCAAATTATCACACATATGTTTCACCTCATGATAGCCATGTCTTAGAAATTGTTTTCATCATCTATTCTTTGATCTTATGGCTACTTGGAGCCAAGAACAAGTCCCTAAAATGAAGGTAGTGAACCTCAAACAATAGTACCATAGTTTTCTATCTACTTCTCCATTCTCCTATTCTTGCTTCAAGAACCCATCAAGTTAGCAAAATGGAAGACAAGACTCAACCACAATTGAAACTCCATCTTCAACTTGGTGTCAACATGAAGAGCTATGAGGAATATCATTGAAGAAATTGAAGGAAGGGCTTAGAATTCACAACAACTATAAGCAACTCAAG
Source organism: Alopecurus myosuroides (assembly GCA_028641055.1). NCBI lineage: Eukaryota > Viridiplantae > Streptophyta > Magnoliopsida > Poales > Poaceae > Alopecurus > Alopecurus myosuroides. The sequence goes on from CM054059.1 coordinate 123,696,961, forward strand.
GAAGTACAAGGGTGAATATATTTAGAAGAAAACATCTCCCTCTCTCTTTCTATCTTTCTTCTTATTTCTTTCCAAGTTGACTTAGTGGTATATGCGCCCATCCCATACCTAAACCAAGTAGTGAAGTGAAGATCATGAAGATTTATCAAGTACAAGAGAAGCTTCACAACAAGGAGGAAACTACAATAGAAGCATGAAGATGAACTTCAAGAAGACAAGCATGTGAAGACTGGGAGCCATCCACCCAAGTTGAAGAATAACAAGTTGTTTTTGTCCAAACCATTGACCCAAATAGAAATCCCAAGATTTTAACTTGTTATCTCCTTTGTTATGAATTTAGTTGAACCTAGACCTACCCTAGACCAAAATGGAAGGAGTAACTTAGAGTAATCAAATGTTTTGAATGAAAACAACTAAGTGTTACACTTTATGATGTGATACTTTAGTTAGATCACCTTGGTGAACTTTTGGAACTTCTTAGATAAATATGTTTCCAATAAAGTTTGGTTACTACCAACTCAACCTAAATAACCTTAGTGAACTCTTGAAACTTCCTCAACAAGTATGGTTATAATAAAGTTAGATCACATCAAACTCAACCTAGTCCATCCCAAGTAAAACCTTGGAAACTCCTTAGAATGTATTGAACCAATGAAGAGTAAATATTTTCAAACTTGGTTGAACCCCTTTTATATGTTAGTTGCTCTGTATGTTTCCTACACTTGTATGTTTGTTTGCTAGGATGCTTGTTTATTTTGTTAGTGTTTTCAATGAATAGATTGTACGGAGAGCAACGATCTTTTGTGAAGAGAGTGTGATATCTTCACCAACTTCAACAAGGCAAGTAACACATCATTCAACTACCCATTATTTTCTATATGCATTAGTTGATTTTGAGTAGTATGCATGATAGGAAATTTTATTAAGTTATATTATGCTATGCTATATCCTAGTAGTGTGTAGCCATCCTTATACCTTGTTATTTTTGAAACCTTGGTACTTAGTTATTGCTTAGCCTTGCTACAGAAATTGCTTTACTTGATGTTGTGGAAAAATTCTAAGTAACAACTTCAATGAAACTCCTGGGTGGATTGGTATTGAGGGGCTTTCAAAAGTTGAGTGTCTCCCCGAGGGGAGTTCACTTGAAGGAATGCCACCCAAGAACAAAGTGATTATGATGTTCCCCAAGTTTAGATTGCTTCTAGTGCAGCCTTTAGTCATATGGGCTCTGTCTTGATCAACTAAGTTGTGAGGGTTCATCCTGGGCTTGACAAGCAGATGTAGCATAATTATAGATGGAACGGGTCTTGCCATTAGGCTGGATTCTTGCTTCTGAAAGATCCCGTCTCGATTCTTCTCCTTTCCTTAATGCACTTAGGGTGTATAGGATGTTTGGGTTGAGTTGAGTCTGAAGGTGAAAGTGCACAAGCTCTGCAGAGTCAACGAACTAAGATCTTAGCCGTGTCCCCGGTAATGGACAACTATGAGCAGCTGGACAAGGATGGACGGAAGAATCACATCACCATTTTCAATAAGTAAAATTTTGACCAAGTGAACATTAGTTGTGGTGCTTGGATCTTAATCCAATGTTGCCACCCTTTGAAAAGAAAAGTTGTTTTACAAAAGTGATAGGAGAAAACTGGCTTTATGCAAACTGAGCGAAAAACTCCACTCAGCCAAATAAGCATGTAGTATTAGTCTTGCCATTTATATCCACCATAGTGTTACTTGCCAATACATTAAATTGTATTGACTCCCTTGTGGCTGCATATTCCATATTGCAGATGTTTCTGAAGATGAGTGAGGATTTCGTTTAGGATCTCGAGACTATCACCAACATGTTTTGCCTGTGGCACATGAAGAAGATGGGCTCAATGTTGTACTATGTCTTCCGTTGTATATCTTTGTTTACTGCTAGTCTTCTAAGACTATGCAAGTTGTAATACTATTTTGTAAAGACTGAATCATGCGATGTAATAATTTGATGCATTTGCATGATATTTCATTTTGTACTGTGGTGCTAGCAATTGATCCAGGGACTAGCACAATAACACAGGTGTCCTTACATTATTTAAATGTGGGAATGCTACAGCCGATGATCCATGTCCGAGCCCGCCTGCCGATGTGATTCGGCCTGGGGCGAGGTAACCCCAGTAACCCTCGATTATTGTTGCATTTTCTGGACACATATCAGCTCTGTATAACTTTGGTCCCGTTCCTTCAGTTTCATCCGACTCGTGGACGCTTGGGTATGCATAATTGGTTATTACTAGCATGGATACAAGGAGTAGTAGACCGGGGATCCGGACTACGTGCCGATGAATCCGGTCTGCCTGCCGTTGTTTGTTGCGGCCGGGGCTGGTAACCCTGAAGCCCTTGTGAGTCCATGGCTAGGAGCACATAAAAGTATGTATATCTCTGGGTCCGGGGTCTGACACCTGACGACTCTATCTTCGAGTTGTTAGAAGTGAATTTTCTTGAGCCGTGTGACCGACAAAGGGATACCAAGGTACTTCATTGGAAAGAAAGAACGGCTAGCCGGGAAATCGTGTAGGATATCATCAAGATCCAACTCATCACATCCCATAGGATCCACTTGACTTTTTCTACAATTTGTGAAGAGGTCGGTGACATATCCAAAAGGAGCTAAAGTGGTAGCCAAGACTTTGACATCGTCTTTGATTGGTCCACAAAAACAACCGCATCATCAACATAGAGGGAGGTGCGCATGGTGGGAGCTCTCTCTCGAAGCTTATGGAGATGCCCTTTCTTGGTGGATTTATGGAGGATATGGTGCAAAGGGTCGATGGCCAACACAAAGAGAAGCAGCGAGAGAGGATCCCCTTATGCAAGCCCCTTCCGTTCTTTATAGGATCACCAAAAATTCCATTGAGGAGCACTCAAGAGGAAGAATACAAGAGGGGCGCGGATATCCAATCCTGAAATTTGCTTGGGAAGGAAAAATGAGTAATAAAGTCCATCAAATAGTCCCACTAAACATAATTGAACGAATTTTCATCTCATCTTGATAAAAGCAATTTGGGAATTTAACACAAGCTTGTTCATGAGAGGCGTTAACCGGAATGCGATCATCTTTGAAATGAGCTTGGCCATAGCATGAATGAGGCTAATGAGCCTAAAGTAGGTCACCTCTTCGGACCCATATTTCTTTGGAACAAGGACAATATTCGTGGAGTTGAGCCAATGTAGTTTGTTGACATGGAGGAAAGATAATTTCTTCATGACGACCATGATATCCGCCTTCACGAAGTCCCAACATGATTTGAAAAAGGCGTTCGTGTAGTCATCTGGTCTCGGAGTTTTGTCACTTGCCATTTTGTCAACTGTGGCCATCACCTCCTCTTACGTGAAAGGTCTATCAATCTTGCTAAGGTCACATTGGTGTGGAGGAATGATTTCCCAATTCAATTCGGTGGATCGAGGAGGATTATTTTTGATGATTTCTTTAAGTGGCCTTGGATGATGTGTTTCTTTTGGTAATGTTCCGCAACCAGTGTTGTGCTTGATCCGATAGATATGGTTTTTCCTTTGTCTTGCGTTGATTTATAGGTGAAAGTATCTAGCGTTGGCGTCTCCCTTTTTTAGTTTTGTGATCCTTGAGCTTTGTTGTGCTGTGTTAATTTACACATTCAACAGATTAATGGATAATCACATCACATCACATGCCAATGAATTTTACGACGAGGTGATAGAATAATTGAAACCAGTAAAGTATATTACTACCAGAATGGTCATGTATCAGTGGAAGTAATGCATGACTAATGACAGTGATAAAATCGTGTGATACATTGTGGTAATCAAATGGGGGCGAAGCATAAGGAGTAAACAACTCATGTATTGTTAAATTTTGTTTCCCTTGTTGTGTTAGTAGGTTTTCATCCAATAGTGGGCATTCGAGGGCAAATGTACACCATGAGTTTCCTACTCATGCCCCTAACCCGCTTCCATATTCCTCCTATTCCTCTTGTCGTAAATATTTGAACCAAATACTTCCTTGCTTAATTAAAAGCGGTTCACTACAAGAAAATTCTTATAGCCAGAAGCCTACCAGTGTCGCGGTACCATAAGTTCATGTCGGTGGTAGTCTGGGACTGAGTTTCTTAAAATATTAGTGAAGTGAAGACTCTAACCCATCAGTAGTAATAAAATACCAGTGACGTGTATCTCTGAGGATCATGCCATAGCGAAGTGGGACCCAATATTCTGACCAGGCTAAAGTTTCTAGTAGAGAGTATTGGTGTATGTAGAAGAATTTGAAAAAAATTGTGCTACGTAGCACATGATCTACTATCGAGGTACGGGCAAGGTTAGATCTGATTGTTACCAACACGGAGCGCGGAATGTGTGTCGATGAAGATGTCGGTGATACCTGACGAAGAGTCCAATGGCTAAGCCTAGCGTTGGGACTATCACTATCTCCCCGTATCATGCCTTTTGGATTCAGCAGAGTGAAGGTATGACTTGTTACCCCTTTGAGAGTTTGCACACGTACGCCCATCAAAATCGTGCAACGTTTTGCCGTCCAGGGATAATCGATACAGGTTCATAATTGAGGTGGAGAGATCCCAACACATGGGAAAGAGAGTGTCAGAGAGAGAGATTAGAGCTAGATCTAATCGGGAGAGGACAACTCAAACCCAGTTAGAAAAATCTCTAAGAAAATTAGAGGGGCTCTAATTAGAAACCCTAATTAGACCCTCTAATCAACTAGGGAGAACTTGAGAGCCATTTGTGTGTTTTTTCTCAAGGTCTTGGGGTCCTTTTATAGGTGGAGGAGTGGGGGAAGTTTCCTTGGGGAGAGAGAGTACTACTCCCAATCCAGGAGGGGGGCCGCACCATGGAGGAGGTTGCCGCACCACCCCTCCTAGGGCAACTCGAATTGGGCTCCTAGAGGGAGTCCAGTCCCCCTTGTCCCCTTTTCCCCTTTTCATCTTTTCCTCCTCGTTTATTTCTCAAATAAATCTAGGAAAAATCATAGGAGATGGTGGTGCGCATTGTGGGGCCATGGGCCCCACTTGGCAGCCCCCAAAAATTGAATTTGTCCATAGGAGAAAATATTCCCCCTCCGGAACCTGTGACCCCTATAGATAAAATCATACACCTTATCTAACTATTTCAGAAACATATTCCCGACATCCCGGGAAATCTCATGTCCCCCTTAATATGTCTGAATATCAATTCTATCATGTCGGAACCATCCGGATGATACCCGCTCTTTCTATAGACCATCCAATGTAAACAAATGACTATGACGACTTAAGTGTATGACCCCTACAGGTTAGATAACAAGTAGATATGATTCAAGAACCAATTTGCTAATCAATAATCCACATTGGGACCGTGGACATCCATATTGATTCCTACGAGTTATACGAAGGAAACCATTGAACCTATTGGTTGTTGAGTAAGTTCCTATTATTTCGCGATACCAATCAATACCTTGAGATGAGATGAATGATAAGACCGTGATTAAACTCTTTAATCACCTTATATAATTATTCTCGATACATTTATGATTCCTTTTACTCGTTACCGTGACATAGTATCACCATGACTAGTGTCATGTCTTTGTCTCCTCAGACTTACTTAGCGATACTATTTCACTGAGTCGATCCTGGATGCATCTCTCTATTACATAGTGAATTAATTCCCAATCTTGAACTATCATAATGAAATGAATACTTTCAAGACCACCCAGTGATAGCCTTTTTTATCACACATTTTATTGTGTGATATTTTACTATACCGACATGTTTTCTACAGTAAACATCATCGTATATTCTCATGGTCTAAGGAAGCAAACAAAAAAAACCTTCTTATGACGATACTATTTATAAAAATACATCTCATAGTATCTCAATTATTTGGGTCTATCCAACCACTTTGTTGAAACAATAGAGTTCTATTAATATTGACAAAACATTTGTCCATGACCAGGAAAACGTGGTCATCTAATGTTAAGAAGTTTGTCTGTGAGACATGACAAAGGTTATTACAGAGTGTTTATGTTTCTACATTTGCATATGGATTTTTTTCTCTGAATCTCATATTTAGTGACCACAACAGTTATATCATAAAAACGTAACACTTTAATTATGGAAAAGATGTATATTATTGTCTCTTGGGCATACATCCAACAGTCTCCCACTTGCACTAGATACAATAGTCCGGTTATTACATCTTCTTTTAACCCGATCCTTGATCGTTGAGACTCAAACTTGAGACGTGGTAGAGCCTTTGTCATCAGATCCGACATATTTAGATCCGTGTGAATTTTCCAAATATTTGTGTACCCCTTTGACATATGATTTATGATAAGATGATCCTTGTGGCCTATGTGTTTGGCTTTGCTGTGAGATCTAGAACCCTTTGCCAGGGCCGCTGCACTGCTGTTGTCACAATAGATCTCAACTAGGTTCGCCGCAGAGGGAACCACTCCTAGTTTAGTAATGAACTTCTTTATCCAATAGCCATCCTTTGCAGCTTTTGATTCCACCACATATCTCGTCTCCATTGTAGAGTCGGCCACAGTGCCCTGCTTGGAGCTTCTCCAGCTGACCGCACCACCATTGAGAATGAACACATAACCCGATTGTTCTTTGGAATCGTCTGGATCAGACTGAAACATTGAGTCAGTGTAACCTCTTACCCTGAGCTCTTCATCTCCTCCATAGACTAAGAACATGTCTTAGTTCTCCTAGGGTATTTTACAATATTCTTAAATGTCGTCCAATGGACTTTACTATTGTAGATTGATATATACTAGTAACACTTAAGGCATAAGACACATTTGGTCTAGTATAAGTCATAGTATACATGATGCAACCTATTGCCGAAGCATAAGGCTTATCCTCCATCTCTTTTAGCTTAGCAACTGTTCGAGGACAAATCTTCTTACTCAATACTGTACTGGGTGCCATAGGAATGTAACCCTTTCGAGAATTGTTCATGTTGAATATTTTCAACACCTTTTCTATGTATGTCCCCTGACTAAGCCTATTAGATGTCTTGATCTATAACGATAGATCTTGATGCCTAATATATAGGCTTCATCTCCTAAGTATTTCATTGTAAAACTCTTTTCCAATGAAATTTTGACTTTTCCAAGAAAACTTTATCATTTCCTAATTACAAAATGCCATCGACATAAATTATAAGAAATTCTATAGTGCTCCCACTTACTTTCTTGTATACACAAGTTTTCTCGAAATTTTGAGTGAAGCCAAACCCTTTGAGTACCTCATCAAATCGTATATTCCGAACCATTGATGCCTTCTTAAGACCATAGATTAATCTTTCCAGTTTGCATACCTTACTAGCTTTCTTTGGATTAACGGAACCCTTAGGTTGTACCATGTACACATCCCCGGTTAAAATTCCATTAAGGAGAACTGTTTTGACATCCATTTTCCATATCTCGTAATCATAATAGGAAACTTTTGCTAGTAATATTCTAACAGAATTAAGAATTTGATACATACTCTACACCTTGAATTTTTCGAAAACCCTGTCCAACAAGGCGTGCTTTGTGGACGGTAACATTACCATCTACATCAGTCTTTCTCTTGAATGTCCATTTGCATTCAATTGTTCTAATACCCTCGGAAGGGTCGACCAATTTCCAGACTTGATTGTCATGAATGGATTTCATTTATGAGTTCATGACTTTAAACCATTTGTTGGAATTTGTATCATTTACCACTTCTTCATAGTTTGCACGTTCATCATCTTCTAGGAGCAGAACATCCTTATCTGTAAGATAGGATCAACTCTCAAACCATTTAGGTGGTTCTGGAGTTCTTGTTCCTCTTCTAGGCGTTGGTACCATTGGAGTTTGATTAATAGTTCTGACTGGAGTTTCCTCATCCTCTAGAAGAGGAGATGATACTTCACTTTCAGTTGTTGTACTAACACTGACCGGAGTTTCGTGATGTACATTATCCCTTACAATCTCTTTGATAGATTCAAGAATTTCCTCAAGATTAATCGTTCTCCCACTGATTTCTATTGAAATATAATGTTTCTCAAGAAACACAACATTTCTGGGAACAAAACTTTTCCCTATGTACCATTGTAAAAGTTGTACCCTACGGTACTATGAGCATATCCTATGAAGACACATTTGTCCGCCCTTGTCTCAATCTTAGTGGCTTGTAAGCGCTTAAGCACTACACCCCGAAACCTTGAGATGTTTCAAGTTAGGCTTTCTTACCATCCATATCTCATATGGTGTGGATGTGACGGACTTCGATGCCGATCTATTTAAAGTGTAAACTGCAGTTTCTAATGAAAATGCCCAAAATGATAGTGTTATATCAGATAGTTCCATAATAGACCTAACTGAGTCCATTAATGTTTGGTTACGTCTTTCCGAAACTCCATTCCTCTGAGGAGTTCCTGGTGGTGTGAGTTGTGGAACAATTTCATGTTCCTCCATATATTTGATAAATTCATGACATGGATATTCTCCTCCATGATTTGGTTGCAAGAAATTTATCTTCTTGTCATGTTTATTTTCTACCTCATTTTGAAATACTTTGAATTTTTCAAAGGTTTCCGACTTTTGCTTCATTAAGTAGACATATCCATATCTAATCAAGTCGTCAGTAAAAGTCACAAAATAAAGCACTACAAAATTTTGTGCGATCAATGAAGTTTTGAGCGCGGTGTTTTGATAACGTCACGTGATTCTGTCGCGGATGGCTGAAAAGTGGATTTTGCTCTCGACGTTTTGGTTTGGTCCATCACAGATTGGTTTTGCGCGACTTTTCACTAATTTTGCGTCGCAGATTTTCGTTTCTGGCCCAGTAGCCCAGTTGCCTTCGACGAAACTGGCCTGGTCACATAGAAGGTCGCGAATTTTTGTCACACGACACATCCTGCTCTGTTTGACTCTTTTGACTGGTTACGATCGACCAGTTGATTCCTAGACCCCACATGTCATCCATGGTAAAATTCGAAGAAACATAGAGAGATTAACATTTGTTGCAAAAATAAGCATTCACATAATCTTCGAAATCATCACAATTAACATTACAGTGAACAAAGATGTTTCTGAAACAAATCACAAAAAGAAAGGATAGACACCGGACCTAGCGTCCTAGCCTAGGGTGCGCCGCATCTTCATTCTACATCGAATAGCGGATCGCTTCCGCGGTGTCGGCCTCTAGCTTGACAGTGAAAAGCTGGACGAGCCTCGCTTGCTGGAACTCTTCTGCCACCAAAACTCTCTAGGGACGCTAAAATCCCCGCCTGCATGCGGGGCCACCGCTGGTTGAGTACACTACTAATTTTATGGTTGTCAGCTTGTTCTTGATAAGACCTTTTTACTGGGATGTGCTTAATTGGACCTTGACGAAGATCGCATTTGTTCATGGGTTTTGTCTGGATATGGACGTTTCCTGCTGAAATTTGTTGGGCATTCGATGATGCTATTTCTCAGAAGGTTGATTGTTAATGTTTATTGGACTTCCTTGAAAACCTCAAACCGCGGGAAATTTTGACGCTCTCCGGTAGTGAACACAACGCAAAAAACTAGATGGATTCAAAATGTTGAGAGAATTGCATATCAAATACAGTAATATGTAATTTGTTTTGCTTCCGGGCCAGAGAGTTAAATAAGTGACACTTTGGCGCGACCAAGGACTTTCTTGCCATGTTATCCTTGGTGTTGAGACGCCCTCTAAAAGCTAACCATGAGTACATGCCCCTGTTTGGCGGAATCACCTTTTTCCAGATCGAACCTGCCGGCTGCCAATTCGCACCGTGCATGCATCGAGAAAAGATTGTAGAACGAACTAGCTGCGGTTGGCGTCTTGCCATTAGTGGTCATGATCCTAGAATAACCCCGTGCCGTACTTAAGTTGAGTTAATAAGCAAGAACAAATGAAACAAAGAGAGGACTATACACAGACCCTAATTAAAGATTACATACGGGATAGGCCTCGACTTTGTCCTCTTGGTCAAACGTTTGATCTCGGTTCTCTGCTCTCTCACTGCTCTCGCCGCTCGTCCGCGTGTGACTCGCCGCTCTCCACTCCGGGGGCGGCGTCCACCTCCTCGCCGGGCATGGCCTCTCCCTCCCTTTCCCCTTCCCTCTCCCTCTCCCGGGATGGCGACGCCACGGTGACTGTCGAGACATCGTAGTAGTTTTCATAGACGGGGGTGCCATGAGACTACGGTAGAGACGTGGGGTAATGGGATCGCGTGGTGGACAGTGAACACAGGATTTACCCAGGTTCGGTACGTCGCGACAATACGACGTGCCTACTCCTGCACTTCTCACTAATCAGGACTAAAGCCTGGAGACAGGATTACAATGTGAGGTTTTAGATCTAGCTACTCGCAGAGGATCAACTTCTCGGCGAGTTGGCCTACAGCTTCTCTGTTATTCGTTATCAAACTTATCTCCCGTCCGGCTTTATATAATAGCCGGATTAGGGCTTACAGAATAGGAAACCTAGAAGACTACAGTAACTATAACTTGGAAAGTAAGGAATCCGTCTTCTCCTCCAAGCTAGATCACATGGGCCGTGATCCGGGTCCTTCTAGAATCCGGCTTCTGTGCGTCGAGTTACTGGGCCGCCCAATGAACCTTAGCCCATTACCACTTGGGCCACCCTGGTAATCCGGCACTTTGACTACCATCTGATATACCCCTAGTTGGTATATATCCGACAGTAGCCCCCAAGAAGGATTAAAACTCTGATTCTCCGTCTTTCGCCAAGTATGTTTTGTCCGAGAAATCTCAATCAGCAGTCTTGATTCTTCGTATTCTTCTTCTTTTGAAAGAGATGGTAACGTGAAACTCGGAATCCCGAAAATACGGCTTTTCTCTCACGATCCTTCGTGGAGAAGGACTTCCTACGTCAGCGCCCTAAATCATGCTGACGTAAGGGACGTTTGGGTTTCACGCGGGAAACCCAGTAACGTATCTCTGACAGATTCTCACGGGAAACGAGGAGATAGCCATCATTACCCTGTCGTTTCATTTCCCGGATTTTCCGGCGAGTGACACGCGTTGATAATCCAACGGTCAAAATAGCCGTTATACATATCTTGACGGATTTCCGGCTATAAATAGCCGTCTTCGTCCTTGCTGAAACCCTTCCGCACTCTCACTCTCCACGCCATTGCCGCGCACGAGCCCCCGAGCGAAGAACAGTCCTTGAGCACGAACCGCACCCAGAGCACCACCGGAAACGCAACGCGCCGCCACCAAATGGCATCCTCGCCGTCGTCCCCCACTCGCTCCGCCGCGCTCACCGTCGACGACATCATCAACGACATTGATCCGCAGCTTGGATCCCCAAAGCACGCCGGCGGCGAGCCGGAAAAGACCGCGGCCTCTGCGGCGGGCGGAGAGGATCTTTCTGCCACCGCGAACGTTGCGGGCTCGAGCTCCGCACCTTCCCCGCCGTTCGCTCCCGAGACGGCGGAGGAGAAGATCCAGCTTCTCGGCGACGAGCTCGCCGCTGCGGAAGCCGCTGCGTCCGCCGCCGCCGGAGCGGATGAAGAGGTGGAAACTGCAGGCAATTTGATTGCCTGCAGCATTCCGCCAGCCCTCCTTCCAAACCTGGAAAAGGAGGGCCTGATTCTTAAAGGGAAATGGCGGCTCCCTGAGGACGAGAACGAGCCGATGCCGAAAGACGGCGAAAGGGTCCTTCTTTCCTCCCATCTCTTAAGAGGTATGGGACTTCCGCCTTCTGCTTTCTTCCTCCAAATCCTCTCCCACTACAACATCCAACCCCATAACCTGCCACCCAACTCCATTCTCTATATGGCCGTGTTTCAGGCCTTATTCGAGGGTTACTTAGGCTTAGAACCTAGGTTAGATTTTTTGGATGTATTGTTTCGGGGTTAAGCGAAACTCCTCGGAGGGCGCACTTGATGGGGGGATGCTAACCCGGTATGCCAAGATCCGAGGGATAACCCGGCCCAGAGACAGTGAGCAGGATACGGCTAGGGATAAAGATGTTTGTGGAGGCCCAAGCTCGTGGGCCTAGTGACCCGGATTGTGGGTGTTGTAAAGGAAAGTTAGGGTTAGCACGCCGTGTCTGGGTAGGACCCGGGTGTGCCTTGTAAAGTAAGTTAGGGGGTACGGGAGCTATATAAACCGACCCCCGGGTATAGATTGAGAGAGAGATCTAAGAACCCTAGCAATATCGTGTGGCATCGAGTATCCAGTGTAAACCCTAATCGAGTTATTGTATCGAGAATAGAGATCCGGCGACTTCGATTGCCGGCTGTCAGATCAAGTTATACCATGTCTTCCCTTGAGCTAAACCCTCTCCCGAATGCCTGTGTCGACTTGCCCCAAGATCAGTTACCCCTGGTAACATCTGCCGTGATTATCCCACGACAGTTGGCGCCCACCGTGGGGCCTGCGTCCAAAGGTGTTTACATCACGGGAGAAGCTCGGAAGGGCATGGAGGATCTTGTCATTGGCGAAATCTACATCGACCACGAAGAAGAAAAGTCGGTGGACGATCCCGGCTGGGGGCCAGAATCGGATCACCTCGAGTCCGGATTTATATTGACGATCGGCCGGATCAATATCTTCGTCGACACGGTACGAACGACTAACTTAAAAGGACAATATCATGTGCATACTACAGGAACTTCTAGCAGGAACAAAGAGACATCAAGGCAAGCGGCAAATTCGGTTTCATCAGCCGCGCTGGGATATCTTAGATGGGCAGAACAAGAGATAACGTGGAGTAGAAGAGATCATCCGGAAAAGGTGGAGCGTCCAGGAGTCTTGGCGTTGGTGGTCGCTCCACAGGTTAATGGTTACGAGCTGAAGAAGGTCCTGATGGACGGTGGAAGTAGCATCAACATCCTTTATTGGGAGACCTTCTTACGGATGAGTCTCAAAGAGTCCCAGCTGCAGAAAAGTTCAACAATCTTTCACGGGATCGTACCGGGTCACTCGGCGAGCCCCGAGGGAAGGATCACCTTGGAAGTTGCTTTTGGGGAATCGACGGATAATTATCGAGTGGAGTGGCTCACGTTCGAGGTGGTCAAGTTGCGCAGTCCTTACCACGCGCTGTTGGGGAGGCCGGCTTACGCCCAATTCATGGCTAGGCCGTGCTACGTGTATTTGCAGCTGAAAATCCCGGGTCCTAAACGGACCATCACTATACATGGGAACCGGGATATAGCGGCCGAGTACGACGAAGGAGATTCAGTTATGGCCAAGCAGGCATGCAGGAAGGAAGAGCTCGAATATTACCGGTCTCAAGTAAACCCGGACGATAGAACAGCCTTGAAAAAGCCGAACACTGAGGATGAGAGAGCAAAATTCAAGGCAGCGCAAGACACCAAGAAGATAGATTTTGTCGAAGGGGATTCTACTAAGCAGTTTACCATAGGGTCTAACCTGGGAAAAGAGCAGGAGGGAGCACTCGTGGAGTTCATTCGCTCGAATGCAGATGTGTTTGCCTGGACACCCAGCGACATGCCGGGTATCCCTACAGAATTGGCTGAGCACAGTTTGCATGTGGATCCCAAGTCCAGGCCCGTGAAACAAGGTTTGAGGAAAATGAATGAGGAAAGAAGGAAAGCTATAGGCGAAGAGATCGCTCGGCTACTGGCAGCCGGCTTTATCATGGAAGTATTTCACCCGGATTGGTTGGCTAACCCGGTCCTGGTGATGAAAAAGACCAACGAGTGGAGGATGTGCATTGACTTCACTAGTCTTAACAAGCATTGCCCAAAGGATCCGTTCGCGCTCCCAAGGATAGATCAGATTATAGACGCAGTAGCTGGAAGCGATCTGTTATGCTTCCTGGATGCATATTCCGGGTATCATCAGATTAAGCTCAAAAGGGAGGATTGGGAGAAAACATCATTCATAACCCCGTTTGGGGCCTTTTGTTATAAAACTATGACATTTGGGTTGAAGAACGCTGGCGCAACTTACCAACGGTGTATTCAAAAGTGCTTTGAGGACCAAATCGGACGTAACGTCCATGCTTATGTGGATGACGTGGTCATCAAGACCAGGAAGGCGGAGACATTTATCGATGATCTAAAGGAGACATTCAAAAACCTGAGGAGGTACCAGATGAAGCTTAATCCAACGAAGTGCGTGTTCGGAGTTCCGGCTGGGAAATTACTCGGCTTCATAGTTTCCGAGAGAGGAATTGAGGCAAATCCAGATAAAATCAAGGCAATCCAGAGTTTGAAAAAGCCGGAGAACTTGAAGCATGTTCAAAAGCTCACGGGCTGTGTAGCAGCCTTGAGCCGGTTCATATCTAGACTCGGAGAAAAAGCAATACCCTTGTATCGGCTCTTGCGAAAATCGGATAAATTCGTATGGGACGAAGATGCAGATGAAGCGTTTGAAGCACTAAAGAAGCAATTATCTGAAGCACCAGTACTAGCGGCGCCGGGTCCTAAAGAGCCTATGTTGCTATACGTGGCAGCTGGCCCCCGAGCCGTTAGCGCAGTGGTTGTCGTGGAACGCAAAGAGGACGGGAAAGGTTACCCGGTTCAGAGGCCGGTTTATTACGTCAGTGAGGTGTTATCAGAAGCAAAGCAGCGCTATCCGCATTGGCAAAAGCTGGTGTTCGGGGTCTTTATGGCTAGCTGGAAGTTGAAGCCGTATTTCCAAGAGCATCCGATAACAGTGGTTAGTTCAATACCAATGTCGGATATCATCAGAAACTCGGACGCGACGGGAAGAATAGCCAAATGGGCGATAGAGATGGGGGATTATCATATCAACTACGAACCCAGGTCAGCAATCAAGTCTCAAGCTTTAGTTGATTTCGTTAACGATTGGACACATACAGGCATGACTGCAACGGTTCCAAATTCCGAGTCATGGGTAATGCACTTCGACGGATCAAAGCAGTACGAGGGATCAGGAGCTGGGGTGGTGCTAACATCACCCAAAGGGGACAAATTGAGTTACGTGCTACAAATTCACTTTGACTGTTCCAACAACGTTGCCGAGTATGAGGCCCTATTGCATGGCTTAAAGGTAGCCAAGGAGATGAGCATTAAAAGGATACGATGCTTCGGAGATTCGGATCTTGTGGTACAACAGGTATCGGGAACTTGGGACAGAAAGGATGCAACTATGGCAGCATATCGCAGGGAGGTCGACAGGGTTGCCGGGTGCTTTTCCGGGTATGAGGTGGAGCACATAGACAGAAGAAAAAACGAGGCAGCAGACGCACTCGCCAGACTCGGCTCGCGTAGAGAGCCGGTTCCACCTAATGTGTTCCTGGACGAGTTGTGGCGACCATCAGTTAAAACCGAGTCTGAGGAAGAACTGGCAAATCAAGACCCGGATTTGGAGTACGTGGCCACAGTACATGCCATCCCCGAGTGGACAGAGCCATACCTGGCCTACCTATCACGGGGCGAGTTACCAGAACAGGAGGTATTAGCAAGACAAATTCTGAGGCGAGCAAAGGGGTATTCTATCATCAATGGAGAATTATACAAGAGAAGCGCAACAGGAGTCTTCTTGCGCTGCGTAGCGCCAGAAGAAGGCCGACAGATTCTCAAGGAAATACACGAAGGCGACTGTGGGCATCATGCATCTACAAGGTCTCTGGTGGCTAAAGCTTATCGACACGGATTTTTCTGGCTTACGGCTCTAGCGGATGCAGAACGTTTGGTAGCAAGATGTGACGGATGTCAAAGGTACGCTCGCCAAACACACGTACCGGCTATGGAATTACGGACCATCCCATTAACTTGGCCGTTCGCCGTCTGGGGTATGGACATGGTTGGTCCCTTCCATATGTCACCATGCAAGAAGACACATCTTTTGGTGGCTATTGACAAGTTTACCAAGTGGGTTGAGGTTATGCCAGTTACTAATTGCGAAGCGGCTACAGCAGTCAAGTTCCTGAAAAGGATTATCTACCGGTTTGGGTATCCCCACAGCATAATCACCGACAACGGAACTAACATGTCTCTTGGCGAGATGGAGAAATTCTGTGGCAACAATGGCATCCGGCTTGATGTTGCATCAGTGGCTCACCCGCAGGCCAATGGGCAAGTGGAGAGAGCAAACCAAGAATTGCTTCGTGGGTTAAAACCACGGTTGCGAGTCCCCTGTGTTAGGGCTGCTGGCGCATGGGTCGAAGAACTACCTTCTGTGGTTTGGGGTATCAACACTACACCCAACAGGTCTACCCAGATGACGCCCTTTTTCATGGTATATGGTGCGGAGGCAGTGTTACCGAGCGACATTATCCACGATTCACCACGAGTATCAGCTTACGTCGAAGTGGAGAACGAAAAAACCCGGCAGGACGCCGTCGATATGCTGGAAGAGCAAAGAGAACAAGCCTTGGAGAGGTCAGCTATATATCAGCAAGATCTACGGAGGTATCATAGCCGGCGCGTGAAAACCCGGGTATTCCAGGAAGGAGATTTGGTTCTGCGTCTGGTACAGTCAAACGAAGGAAAACACAAATTATCACCACCATGGGAAGGACCATTTATCATAAGCCGGAGCCTACATAACGGATCATATTATTTGATAGATGCAAGGGAAGAGTCGGCTACAGTCAATGACACCGCACACACCACTTCATCTATGCAAGAAAGAGATAGACCATGGAACGTGGCTCAGCTGCGTCCGTATTATACTTAGTAAAGACTATATTGGCAAGTGGAATTGCACGATGTAATAGGCAGCAGGTTTTCTGACGTACTCTTTTCCTATCCAGGGCACCTTTGGGGACTGGACGGGTTTTTAATGAGGCGGCTTGCTGACCTACATTTTTCATATCAAGTAAAGAGATGGTTATCAAGAAAAGAGATGGTTGTTATCAGTTTTTCATATCAAGTAAAGAGATGGTTATCAAGAAAAGAGATGGTTGTTATCAGGTTATGTATTCTCAGTACGATGCGTATATCTAGGTCTTGGGGGCTGATCGCTTAAATAGCACAGTTACAAACTCAAAGACCCGGCCATGATGCCTATGAGTTATAAGGGCCGATTACTCGCAAACGAGTACGGCTACAATCTTATAACCGGACAAAGAAGTCCAAATTTCTTGGCTACTCTTACTTAAGCTCGATGTGACTCGCATTAAAGTGGCATGATTTATTCGCTTACGATGGCAGTTAGTCATGAAACCCGACGGGAATTGGCTGGCTACGTCTTCGTATTGATGTAACAACATGGTATCCACGCGAAAGCCGGCTTACAGTACAAGACAGTCAAAAGGGTCATCTAAACCACAAGTTATGCAGAGTACAAGGCTGAATAGCTGGAAACTCAATGACTATTAAGCATAACTTCAAAACCGATGTGAAACAACTCATGGATCTTTGTGAAAATAGCAATAAGCATTTTGTTGCCTTTTCAAGATCAAGTGTCCTAGGCTCGGCAATCCGGGCCCGGTAGCTTGAAATCTTGAAAAGAACTGGCTTACTTGTATAGTTGCAAAAATCCAAATATCCGAGTCTCGGGGACTTGGGGACTTCGAAGCAAAATCCGCTTGTCAATACCCATGAGACCCGGAAATTGAGTTTTCACAAAAGGAGCAATAAATAAAACCAGATATCGAGAACAGATGAGCTTAAACTTATAAAGGTCGGAACAGGCTTTGAGTATATCAAGGCCTTAGTGTGCATTACAAAATACTGGTGAAAAAATATCAAAGGTGCACAGGCGCACCGCCTAAAAAATGACTGTTTCAAAAAGTATGTCGACCGACTGACGCTTAAGAAGAGGCATCGGAAACCATATATCACTCGGCGCCCATCTTGGCCTTACCCTTGCCATCATTGGTGGTAGCAGCAATACCCGGATCGGCGGCGCCAGCCCCTGCAGGGGGCGGAACGACTGATGTTGAGGCAGCAGGAGCAGAGCCGGCTTCAGCTTGTTTCTTGGCAGCCTCCGCCCTTATCGCAGCAGCTTCCTCCTTCCACCGGGCCAGCATGTCATATGGTTCGGGAAGATCTGACTTAATTGCCACACCAGCAGCATCATAAGCGGGGACAAGAGTATTGACGTCCAGTTCATCAGCGATCACGCTAGCCGGGTAGCGGACCTCTTTCTGCACAGCCTGAAAATCCTCCCGCGAGAATTTTGAACCATCAAGCTTGAATTCGGGGAAGCCGCCCATGAGCTTTGCCAGATCGAGCTTGGGGAAGTAAGCCTTGGCGAGTGATAGCCCCCGGGTCATTCCAACCCGGCAGGACGAGCGCTTCCAGTGCCAAATCCACTCAGGAATCGTGGAAAAGGCGTCCAGCATCCTCTTCAGGTCAACATGTCCTCTACCTGGCCACCGTAACTCTTCCAAGATCCATCTGGTTCCGGCACACAGCTGCCGGATAACATTCTTCATGGTCTTCAGCTTGGCAATATCATCCTCATCCGGCATGGTTTCATCCGGGCCTGGAGTAAAATGAATATATAAGCTAAGCATTTTTTGCTGTTGGTCAAAAGGATAAACCCGGAGAAGGAAGCATACCAAGCAAAGAACGATAGGTATCAGAAATTTCGACAGAAAGGCTTGTCAGGTCGTCTTCGGCTCGGTGAGCCCTTCTTCGGTACTTCTTTATTAATTGCCTATTCCTTCTGGCTTCAGTCTCGGCCGCTTCGCGTAAAGATATCTCTTTTTCAACGAGCTTGGCGGCGTCCGCAAATTTCTCCTCGTATTGAGTCACGTAAGACTGCATGGATGTTAAGAAAGCATTGGTCAAGTAGAAGAGCACAGTTACCAGTCATTGGCATAATAAAAGTACCGAGCAAGTCATGAATGAACTCCCTCGGAACTTGGGGACTGGACAAAGGTACAAGTAACATTAATCAAACTTACCTCGTGTTTGGTTATCAAAGACCCCAAGATATTTTCCTCGTTAGCCCTTAAGGCGCGCAGGGTCTCTAGCATCTGGGCAAAAGTTAACTCCTCGGAGCGAGTCCCGGAAGAGCCGGCAGCTTGATCATCTGGTAGGGGGGTTCCCCTTGCATTTGGAGTGGAGACCCGGACAGTCTGAGTGTCCGGGTTGGGAGGGCTCATCTTTGTATCTAGAATTTCTATCTCTTCGTCTACTGGTTCCGATAAGGAAGGAGATCCGACGGTTTGGGAAAGTGGATTGTTCAGAGGGCCTTGTTCCCGGTTAGTGGCCGCATCACCACCAGTTGCGGCGTCTGCGTCGTCAGTCGGCTTCTCCACCTGGGGGTTACCCGTTTCTGTGTTTTCCGGGTCACTGACGGTGACCTGAGCACTGAAAGAAAGACGAAAAAAGGCAGTTATTAATGATGAAGGTGGCTCGGATGAAAGTTCGCTAGAGGCAAAAAGAAATAGTAAGGCAAAAACTTACCCGGCATTTACGGTGTAATCCGATGGGAGCTCGCCACTTGAAGTAGATGAGGTATTTGCAGGAACCACTAATGGAACCCGGAGTTGCCCGGCACGTGGGTGGTTAGGAGAAGGATGGCGCTAAGGAGAGTTGGAAGAGCGAGATGGAGGAGCACTGCCACGAGGGACCGAGGGGGCGGAAATGCCCGGGTTAAGTGGATCTTCACCTGGGGAGCTCCGAGTTACCCTGCGCTTGGCTGGGAGGGAATCCTTCAAGCATGATGAATTTGATAATTGATGGTTAAGTCGTCGCATGACGTCAAAGGAGTAAGGTTCAGAGGATAATGAGGAAAAAGGAACCTTGGACACTGTCCCCCTGCCTTTCCTCTTGGCCCCGACTGTTGCCTCTGGGTCAGACTCGGTTCTCTCCGGGTCGTCTTCATTGTTTCCACCCTCGTCTTCTAGCCCTGCGAACCGGATGTGTATTCATTGGGAAAAAGACAGACGAAAGGAAAGTAATACAAGCAAAAGTATGCAGATCCTGGGTGAGTACCTTCGCTGTCGTCAGTTGTCTCGTCCTCCTCTTCCGGGTCTCTGGAGGGGGGGAGTGGGTCCACTCTCCAGAAGGGGTCATCAGCCTAAAGTAAAAAGATAAAGTTAAGGTTTAGAAGCAGTATCGAGTTGAAATGTGGAAACAAGTTATGAGTGCCGGGTATTACCGTTGGAGCTGGATTTTCCCGAGTAAACGGAGGTAACCCGGAGATGCCCTTTATCACCTCCAGCTTCTCTGCCAAGAGGCTCTTGATGGTCTTGATAGTGTCACCGGTCGCAAAGCTTTTGGAGGAATAGCGAAGTGCATCTGTAGTGTGGCCCGAATACTCGCACATCAATTTGGTGCGGATGGAATTAGGTTGGATTCGGAAGTCGACCCATGTCTTTATCAAATTGAGCCCTAGGAGGCCTTGGGCCGAGAGAATGGCTATTTTGGCTAGTGCAGGAAGGATTGCTTCCCTGTCCGAGTCTGGTGCGAAGGCACTGAAAGACTCGGAGGGTTTGAGGGGGGTCTCTGAGTAACCCGGCAGCTTCTTTTCGCTGTCGGAGGAGGTATCGCGGCAATAAAAAAAGGATAACTGCCAATGTTTGGCACAGGATTGCAGGTTGAGGGTTGGCATTAAAGAATTCCTACGGCGTTGGATGGATACCCCGCCGCAAGTGAGAAGCGCCCCGTCGCCGCTTTCGCGGCACGGTTTGCATTGGAATAACTCAGTGAAAAGAGTCAGGTTTGGTGACATGCACAAATACGACTCAGATAGAACTATGAAGTGGGTGATGTTCAACATAGAGTTAGGCCCTATGTCGAACACCCGGAGTCCGTAGTGATCTAAGACCTCCCTAAAGAAAGGGTGACCCGGAGGGCGAAATCCTCGGGTCACGTGCTCTACAAAGCAGATTACCTCGTCTTCTGCGGGAGTGGGATGAGTTTCGTTACCCGGCACCCTCCAGTGGATGTCTTTCTGAGAGGGGAGGGTGCCTAACTCGGTTAGTTCGTCCAACTTGGCCTTAGTGGTTGTGGAGCGCCCCAAATTGGCGGATATGGCTTGGGTGGTCCTTGCTTGAGCCGGATGTTTTCCTTGTCGCTTGGGAGCCATGGGGTCAGCCTGCGAAACACAAAAAGAAAAAGATGTATGAAATAAGACCCGGGAATGTTGGAATATCCGAGTATAAGGTACCAAGAAGGTACGAAGTTGAGAGCTGTCCGGGTATTGAGCACACTTATGGAAATTGTTGCTCACTTACGTAGGAAAAGGTATTTGGGGACGACGGATGGTTGCCCATATTTATATCGCAAATGAAATAGCTGGAAAAGGAGGGTTTTTCCGGGTGTTAATGCAATAAGCGGAAAACGGCGGAGGAACGGATCTAGATGGAAAAGTTCGCGGATAATTTTTAAGCAAAATTGGTGATCAATAATGATTGGAGGATCATTTGTGACTATCAGGCAGGTGATTAAAGTGTTTGGCAAGCACCGAATCAATCTAATTCGAGGCAATCGGACAAATAGCTTGCGGGTTGACCTAGATCTGATCTTGGATGAACTGAAAATTGCGAAGCTGAATTAATTGGCTGCGAAGAGCTTACCGAGGAGATTGGGGCCAAGTGTGATGGCGACGAGCGGCGTGGCACGAATGGGAGGAATAGAGGTATAAAGGTGGCGCTTGGCGGCGGCACGAAACGATTCGAGGACGAGCGCGGCCGCTGTTGATCCTGCGTTGGTAGCAGGCGCGAGTTCCTCACGGTGGTGCTGTGAAGGTGTTAGGAGCAAGGAAGAAAAGGGGGAGTTGTGGCGTGGTGATGGGCTTAGGGTTGCCCTCTAAGCGCTATTTATAAGGCAAGGGTGAGCTTATCTCAACGGCCCGAAACCGGAAATCGCGGGGTAATGGTTATCTACAAAGATTTCGCAAGATATGTGTAGAACATTGGGCAAAGCATTGGGTTAGAAGAAGGAAGGGGTTCGCCCGTGATGACAGGACTGGTTGTCAAGTGTGAGATCTTGGCATTTCTTATTGCGGTCTGGGCCTGGGGATTTGAACTTAAGTGTTTGGAAGAAAGGTCCGGGTTATTACATGGCCTCCATGGAGTAAGGCCTAGCAGAATATCAAAGCATCTTAACTCGGTTTCCATGTGCCCGCATGATCGATATCTTCTCAGGGAATAGCAAGCGCTTCAAGGAGGTCCGTGAAGCCCAGGCTATTCTGGGGACTACTGATGGGGGGATGCTAACCCGGTATGCCAAGATCCGAGGGATAACCCGGCCCAGAGACAGTGAGCAGGATACGGCTAGGGATAAAGATGTTTGTGGAGGCCCAAGCTCGTGGGCCTAGTGACCCGGATTGTGGGTGTTGTAAAGGAAAGTTAGGGTTAGCACGCCGTGTCTGGGTAGGACCCGGGTGTGCCTTGTAAAGTAAGTTAGGGGGTACGGGAGCTATATAAACCGACCCCCGGGTATAGATTGAGAGAGAGATCTAAGAACCCTAGCAATATCGTGTGGCATCGAGTATCCAGTGTAAACCCTAATCGAGTTATTGTATCGAGAATAGAGATCCGGCGACTTCGATTGCCGGCAGTCAGATCAAGTTATACCATGTCTTCCCTTGAGCTAAACCCTCTCCCGAATGCCTGTGTCGACTTGCCCCAAGATCAGTTACCCCTGGTAACATCTGCCGTGATTATCCCACGACAGCACTCCTGACTTGCGGAACCATCTCCTTTACTCTTCGGAGATTTAGGGAAGATTGGTTCCCCAAGACCAAAACATCGGAATCCGTCAAATTTTGGACGGGTTCCTTCTTCTACCATCCCGATGTGCCTTTCCCAAAAAAGGCCATCGGGGTTCCACCTTTTTCCAACACTGCTGCCGTTCCCCAAGACAATTGGGGAACGGAAGCCGTCCAGGTTCTGCCGCCTGATCTTCTAAGGATCAAGCGGCGCATCGCCAAGCTCACTTCCTCCAATTCACCTCTAACTGGCATGGACACGGTCCTTTGCTGGTTAGATAGGCGGATCCAGCCGTTGGCCAATCACGGTGGCCGCCTCTTGTGCGACTACACGGGTGCCAACGACCCAATGCGGACATCCATCAAGGATTGGTCCCCAAGGGATCTTCGACGGCGCGCAAACCAGTTGGTCGCATCTCGCGACCAACACGAAGCGAGTCGGCCGATGTATACAGCCGACAATCCGGCTCCCAAGGTATTTTTTCCGTCATTTGGGTGGGGTTTTAACATTCTTTCTCGGATTTTCCTGCTTCTAACTCTAATTTTCATTTTCAACAGTTCGCTGAACTTCTAGACTCGGAGTTAGCCTCCGAAGCTGAGCTGGATGCCTTGCGTACTGCCACTACAGGTGGGCGCAAGCGCAAGAAGATTTCTTCCTCTGAGGAAGTTATCGACCTTGACGGAATTCCCGTCGCCACTTCCAGGTCAGATCTTCCGGGTTCTTTTCTTTCATGGAAATTTTTCTTCCATCTTCGGAGTTTTAACTTTTCCGGGTTTTTTGTTTTTAGCCTGCCTCCCTCCAACCTAAAGCCGAAGAAGCTGAAGAAACACAAAGTTGTTTCCAGCCGAGGCGGTCAACCTTCTCCCGTCATTGCCCCGGACACACCGTCCACGATGGCGGAAGAGCACGCTGCAGCCCCCACCACCAAGCCACTAGAGCCCAGCCATCTCGTTGTGTCCAACACGGACACGAGGGAAAGGGCGGCTCCAGAGGTGGGAAAATCTTCTCGGACATTCGACGAGGAGATTCCCACCTTTGACAAGGAATTCAAGATTATCAATGACGGCCTAAGCGCGGCCGGAACCCTTTTTGCGGAATACGCAAAAGGGTTCAATGAAAACTTGGCGGGTTTGCAACGAATGAGCCAGGTATGTAACTCTAGCCCCCAAGCATTAAACAAAATGTATGATTTTTTGCCTTAATGCTTTTAGTAATCATTCTTTTCCTTGCTATGTTCCAGCAAACCGCCGAAGCCATTAACATGGAAGTTTTCAACAAACTCTCCATCAAGAATAAAGAAGTTAGAAATCTTCTTTCTATTCTTGAGGAGAGAGAGGCGGAGTTGGCATCGTCTCAGCTCGCGTTGTCGGAAACAACAGGTAAACATTTTTCCTCTGAAGTTTTTGATTCAACTTTTTGTCTAAGTACTTATTCCGGAAGCTTTCTAAACTCGGAATTTTCCTTGCTTTCCAGCTGCTTTGGCTAAGGCCAAGCAAATAGCTGAAGACGCCAGCAATGCCGAAAATCTCCGAAAGGAGAATTTGGATCTTCACAAGGATCTTGTGAAGACTCGAAAAGATTTGGAAGCCAGCAATCTGGCCCTTGGAGTTGCTAATTCCAAGGCTTCCGAACAGGCGGAGAAGGACAAATCCACCATTCAGGATTTGGAAAACGCCCTAAACCTTCGCCTGGAGGAAATCTCCGAGATTGACAAGCTTATCGGTAAGTTACTGATACTTTTACCATTTTTCCATGTCTTGCTTTCTTTCTCTGTTTTTCACCTAACCCTTTTGGTTGTTTTGTTGGAAAAACAGGAGACACCCCAGATGGCACTCGGATTGAAGGAATCTGAGCCTTTGGGAAGACATGGACTTCGATCAGAGCTGCTGGAATGCAGCTGGTCAATAATTTCCTTCCCGCAAGGACTGGGGAGTTCTCGGAGGTTGAAAAACTTCCGGGTGCCATCATGGAGGTGGCGGAGTCCAGGGAGTCCACCCTACGTTCCGCTGCACGGGGTGGTGCGCGCATGGCACTCGGCCTTATGCGTACGCACTACCCTGGTGCTAAATCTTGGCGCGTGGCGTCCGGTGTCCCTCAAGGATACACGGATACTCATCGAAATACCATCTTTGACGAAATCAAAGGCCACGCCACCCAGATTGCCTCCATGGTGAATATCTCCGTCAATTATCCAGAAGAGGAGATCCCTCCAATCCCCGAGGATGATAGCAGTGAGGAGGAGTCGGATGCTTGAAGGGCTACCTTGAACCTGGATAGTGAAAGTAGAAAATAGGAGCATTACTGTTCTTTCAATGTAATTCAAAATGTAATGTTTCTATTTGTATGAATGAAAACTCCGCCTTTTGCCGTCTTAATTATGAAATTCTTTGCAAGGTTTTCGGATTTTACTATTCCTTTGTCTTCTAAGTTCTCTGGTATATATGTTTTAACTGCCCTTAGTGTTTGAAATGGCTCGATAGCATTACGAATCGTCATATCGAGTAACTGGGTATAACCAATCAGTTGAAACTCGGAAACATGGATCATACTAAAGGCATTTTTACTAACTAGCTCCAGTGACCCAACATATAAGCAATCAGAAAATGCTTAGAGAAGCAAGGAGTTTTTTAAATGAAACTTGGGCACGCAGGCAATTCAAGTTTCCTTTAGCCGTTAGCAGGCTGAAAAATCATTCAGTTTCTTAACACTGAGTACGCAGGCACAATTCGGGTTAACATTGAGTATTTTGTAAGATCATTGGGAAATAGATAAGGTGGAATCATGCTTTGTACTGAAAAAAACATGGATACCAGAGTTCCGGCAACTTTATTTCATGATCTCAAAAGATGTTTACATAGAAATTGAACTAAGTATGGAAGAGACATAACTGCTAGATATTCCAATGCTTTCGCTATCCACTTGACTTTGTCGGATTTCTTCAGCAACTTGTAGAGTGGTAAGGCTTTATCCCCCAGCCAACTAATAAATCTGCTGACGGCAGCGGGGGAACCCGTCAATCTTTGGACATCTTTTACGCACGTAGGCTTCGAGATGTTCAAGATGGCTTTTATCTTTTCCGGGTTAACTTCTATTCCTCTGTGAGAAACGATGAAACCCAGAAGTTTTCCTGAGGGAACCCCGAATACACACTTAGATGGATTTAACTTCATCTTGTAAGTGCGCAGGTTTTCGAAAGTTTCTCGCAGATCCTCAAGGAGTGTATCTTTTTCCTTGGTTACGACAGCAATATCGTCCACGTAAACATGGACGTTTTTGCCAATCTGACTATGAAGACAATGTTGCATGCAACGCTGATAGGTTGCACCTGCGTTCTTCAGGCCAAATGGCATGGTTACGTAATAGTACGTACCGTACGGGGTTATGAAAGAAGTCTTAATTTGATCTTCCTTTTTCATGCGTATTTGGTGGTACCCGGAGTATGCATCCAAAAAGCATAAAAGCTCAGAGCGTGCAGTGGCATCTATTATTTGATCGATTCGCGGTAACGCAAACCTATCTTTTGGACACAATTTGTTCAAGCCTGTGTAATCTATACACATTCTAAGAGCAGTAGTGTCTTTCTTCGGTACTAATACCGGGTTTGCAGACCATTCAGTGTGGATTACTTCCTGGATGAAATCTGCTGCTAAAAGCCGGATAATTTCCTTGCCAATAGCCTTCCGTCTTCTTCCGTCAAATCGACGGAGACCTTGTTTGACGGGTTTTGATCTTGGAATCACTTTGAGTTGGTGCTCAGCAAGTTCCCTGGGTACGCCTGGCATGTCAGCTGGACACCAGGCAAAAATATCCCAGTTCTCACGGAGGAACTTGATGAGCTCGCCTTCCTATTTGTCGGTCATCCCAGTCCCTACAACGACGAATTTTGTCGGATCTTTGGGATCTAGGATTACCTGTCTTGTATTCTCAGACGCCTTGAAGCTGTCTGTTGGCTTCCGAGTTTCTTTTCCTGCCGGCATTTCTGTCGGCGATACCTCCTTGGCTAATTCCTTCAGTTCTTCCTTTGCTATGACTCTCTGAGGGCAAAGGGCGTTTTCTTTCTCCAATTCATTTGCTAGCTTAAAATCACCAGCTATGGTGATTACCCCTCCTTTGGGTCCTGGCATCTTCAGCTTGTTATAAATATAACAGGATCTTGCCATGAATTTGGCGAAAGCTGGACGTCCGAGTATTGCGTGATACACGCTTTCGAACGGCACTACTTCGAAGGATACTTTTTCCTGCCGGAAGTGATCTTTATCTCCGAAGGTGACATCTAGGGAAATTTCTCCTAGGGATCATGCTTGTCTGCCAGGAACAATGCCATGGAAGCGTATGTTGCTGTAATTGAGCTGGGACTCAGAAATCTTCAGATGCTTCGGTGTATCCAAGTACATTATGTTAATGCTGGATCCTCCATCCATCAGCACTCTTCTTAGCCTAGTGTTCTGGACAATAGGGCTTACAACAAGAGCTTGTGTGCCGGGTTCAGGGATATTCCCGGGATGATCAGACTGATCCCAGGTTATTGGTGTGTTTGAGTACTTCAAGAATTTCGGGGTTGCCGGAACAACCGCGTTTATTTCTCGAAGTGTTCTTTTGGCCACCTTTGTTGACGGAGTCGCTAGGAATGTTAGCATTGCTTCTCCGTCAACTCTCGGAAATTTGGGTTCGCCCTTTCGCTGTTGCTCCTGGATTTTTTCATCAGTGTCCGATTCACTGTCTTCTTTTTCAGCTCCCGGCTTTTGTTTGGTGGGTTTCCTTTTGGAACCCTTCCCCTTATTTCCGGATCCTGCACTGCCTTTCATGTGCTTATTCAGCCGGCATTGCGCGTTTGTATGGGTGGGTTTCCCAAATTGTGAATGGTGGACACAAGGTTCCGACTTAATCCTCTCCCACTCCTCTGGAGTGTAGTTGATTGGATCTGGACTGCGTCCTTTCCACTTATTCCCTTTTTCACTTCCAAAGGCTATGTTGACCTCTTTGGGTTTTGTGGTTGTTTCTGGAGTTCCTTTTTTGTCAGAACGAGGGGTTTTCTTGGCAAGTATCAGTGATTCGATATTGCCTCCTCTTGCTCTGATGTCGTCTTCGGCTGCAGCATGCTCGTTGGCGGTTGTAAGCATAGATCCGAGATCTTTGTGCTGCTTGGAACCAACCATGAACGGTACAAGTCCGGGTTTTAGGCCATTGACGAAAGCATGCATTGCTTGTACGTTAGTTACTCCAGAACAACTATTCTTCATTGTCGTCCATCTGGAGATGAAATCCACGTATGGTTCATCCTCGAATTGGGTGCAACGGTTCAGCTGGTTGATGCTGTTCGGGCGTTTGTACGTTCCCCGGAAATGCTGAGTAAATACTCTAGCCATATCATCCCAGCTGTCGACAGTTCTTGATGGTAATCCATTGATCCAATCTCTGGCTCCGTCTAGCAACATTAGGGGAAGAAACTTGACGGCTTCCAGGTCTGTCCCATTGTTGATCTGGACGGCTGTATAGTAGTCTGAGAGCCAGGTGTCCGGGTTTGTGCTGCCGGTATATTTTTGGTAGGTTGGACCAACTTTGGCGAACCCAGAATGCAGGGTTATCCTTCGGATCCTGTCAGTGAAACACTTAGGGCCAAAGTATAGATCATCCTTTTCCGCTCTATCAATGTGTGCGGAATATCTTCCGGCTGAATGGACGGAAGGGGATCTACTCCTTTCTTTTCCATTGTTGCGCGGACGCGCTTTTCCGAGATTGTATCTATCTCTTCCATGATCACGCCCTTTTGGATTAGGCGGAGTCCTGCTCCTGTGCCTCTCTTTATCCTTAGGAGGTGTCCGGGATCTCTCACGTCTGTGAGGTATATCGTATATTCCGGCTTTCTCAGCTCGGTTTCTCGGAGGTGGCATTGTTTTGCCGTCATTCCGGTATTTTTCTTCCCGATCGTGGGCTTTGAGTCCACCTTTCGGGGGATGGGATCCGGTTCGGGACGCTTCATCCCTATTGTCGGGGTTTTTCTTGTCTTTTCTCGGATCCTCTTTTTTATCCTTTGAATTGTCTGAATCTCCAGGTTCCTCTGGTCCAGGTGCTCCAGCGGCGCAAGTAGCTGTTTTGCATAGGGCGGAGTTATCCTGCAGTCTTCCTGATCGCTCCTGGGCCCGCTGTTGTTGTTGTAATGCTTTTCCTAGGAAAGCATACACCCCCTGGAGCTTTTCACCATTAGAGTACAAATCATTGTTGAGGATGGCAAACGCTGCTTCCGCGTTTTCTGCTGCGGTTTTGTATATTGGTTCGCCTCTGGCATCTTTGTCGTTTACCTGCTTTTGCCAAGATGGGTTGTGAAACCTTTCTTTTGGCGGCAGTACTTCCGGTCTTACGATTCCGGGTAACCTTGTAGGTTTAATGCCAGATCTATTCTTTCTCTCGTACTCCTCAATTTCTTCCTTCATGAGCTTAATATCATCCTGGGTTTTTTGGAGGTGTTCGCGAGTTCTGAGTAGATGTTGCTGTTGCTGTTGGAAGGCTCGTCTCCTGGCTTCCAGCATCTCAGGGGGTTCGTTTACTCCCACTGGTGTTTGCAACAGCTGCTGTTCTTCCTGTTCCGTCATTGGCGGAGCAAGGATTTCTTTGATTTTCTTCTCCGCTGGCTTTGTTCCGCTAGCATCCCCTACTTCCAGGTTTTCATCAACTAGATCAGCTGATTTTTTCTTCCGGATTTTGTATTGGAGTTTCTTAGCAGCACGGTGTTTTTTCTTGGAAGAGGGAGGCTTTTTGACAGGCTCATCTTCTGTCAATTCCTTTACATTAGGAAATATCAGAGAAGTTTCTCCGTCTTCTCTCTCTTCCTCTGGCGGAGGGGTTTTAGGGCTTTCCTGGCTGCCGGCGTCCGTGGTATCAGCCGGTTTCGCCATTAGCACTTCATGGAATCCCTCTTGAAAATATTTAACTTTCCTTTCGAAGGCGTCCGCGTCTTCGTCTTCGGAATCAAAATCATCTGATCCGGTTTCTGATTCCAATCTCGCCTCAATGGCGGCTAGTACAGAGTCAGCTTCCGAGTTCATCGTCATGTTGACAGATGTCGGATCTTCCGCCTGTATGACGGGTGTCGGGTCTTCCGTTGCTGTGACGGGTGTGTTTTTGTCTGCGTCTTGCACGTGATTTCCGTCATCCGTGTTTTCGGCGACTTCGGACTGCACCATGCCGATAAAGTGTGTGTCACTTTTTTGTCGGCGATCTGAGCAGAATCCGGTATCATAGTCATCCTCGACTGGGTATAGGGCGGGTGGGAAATATTTGCTTCCACCGCAAAACCGCATTGCTTCTGCAGTTAGTCCGATAAAGATGTTTGCAGATCCGATCGGTAACACGCAGACACTTACCAGGTGGTTTTGCGCCGGTATGTAGGATCCGTTGTCGAGGAAGCGTCCGACATCGTCGTCGAACTCCAGGCTTCCGACAGTGATTGATCTTCCGATTCCGCCAAGTATCCCAGATTGGAACTTCACGCCTGACGCTGTTTGCCCCACGGTGGGCGCCAACTGTGGAGACATCGTAGTAGTTTTCATAGACGGGGGTGCCATGAGACTACGGTAGAGACGTGGGGTAACGGGATCGCGTGGTGAACAGTGAACACAGGATTTACCCAGGTTCGGTACGTCGCGACAATACGACGTGCCTACTCCTGCACTTCTCACTAATCAGGACTAAAGCCTGGATACAAGATTACAATGTGAGGTTTTAGATCTAGCTACTCGCAGAGGATCAACTTCTCGGCGAGTTGGCCTACAGCTTCTCTGTTATTCGTTATCAAACTTATCTCCCGTCCGGCTTTATATAATAGCCGGATTAAGGCTTACAGAATAGGAAACCTAGAAGACTACGGTAACTATAACTTGGAAAGTAAGGAATCAGTCTTCTCCTCCAAGCCAGATCACGTGGGCCGTGATCCGGGTCCTTCTAGAATCCGGCTTCTGTGCGTCGAGTTACTGGGCCGCCCAATGAACCTTAGCCCATTACCACTTGGGTCACCCTGGTAATCCGGCACTTTGACTACCATCTGATATACCCCTAGTTGGTATATATCCGACAGTGACCGCTGGCGGCGGGGCGGTGACTCAGAGGATGACTCCACGCGCTCCTTCTGAGAGGTGTTGATGGGTTCTTCCGACAATGACGACGTGGCGCCGGTCCGCTCCAAGGTTGTGCGGGTGGATTTGGCCACCATCGATGCGCTCGATCGCTCGGACGTGCGTGCCGTGGCGTGCGGGAGGGCGCCCACCCCTTTGCGAGCAGGTGCGTGCTGTGCAGGAGGGAAGGTCACCGCGCTGCCGACTGTGAGGTTGGGCATGTGTGCGTCAGGTGCGGAGTGGAGGGGCACTGGTCCTGGGAGTGCTCGGAGCCGTGGCGACCTGAACTGGCGCCGGAGATGGTGGTGGAACCGGCACTCAATCTGCGCGAGACGGAAAAATGGCTGGGTCCCCGGCCAGGTGGCCCGTGGCGCTCCACCGCCGCCGCGTTGGGCGACACACAGCTGCCCCCCCCGGTCCGACTCGGTCGGCGAGGCTGCTCCGATGCGCCGGGAGGCCCAGTGGGCATCTTCGTTTGGCGTGGTCTCCGGAGAGCAGCTAGCTCCGCGTGCGCCGGCTCTGACTGCGTGTTACCGTCGCGAAAAGGATGTCACGGTGGTTCCGCTCGCGCACGCTTCGACGAGCAGAGTCTCCACCGAAAGTGAGCTGGCGCTGCACCCTGCTCGCGCCTCCTGCATCTTCACCTGCACGTCGGAGGTGGATGCGGCGGGCGCCGTGCTCGCCTTCGACGACAGCTCGCGCCGCCCCCTCTCCGTTCAGCGCGTCCTGGAGGCGGTTCCGGACCTCCACTCCTTCCCTTCCGGCTCATTCTCGGTGCACAAACACAAGGACGGGGGCTTCTTGTTGTTCTTCGATGAGGGTCGAGATTTGGCCGCCGTGATGCGAGTTCCGTTCGTCCGAACTCCACACGTGCGCCTACGCCTGTCGCCGTGGTCGCACCGCACCAACGCAGTGGCCGGGGAGCTCAACGTCCACTTCAATGTTGAGATCAAAGGAATCCCAACAATTGTTGAGGCCTCCCGACGGTGGAACGCGTGCTAACGCCGGTGGCGTGGGTCGAGAAGCTCCATTCGCTGACCCGCCTCCGCGTGGTGCGCGGATCTCGACTTTGACATCGCAGGAGGACACCTAGGAGGATTCGATGCTACCGTCGAGGGCAAGTCGTTTCGCCACCCCACCTATCATCTTTGGGCGGACTCAACATGGCGCGACTCAGGATCGGGGCGCGGTGGTCCCTCGCATGATTGGGGATTTTTTGGCGGCGGCCAGATCACGCTCAAAGGCCCTCCTGCAAGTGCCTCCTACGCGTAGGCGCCTGGTTCAGATGAGTTTCCAACCACGCAGGAGTGCACAGATCGTCGGGCAGCCGGGCGACCTAAACACCGCGAAGATGGCGCAAAGGAACCTTATGCGTAAGCTGGGACTGATCGAGGATGAGGCTGCCCCTACCTCTGAGGCCATGGAGGCTTTCCATCGCCTCTTTGAGGTCCCGCTGGAGGAGAACATGTTCCAGGCGATTGGCGAACTCTACGGTTGGACGGTTGAGGCGTTGAGGGGCAGCTGCTCGCCGCTGATGGAGATGCCCTCGGGTGGCCGCCTGGTGGAGGCTTGACCCCCTAGGTCCCATCAGGGTGTTTTAATCGGTTTTGATGTCGTACAAACCTAGGGTTTTGTTGTTGAACACGCGAGGTCTTAACGACCGCGCGCGCAGGTCGAACGCCTGCAGTCTCTCTGGCTTGACAGGCGCCTCTATTGTATGCGTATAGGAATCGAAACTGGCTGTTGTATCCCCATCCATCGTAATGGAAACCCTAGGCGCGGAATTTCATGGTTATTTCTGCTTGCCGGCCATTGGCACGAGGGGGTATCATTATTACTTGGGGGGGATCTAAAGTTAGACTTGAAAGCCTTCACGTGGATGTCAACTCGCTCTCCGCACGGGTCGTACCAGTGGATGGGAGCCCCTCCTGGTGGATCACGGGGGACTACGGTCCTCAGGACGATGTCGCTAAGGTGGCCTTCCTCGCGGAGCTGCGCAACATGCGCACTAAACGCCCTGGATCGTGGATGTTGTGCGGGGACTTTAACATGATCTATAAGGATGAAGACAAGAATAATGGCAACCTGGATCGGCGGATGATGGGCAGGTTCAGGCGCTTCCTAAGCGACTGCGAGCTGAAGGAGGCTTACCTCCAGGACCGCATATATACCTGGTCTAACCAGCGTGACCCCCCGACCCTCGTCCATTTGGATAGGGTATTCTGTTCGGTGGATTGGGAGGAGCTCCATGAGAACTCCTCCATGTGCTGCCTCGTGTCGGTTGTGGCGGACCACTCCCCCTCCTCCTAGATTGTACCACCCGGGTGCGGGGCCAGAAGCGCTTCCAGTTTGAGCGCTATTGGTTAAAGCTTGAGGGATTTAGGAAGGTGGTTGAGGATGCATGGGAGACCATCGATGGGGACCCCGACCCCTTTAGGCGCCGCCATTCCAAGATGAAGAGGACGGCTAGACACCTTATGAGCTGGAGCGACAAACAAGTCGGGTCTATCACGCTCCAGGTCTTAATGGCCATGGAGTTGGTTCTGAGGCTCGATGAGGCGAGGGAATCTCATCAACTCTCGGACATGGAGCGCGCTCTGCGCGCTAAGCTCATGTGGGCCCATCTCGGACTGGCCTCCCTTGAGAGGACCATGGCCCGCCATAGGGAGAAGGTGGCTTGGCTGGCGGAAGGGGATGCTAATACGTATTTCTTCCATCAACACGCTTCTTACTACAGGCAGAAGAACACCATCCATGAGCTTCGGGTAAATGGCGAGATGATCTCGGACCATCGGCCATGGCGGAGGCGGCCTGCGCCCACTTCGAGCGTTTTCTAGGGTCCGAGGCGGGGCGGGAGTTCGCATTGGACCTGGACTTCCTGGGGCTCCAGGGAAATGACCTCTCCTGCCTCGAGGAGCCCTTCTCGCCTGACGAGGTTTGGGAGGTGGTTCAGCAGCTTCCCCATGGGAAAGCGCCTGTCCCGGATGGCTTCACTGCTGAGTTCCTCCAGAGTTGTTGGGACGTCGTAAAAGGGGACTTCATGGAAGCGTTCAACAAGTTCTTTATGATGTGCGGTAGGGGTTTCCAGGGTCTGAACCAAGCCCTGATAGTCCTCATCCCAAAGCGCCCAGACGCGGCTGCTATGGGAGACTATAGACCGATCAGCCTAATCCTTCTGTTCGCAAACTTGGCTGCTAAGACGCTCTCTCTATGTCTAGCGCACCTGATGCAAAAACTGGTGGATTGTAACCAAAGTGTCTTCATACATAAGCGGAGCATCCACGACAACTTCATGTTGGTCCAACAAACGGCCAGGTTGTTGCACAGGCTTAAGGAATCTAGGGTGAGGTTGAAGCTGGACATAGCGCAGGCCTTTGACTCAGTCTCCTGGGGACTCCTCTTTGCGGTCCTCCAAAACTAGGGTTTGGACCGCGCTTCTGCGAGGGTGGCCATCCTGCTCTCGACGGCCAGCTCGCGGGTGAGTCTAAATGGAAAGTCGGGGCCCCCGATCTGTCACCGGCGCGGCCTTCGGTAAGGGACCCGCTCTGGCCGCAACTATTCGTCATTGTGATTAACACGCTGAACAGGCTACTCTCTAGTTCAGCGGAGTTGGGGATTCTCCAGAGGGTGGCTAGGTAAGACCTGGTGACGACGTTCTCGCTCTATTCTGATAATGTGGTAATCTTCTGCCACCCGGAGATGGGGGAGCTACAGGGATTGAGGGAAATCATGCGCTCTACAGCCACGCCTCGGGTCTGCATACCAATTTTGCAAAGTGCTCGGTCTCCCCTATTGGTGTGGGGAAGAGGTAGCTGCAGCCGCAACCCTAGCGATGGGTTGCCAACTGGCCCCTTCCCAGTGAAGTACATGGGCATCCCTCTGGGGCTCCAGAGACTTCCCAGTTAATCCCTTCAACCGCTCATGGACCGGGTGGCCGGCAGGTTGCTTACCTGGAAGGCGGCATTGATGCCAAGAGCGGGGAGATTGGCTCTGATCAAATCGGTGTTGGCCGTGATATCCCTCCACCAGCTGGTGGTCCTCAGCGCTAGTAAAAAATCCTTAAAGAAGCTGGAAAAGATATTCCGAGGCTTCCTCTGGGTCGGCCATGCGACGACCAACAGAGGCCATTGCCATGTGAACTGGAGTAGGGTATGTCGACCCCTCATACTGGGCGGTTTAGGGATCCCAGATCTGATGCACACCTCCATCAGCTTACAGGTGCGCTGGATGTGGAGAATGCGCACGGACCCGACGAGGCCGTGGAAAGGCTTAGACATGAAATTCTCTTGGGCGGAGCGGCAAATATTCGACGCTGCCACCTAGGTGGAACTAGGGGATGGCGCCTCGGCCCTGTTCTGGAAGGACAAATGGGTTGAGGGCAAATCCTTGGCTGAACTGGCGCCCGACCTAGTCACCATCATCACAACAAGGACGCACATGTCGCGGACGGTGAGGGAGGCGCTGGAGAGGCGCCGGTGGATTGCCGACATCCAAGGGGCGCTGAGCCTGCTGTCTCTCTCTCAATACATTAGAGTGTGGAATATCCTGCATGGGTGAACTTGTCGGGGCAGCCGGACCGGGTCGTCTGGCGCCTGACCCCAGACGCGAAGTACTCTTCCAAGTCTTTCTATGAGGCGCTATTTCTAGGAGCGACTCTCACCAAGTCTTGGAAGATGAACTCGAAAACCTGGGTGCCACCTAGGGTGAAATTCTTCATCCGGCTGGCATGTTAAGACCGTTGCTGGACGGGAAAGTGCCTCGCGTGTCGAGGTCTAGCCCATCAAAACAGATGCCCCCTTTGTGACCAGGATGAGGAGTCGATGTCACATATCCTTACGGGGTGCTCGTTTTCTAGGGCTACCTGGTACAAGGTTCTCTCTTGGGTCCGATCGACGGCTAGACCCCTAGTTGTGGAAGACGACTTCGAGGATTGGTGGAAGCTGACTCTCAAGACCACCCCCGCCTACTGCGCAAGAGCACCTCCTCAGCCATTATGCTTACGACTTGATGGATCTGGAAGCACATGAACGCAATCGTCTTCGAAACGCCAAGCCCTCGGTTGGCGCTGTGATGGAAACCATCAAGACCGAGGCTCGCCTGTGGGTGAGCGCGGGGCCAGCAGCCTCGCCCTCCTTCTCGCCTAGTTTAGGTCGTGGGTTGAGTTTTACGTAGTGGGGTTGCCTGGTTCTGAGCTGTTTCTTGTACATTAACTCTTCTTATCTATCAATGCATCGAAACGCAAAGCTTTTGCGTTTTTGCGAGAAAAAAAGATCACATACGGAACTCCAATTTATTTGAGCCATCGTGACCTTGTTGCAGTGATGGTAGCAGCTCCCACGAGAAACGTGTTGTTGGCGTGGGAGATGGTTGTCGATACTTCATTGAAGTGTACTGGCCTCTCCCTACTGCGCATGAGTTCGTCATCGATGTTGCTATATCCAGAGCCGTTGGGGGATGACCTCCGGGTATCTCAAAGTATTTAGAATATTCACCCTCGAAGATACTAACAGACTGACGAGGCCAGGCAAGAAGCACAATACCCACAAGGAAGGGTTTCATCAAGCCGGCTGGAGGCGCCAGCCGGAGTTTCCCCAGTCGGAGCAATCATCTCGCCAGCTATTAAGGCCAAGCTGTCTATCAAAGGTCAAAGGCGACACGTGCCGCCTGCTGCATCCCCACTTCGTCAGTACTTCGACATGACATCGACCAGAAGACATAGCCGGAGGAGCCGACCTCCCACGTCTCCAATAGTGCACCGTATAAGGCGGCTTGGGCACTATACTCCTCGTCAAGGGGGGAGGGGGTAGTCAGTGTGGCCCAGCCAGCTCACTGTAGCGTAGCCACTTCCACCTGTAAGTGGCTTGCCAACCTCTATATAAGGCGGGCCGGGCTCTCCTAGGAGGGGGTCGATCGATCATTCCATCAGTAGAAACCCTAAAGGCTCTCTATGTCCCCCCTCCCCCCCGATACAGCTCAAGGAGTAAGATTGTAACATCCACCCTAGTCCCATCCTTGCAGGAGTAGAGGGTTTTACCCCATCACGAGGGCTCCGAAGCTGGGTACATTGTATCTCACACTTGTTGCCCAATCTTGTGCGAGCACCGTCGCCCTGCAGTAGTGTCCCGCTTTCTTAACTCTATCTTAGCCTCACTTTAATGGTGCTGTCGTGCGGAATACCATGACAGAAGCGATGCACGGGTAATACCCGCTCCGTCTTAAAATAATTGACTTTCATTTGTCAAAATAAAGATCTATGTATACATTAAAATATGTCTAAATATATTTATATTTTATGGTTTTGCTAAATCTCAGTCGACCGAGATTTTCTTAAGTCTCAGTCACTTTTGAGAAAAGTGTAACCGCAGTTCAAAGAAAAATGCAATTGCACTTTTCTGGATAGAAAAGTACAACGGGTTTCGTTGCATATTTCTGCTCAGAAAAATGCAATTGCACTTTTCTTTAAACTATAGTTGCATTATTCTGAATTGACTGAGACGTAAGAAAAAATATGTCGACAGAGTCTGAGACATAGGCAATCCCTATATTTTGACAAATGGAAGCCAATTATATTGGGGCCGAGGGAGTAGTAGTTGTGTTGATCACGCCGAGCTAGCTACTCCACATGTGCTGTGCTGGTTTTCCTTCCAATTGGTGGCCGTGATCGTGCTAGCGTACGTCCGGCAGCGTGAAGGTCGGGTACCCGATCTTAACGGTCTCGTTTTTAATCCCTACGTCACTCGGGTTAAACGAGAGACAAAACCCTCTTAACGCACGTCAGGACTCAGGAGGACACATGATGCAGCGAAACGCTACTGCTTTCCTCCGCGCCGCCGCCACCGTCCTCAGTCCCACCACCATCGCCGTTCCACGAGCCCTGTCGAGCGCGCCACGGGCTCCCCTACCGCCGCGGCGCCCACCCTTCCCCGCGCACCGCCACGCCCTCTCGACCAACTCCCTCGGCAATGACGACACCAGACCCGTGGACATTATGGAGCTGGCGAGAGCCTACTCCTACGTCCTGGACGTGCCGGGCCTCCGCGCCGGCGATCTCACGGTGACGCTGGGTCCGGACGGCTGGATTATAGTCCGCGGGGAGCGCCGCGAGGAGTACGAGGCTGGCACCCGCATCTACCGTCGGAAGCACCGCCCCATGGGCAAGCTGGAGCATTGCTTCCGTCTCCCGCAGGATGCGGACCTAGGTACGGTGTCCGCGGTGTGCCGAGACGGCGTGCTCACCATGACCATCCAGAAGCTGCCACCGCCGCCAGAACTGGTCACGGATACAATAATCATCCAGGTCCAGTCCTAGTCCATCTTACGACGCGGCGCCATAGATAGATTTG
The DNA here is from genome assembly GCA_028641055.1 of Alopecurus myosuroides. Classification (NCBI taxonomy): domain Eukaryota; kingdom Viridiplantae; phylum Streptophyta; class Magnoliopsida; order Poales; family Poaceae; genus Alopecurus; species Alopecurus myosuroides. The sequence continues at coordinate 123,734,992 of CM054059.1, forward strand.
TCCCCTTCAATCTAATAGATTAAACTTAATCTGAATAAGGACTATATTCCTCCACTGCTTGTTTATTTTCAATAAAAATGTGTTTGCACGAGCAGCGATGTAAACTATTTCATTTTTTTTCTTCTGTTTTGCCGAATCAAATAAAGTCCTAACCTGTGCATCTCGTTGTGGTTTGGGTTTTTGCCATGAAAATTTATTGGATGAATATTCGTATTATTTATTTTCTTTTGAATAATAATGGTTTTCATCGAAAATCGTAAATAAAACAAGTTTAAAACATCAAAAAAAAACTTTGGATCTTTCTTAGTCACACCAAAATAAAGCTTTGCTGAGATTTTAACCTTATTTGAGTTTCAAAGGTTTGAAACTCATCTCATTTTCTTGAACTCTCTACTAGACTGTTCAAGATATCACATGTTACACAAGGTTTTTTCGTTCCATTCTTTATAAGACAGGTTTATATTTTTCTCTCGTTACTATATGACATAACACTACTATGTGCGTCGGCTTTATATTTTTTCGATGTTTTTTTGAATTATGTATGCTCATTTCAAGATTGGTCAATCCTCTGTTTGACCAGCCAAAAAGCTTCTAGAAGGAAACACAGAGATTCGACCTGGGCTGTTGGATCGACGCCTTCTAGAAGGAATCGTGCATCGGACGAATGCGCTCGCAGCCACAGCGATCCGCGAGACGCTCCTTCTGCGCTCTGATTGGTTGGTCCGTTGGCCACAGGGATTGATGGTTTCTATCTGTTCTACATATGATTTCTTTTCTATTAAGTATTAAACCATGGTATTTAAATAAAAATATAAAAAATAGAAGAATTATTCAAAACATAATGAAACTTCAGATTTACTACAGCGATGATTTTTATCAGTTTTACATACGATTTTCTATTAAACCATGTTATTTAAAAAAATAGAAGAATTATTCAAAACATAATGAAACTTCAGATTTACACTATATATGTAGAATAGATATCTAGAAAATTAATTTGGTTGATTTAGAAAAGATGCCAAAAAATGTTGAATCACAAATGGGGGTATTTACCCTAGCTTCGGACCTCATTTGAAGCACATTTCTCACGAGAATAGAGAGATGGTTGCAAATGAGCATAAATAATTCAAAAAAAAAATCAAAATGACATGAATTCAACGCACAATGTTGTTATATGTGATATAGTTACTTCTCAAATTTATTTGGATAATTTTGACAAGGTCGAATTTTTCATGAAATTTCAAACGGGTGTATTTACCCTAGCTTCAGACCTCATTTGAAGCACATTTCTCAGGAGAATAGAGCGATGGTTTCAAATGAGCATAAATAATTCAAAAAAAAATCAAAATGACATGAATCCAACGCATAATGTTGTTATATGTGTTATAGTTGCCCCTCAAATTTATTTTGGATAATTTTGGCAAGGTCGAATCTTTCATGAAATTTCAAACGGGGGTGTCTACCCTAGCTTCAGACCTTATTTGGAGCATATTTCTCACGATAATAGAGCGATGGTTGCAAATGAGTATAAATAATTCAAAAAAAATCAAAATGACATGAATCCAACGCATAATGTTGTTATATGTGATATAGTTGCTCCTCAAATTTATCTGGATAATTTTGACAAGGTCGAATTTTTCATGAAATTCCAAACGGGGATATTTACCCTAGCTTCAGACCTCATTTGAAGCACATTTCTCATGAGAATAGAGCGATGGTTTCAAATGAGCATAAATAATTCAAAAAAAATCAAAATGACATGAATGCAACGCACAATGTTGTTATATGTGATATAGTTGCTCTTCAAATTTATTTGGATAATTTTTGCAAGGTCGAATCTTTCATGAAATTTCAAATGGGGGTGTCTACCCTAGCTTTAGACCTCATTTGGAGCACATTTCTCATGAGAATAGAGCGATAGTTTTAAATGGGCATAAATAATTCAAAAACAATCAAAATGACATGAATCCAACGCACAATGTTGTTATATCTGATATAGTTGCTACTCAAATTTATTTGGATAATTTTGGCAAGGTCGAATCTTTCATGAAATTTCAAACGGGGGTGTCTACCCTAGCTTCAGACCTCATTTGAAGCTTCATACAACATTATTCAAACATCATCCAAACTACTCGCTCATTTCGCTTTTAATCTACATTATGGCTCGCGTTTTTGTTCAGAAAATTAATTAAAAAACTGCGAACTCGTTGAAATAGTCGCAAATTCATAGATTCGACGATACTTTTACAGAAAGACGGCATAATTTAACTAAAAACATTGAAAAAACTTAAAAAAACGACGGCAGGCCGAGGCTCGCCGCGATCACTCGGCCTGGTCTTCGCCCTCCTCCTAGATGTTGTCCTCTTCCTCATCGTCCTCATCGCTGTCGTCGTAGGCCAGCATGTTGGAGGGCCCCGCCTCGTGGTCGTTCTTGGCGAAGGGCGATGGGTCGCTTGGCGATGGGTCTGCCTCCTCCCTCTGGTGGGTCTCTAGGGATGCACAAACAGCGGCAGCCTCGGCCGCTGCCGCCGTCTCCTCGAGCCAACCGCGGACCTGGTGGAACGCCTGCTCGTTCCGCCATGTTTGGAACGAGTAGAAGGCCGCGTGCTTCTCGGGTCAGATAGGCTGCCTCCTCATGTGCCTCCTCCAGCGCCGCCTCCTCCTGCGGCGGCTGCTGCTCGGGCGCCGCCTCCTCCGGCGCCGGCTGCTCGTTCTCCTCGACGTCACTGTGGCCCCGCGTCGCGGCCGTGGGTCGGCAGTACAACGACGAGTTGCGCCAGGCACGGTGTCGGCGAGGCATCGTCTCGGGGTGTCTAGGTGAAGTGCGGCGAGGGCGATGAGAGTGAGTGCGGTGAGGGCGAGGAGATGAACGGCGAGAATAGGGGGAGCGGCGAGCGGCGAGGGGCCTTTTGTAGCCCTGGCGGGGCATTTACTGCGCCGCGCGTGCCGTTACTCCGGCAGACTTTGACCAACCCGGGGGCCCGCGGTTTTCCCACGCGTCGCTGACAGCTCTGGCCCGCGTGGGCTGCCCCGCCTTTTCGTCCCCCAAGCCGAACCCAGCGGTGGTGGTGCCGCAAGTGCTCGTGGCGCAGCAGGGGGTGGTGCGGCGGTGGCGGCGGCGAGAGCGGCAGCGCACGACGGCGGGTCAACTAAATTGGACGGCAGCGCACGACGGTGGTGGCGGGAAACTCGGGTGTGGACTATTCAACATAGTCAACTAACTGCGAGGTCCCACCTGTAAGCTCCGGACGGTTTCAACGAACTTGGCAGTCCCACCCGGACCCACTTCGCGAAACGGAGTCTAACTACTCGGACCCACTTCGCGAAACAGATTCGACTCCGAACTTACCGTTCCGGCCTCTCCATAGTAGTTGCGCACGGACTATGGGCAAAACTGAGCACCATTCGGCGCTAGGCGTAAAACTGAGTAGTAGTGGACTGATGTGGGCAATTCGATAAAAAACCCAAAAATCCATGCATAAAGAAGTACTACATCAGAATCTAGTTCGGTTACCACTATGCGATGCTACTTGCATACATTATTACCAGGCCAAGAATGATATTGTCCAAGCTTGGCCGGTGGTAGCAAGTATACATTTCTATAGGCAGTGCCTGTCCGGTGGGTAGCAGGCTAGCAGCCATCCCAATTCTCCAAATAATTCTGAAGCGCACCTTATAAAGTTGAAAACCATTCATAATTTCCCGATATGCCTAATCCAACGTGATCATCAAATAGGTTGTAAAACTAAAATGTGCCATCTTATCAAGTAACACGTTTTCACATTTTTATCATTGTTTCCAAGTAATCTGCTCCTAGCCTCGTAGCGAGAAGAACGAAGCTAGGCTCGGTTCCAAATTCTGCTAGTTCTTCACGCATTTCTGGCCAAGAGGCCCTCGAGATATTTCTCGACAACATTGAGGCCACAGAGCTCCTTGACTGCAACCATCGTTGCAGGCACATCCATCTGGAATGTTACCGGGGAGTTTGCAGGTCCTGTGCAAATTGAGAACTCCTTCCTAGCTGCCCTGATGGCTTCCCTCATCGCACAGTGCACCGAGGATGCAAGGAGCAAGGGTGGCTCACCAGAGGCTGCAAGCAAAGATATACAACACGATGTCAAGGCAGGTGCAGCCGGCAAGCTCAGCGTTGCAGAGTTTCAAGATATGGAACCATGCTAGAGAGATCGCAAGTTTCACCTTTTGAGGAGAGAATGTGTTTCTGTCCGCGAGAGCTGTTGAAGAGCTCGACGTTGAGCTGCTTCGGGATGGTGTCCGCTGTCGGGATCTTGTACGTCCATGTGCCATCATTGATGACCATGCCGTCGGAGTTGGTTGTGTACACTTCGTTTGTGAAGAACCCTATCCCTTGCACAAATGCACCTTCAACCTGAATAAAATGAAGGACAGAATTAAGAGAGCCATATTTCATCAACACAATGATGTGTATCGAACAGGCAGTTGTCTCAAAACTAACCTGGCCCAAGTCAACCGCAGGATTCAGGCTTTGCCCACAGTCATAAAGCAGATCGCTCCTGAGGATCGTGGTTGCTCCTGTCAGGACATCGACTTCCACCTGCAACGTTCATATGCAGATTGCAAATGAGATATGGCAGATAACTCCAGTAGCATGTCAGGTAAAACAGAATGCATTTCCAATACAGCTGTTCCGATTCGATCATGGTACCTCACTAACAGCTGCTCCATAGTTCAAGTAGCTTGCGGAAGTTGGGTCAGGGGTCCAGTATGCTTGCGCCGACAAGTTCACACTCGCCATTGTTGCCTGGAAACAAGAACCATATGCCACTAATGACCAAGTAATCTGACAAATTTACCCAGAGGAAATTCTTGACATATTACTGAAAGAATCTGATTTCAAAAGATTTGTCCTGACCTGAGCAATCAAGGAGCTCCATGCCACCATGCCAGACTTAGCCCCCAGGTCCTCTTCGATAGGATTAAGCCTCTCAACAAGTGTAGCGCACGACTGTCGAACCGCCTCGCAGCTAGTTTCAGAGGTGGTGCTCGCGGCGGTCCAGCCTCCCTGGATCATGCTCAGTGTGTCAGCATGGATGACCCGGATCTTGTCGAGGAGGCCTTCGCCACCATCGGGGCATAGCTGCCCCAGCATGAACGCGGTCATCTGCTTCACTTTGGTCCACAACCCTTGGCCTATCTCGACTCCACCAACCTCGACGACAATGGAACCATCGTTCAAGATGGACACTCTCCCTGGAGTTGGCCTGAGAAACACTGCATACGTGATTGGCACGCAAGAAATGCCACGCTTCTTCCACCGGCTGCCGCTGTTGAAACGCTCAACCATCTCAGCCCTGCGCTGGTAGTCAGGCGATAAGGCCAGCTTTTCGAAGATTGTAACAAGGCTATAGGTCGAGGCCTCGCCCGCACTGCCTCCAAGAAACACCTTAAGGCTCTCAAAGTCATGGAGGTTCTTCCTTCTGATAGTGTTGGTGTCGGCTGAGAGCACTGATGCCACATGCTCCATGATGGCTTCTGCAATGAAGGATCCCTGCACTTCACCGGGAGCACGCATCGCCGACTTGGACGACATGTTAGTCTTGCAAACCTTAGTGTCAAATGAGAGGGCACCCCAGTTGTACTTCTTCAGAGACCCTATGACACAGATTGGCATAACTGGACTGTAATCCGGCGATATTCCGGCATTGATGCCGAGATCAAGGTGCAAGGCCGTGACCCTGCCGTCCGACTTGAACCCAACTGAGTACTTCACCTGCATCGGGTGCCGCCCTCCTGCCATTATCATGTCCGTCTTGCGGTCGAGGTACATTCGAACAGGGCGCCGCAGCTTGAATGCTGCAACTGCACATGCACATGCAACCTGATATTTAACAACAATTTCCTGATCAGGTTGTGCGAACTAAAATATTTCAAATATCCGTAAAATCTGGTTTGAATAGTTTGGGCATGTACATGAATTGCTTTCATCGCCTTCCCACCAAAACCACCTCCAACTCTTCTTGTGATGACACGAACATTGTGGAACGGTATGCCAAGGCACCTTGCGATGACGCTTTGCATAGCCTCAGGCATTTGCGCCGAGGAGTGGACCGTGATGCAGTTATCTTCGTCGGGAATAGCTAAGGCGACTTGCGTCTCCATGTAGAAGTAGTACTGGGATCCAAGTTTGACCTGTGCAAACAAATACACTGGGTGTGAGTATCAGTAAACTTAGGATGTACACCTTATTCAACAAAATTGAGCCGTGTACCTCTGCCGATAAAATCTTGTGATCAGCTTCATGCATTCCTTCACTGAAGTCGCCAACTGGCTTTGGAGCTAAATAAGGGGGAGGATGGAAGTAGCTGTTATGCTGGACGGCATCCTCTATTGTCAGAATTGGTGGCTCGAGGTTTTCGGTGCTATACTCGATAACAGCTTGTTTCGCCGCCATATGGGCATACTTTTGTGTTTCAGCAATCTGAATCATAAGCAAAGCAACAAAAATGGATGATCAAAATTCTGGACCAACGTAAACCCCTTCATTAGAAAGAAAAGAAAGTTGAAGTGGTTAAGAAGTACCACAATGCCAATATTTTGACCAGCAAATTCAGAAATCGAATCAGCGAATAGTGCTTCGTCTCCGGAAATTTCGAAGGTGGATCCAATATTTTCTCCACCACTTGGAATGTCCTTTGCATCAATAACCGTGATCACCTTATGTGAAACCCACGATGATCTGAACTTGATACCTTTTATACGAGCATGAGGATGGGTGCTGTAGATAAAAGCTCCATAGAGGCAACCCTCCGGAGCTGGGATGTCATCAACGTACACAGCTTCCCCTGTACAAGAATCAAGAATAGTGTCAAGTGCATGTTTTAAGAATAAATAAATAAAGTTCTAAAGACGGATTGCAGAAATCTACCGAACATAGTAAAAATTCCCAAGACTATCACATGATTTTGTTATGAAGTGTGTACAAGAAAATATTATAAATAAACACTGCTCACAAGTTCCACAAATTTGAAAAGTTCAAGTGCTAAAGAATTATGTTGCACAAATTCACAAAGACTGTCAATCACTACTAAGCCAAAGAGCTAGAGTGCAAGATAAATGAATGGAACACCTGTAAGCCATATTAGCTTAATACAGTTTTATGAGAGTATATACCAGAAGCTTGTATCTCTGCACCAGCTTTCTTGATCGGCTTGCCAACTGGTTTGTATTCCTCTGTGAAAACCAGTTCCTGCCTTGAGCAAATTGGCAAATTGTTGATGTCATCCTTAACATGCTTGTACGGTGAGGACTCAGCACTACCATTCATGATGCAATTAGTATCAGACCCACTGGGAGCATCAGTCCTTGCCGGTTCATTCAGGTTGCTAGCAAGGGAAGACAGAAAACTGAACAGGAAACTAACTGCCAAGCTAACTCTGTACACAGGATGTGTGGTTCCTACTAATGGTGAAATAGCATCTTTAAGCAACTTGATAGCTTCAAGTATTACAGATGCACTTGCTGATTTTCCCCTCAGGAAGTCCTCAACATTCCTAGCTTTCATAGCGTGTTTGGTTCCATAAGCACCAAATGCCAGGCGTATATCCTCAATGAGAAGCTCCCCTGATGATGGATCCTCTGTTATCCTTGCCAAGAATGCAGAGTTGACATATGAGACAGCATTACCGAATGGACGAGGAGATGCTCTCGAAGTCTCAAATCTCACATTAGCTGAGCCCCAATCTGGAACAAATATGCTGACCAGTAGGGTTCCAGAGTCACAAGGAGGCTGCTCCAAGAAGTCCTCCAATGTAAAACACAGCCTCTTGGAAGCCACCTGGACGATGACAGTTGAACCTACAGCCAGAAGAACAGTTGCAATATCTGATGGGAACTGCAGCCTTTGTGCCATGATTATGTTCCCGCCGATGGTCGCCGTGTTCCGAACAAACGGTGTAGCCACCTTGTTCAGATGATCAGCAATCTTTGTAAAAACCAGGTTTCCATCCGAGAAAATATCAATTGCTTTGGAGATTGACACAGCTGCTCCGATCTCAGCCCCCTTGCCGCTTCTGTTAATGACTGAAAGCTCTGGAATACCTTTGATGTCGATGTACTTGTTATATAAGTCTTGCTCCTTGTACACGCCAGAGCCAGTGTTTGAAGCCACAATCTTCACTGAGTTTACATCAAACCAGTTGGAATTCAACAATAATTGAAGCTCAGCTATGCTTCTAGGACGGTACCAACCATCAACATCAGATATCTCAACAGGTACATTGTCCATTTGGTTAACAGAAGACTTGATCTCAGATTTGAGGAACTCTGGAATGGTGCAGACGGCGCCACTGGTGTAGACCGGGAGCTTGGTAACATCTGCAGCGTCTACACCTTTCGTCCAGAAGGAGTTGAGGCCCAGGTCCTCGAGCTCAACATCGGCTGCGAAGCTCTTGCAGGCATCAATGATAGGCCTATAGCCAGTACACCGGCACAAGTTGCCTGAGATGGCCTTCTCGGCTTCGAAGGTGGTGATCTTGGAGAATCCCTTAGGCGGAGCAGAGCGGGCAGCCACCTTATCGGTGTTGACGAGTGCGGAAAAGATGGACATGCACATGCCTGGGGTGCAGAAACCGCACTGTGAGGCATGGAAACCAGCGAGGCGCTGCTGCACAGGGTGGAAGCCATCTTTGGTGTTGCCGATGCCCTCGCTTGTGGTCACCGCACAGAGGTCCACGCTGCCAAGGAGTGTCAGGCAGGAGCTTGCCGAGAACTCGGTCACCTCTTCAGTGGACGGGTCATACTTGGATATCAGGACGACGCATGCACCACATCCACCTGCAGCAACGTGAAATTGTACATCAGAAACATCACCAATTAATAATACATCAAAGATGCTTTTATCATGTGCACTATGAAAAATAATATTTGCTTATATATGTTTGTGTTCCATATACTCCGCGTTAGGCACAATTTAGAGCAAGGACGTATCAAACAGGCCCTTATTTCAAGTGAGAAAGAAAAATCTGGATGACAGTACACAAACAATTGTCGGGAGGACTTTGCAAACTACATATCACATATTCAAAGAATAGAATCCATTATGAGAAAGTCGTAAAGCTTAAGGATATGACAAGATACTAGCAATGCTGCCTAAACCAGACCACTGCTTGTTGACAGTAACAGATGGATCGTTCAATTAAAGGGTGGAGAGAACAAAAGGAATGAGTCCTCGGCTGTCTTTTAGGCAGGATCGAGCATGCGCCACACTTGTGCAGCTCTCGCGCATACCATCGAGCAGGTGGTGATCATAGCCGCGCGGGCGGCAGCGTGGCATAGGCTGTTTACCTTACAACTGCGAAAGATCATAAATCATCTCACGCGTGCGTCCATCCGCCTCCTCCTACTGGAGCTCGCACGCATGCAGCTGGCGGCGTCCTATGAAGCCCCGGCCGCGCCCATCGAGGCTGCAAAACAGTTCCAGGTGATAGGCTGCGGATCTGTTTCTCTGGAAGCTGTTGCTGCAGCCCCTCTGACGACTACGAGCAGGCGCACCAGCAGCGAGAGAAGGCCGCGGGAAGCGTCGAAGACGGGACGGGAGAGTTTTTTTTTTGAGGGTGAACGGGAGAGACGGTGGGGAAGAAGGGGAGGAGAAGGCCATGGAGGGTGTGAACTGTGAACTGTGAATAAGCTTCCTCGTTACTCGTTATAGGTGGCCAAACGGGCCGTGCTTTTTGGGCCGGCCCGAAGCACGGCTCGGAAGCACGGCCCGAGCACGGCACGGCCCACGACTAACGGGCCAGGGCACGGCACGGGCCCGCTAGTGCCCGTGCCCGTTTTCGTTTCGCGGCACGCGGGCCGGCACGGCACGGCACGGCTTAAATGGGCCGGCACGCGGCACGGCACGGGCACGACATGGCACGGCACGGGCACGACATGGCACGATTAAATTAGAGGAGTGTACATCCTTTTTATAGGAAAAAAATGCGATTTTTTAGACTAACTTAGCCTTCTAATGACTAAATATGGCTAAACAGACGAAAACTGACACAAATCACACTTTAAATGGGCTAATTGCCCCCTAATTACTCCCTAACGGTGAAAAAACAGCATTCCCGCTCTTTTTGGGCCCAAAAAAAACTTGAAATTCGAATTTCTGCGTGCCTAACGGGCCGTGCCCTAACAGGCTGCCGTGCCTGAAATCGGCACGCTGGGCCTCAATCGTGCTAACGGGCCGTGCCCAAAACAAAACCGCAGCCCGCGGGCCGGCACGGCACGGCCCGTTTAGCGCCGTGCCTTAACGGGCCGTGCCCTGACGGGCCGTGCTTCCGTCAGGCACGCACGGGCCGTGCCGTGCGGCACGTTTGGCCACCTATATTACTCGTTAGCACTGACAAGTGGGCTTCCGCGATCAGCTTGTGAGTTAAAAGCTGGAGTATGATTCATCAGTGGGCCGAGAGCAGGCTTTGGCTCCGTTTGTCAAAACAATTCAAAAAATCCGTTGTATTCGAAAAAACAAATCGCTGAAACATTCTTAGTAGAAGTGGACGTACTTTACTATTACAAAAAGTTAGGGAAAATAATAATTGAAATATTTCAGCATGTGCAAAAATAATACTTCCTCTGATCCGATAAAAGTGGAGCCTGAAACAAACTAATTGGGTACACCTTAATACTAACACGCACACACACGCACACGCACACGCACACACTCACGCGCACGCACGCACGCGCCCGCACACACACACACATCGAAGGGAGTAGGTGAAAAGGGAAAAAAATCCAAATTTGAATCGGGGTTCTTTGTTGTGTTTGCACATGTCTCATACATTATAATCACTTTCTGAAAAATTGTAAGTTCAGCAAAAAAAAGTTCATAGCTACACCCTACATGTATGAAAATGCTTTGGAGAGTTTTTTTCCTCATAAAACAGATAATTTGAAGGAAAAGAAATGGCGGTAGGACGACCAATAATATTTGTGACCTATTATGCGTTATTTACAATGTTACTGTCTCAGAAAAGGTATAGGGTGAGCCCCTTTCCCCCAAAATTGTGATTTTCTGCTACCTGAACTCCATTTTACGAAGGATTTTTTTTATTTGGTTATATATGTTGGCAAGAATGATCTTGATAGATATGTTGGTAAGAATGATCTTACATAGGCTAATAGATATGTAGTGTAGGGAATGGTCTCACATCCAGAATAACTTCATTAGTTTATGCCCCCTAGTTACTCATCACTTGAATCCACCACACATTGTCAAACTGGCTCAACCTTCCCTCTCAGGCCCCAATAGAGCGACCGGCACTGCCAGCGCATGCTATTTGGGGGCACGGGCACGTGTTGCCGCCCTATTTGGGGCGTCCCGTCTCACCGGCGCGTCCCAATAGAAACAAAATGAACATTAATTTGATGAAAAAATGGCGGATTTCTTTCATATTAGATAAAACATTATAAATTTTGACGAAATTCAATGAAGCTAAACGATATTTAAAATAAACCTTAGATCTAGCGGCGAGTTCAGCTTCGGCCTTGAGGAACTTCCATACTGCTGCCCCGTCGGAGTCAAAGGTTGTGCCGCCTGCGTGCCGGCCTTGAGGAACTTGCATGCCTCAATATGGTCTGCCCGTAGTGGAGTTGGTGGGACACTGTTCTCCTCCTTGGGCTCGTGGTCGTCCGAGTTTTGGTTGTCATCACCCTGGCCAGAGAATCTGTAGAGGTGCCCTTCATACTCCTCCTGCACCTTTGCGTCCCAATATGGCGATGACCACCGGTACTCCAGGTTGAGGCGCATCTCCGGCAGAAAACGCTGCCACTGTTTCTTGATGAAGTCCAGCCACGCCTGGCCCTTCAGTGACGGCGCGACCAGAATGTTGATGAAGTATGTGGCCCACCCGTCCTGTAGGCTTCCGTTGGCACCGAACATCGGTATGTTCGACGCCATGCAACGGAGGAGGAAGTCCTCCAATAGGAAGCGTCGTGTTGGTGCGCAAGACAAGCTTGCATCGACTGCGCAAGGGTGGTAGGAGGGTGGTAGGAGAGCGGTTTCTCACGCCGGTTGGCCTCGCGGCATCGAGCGGCATGCTCTCGGTCCTCATGGCGCGCCCACTCCCGAGCTTCCCTGTCCTGCACACGGTAGTCGTTGGCCTGCATCTCCTGCCGCCATCGTTCCCTACTTCTATCACCGCCGCCTCGGCCGCCACGCGAATCGCCACCTTGGCCGCTGCCTACTCGTGATGGCATATCATCTCCCGGTGGAGTGCGATGCGTTCTTGGGTGAGCATTGCACGCGGCAGGAGCTCGTCCTCCATCGGAGAGGGTGAGAGGGGAGATCAGGGGGAGACTAGGCTGTGCCAATGTAGTGTGGAGAGGGAGCGGGGTTGCGTCGGTGTGGTGTGGAGAGAGATGAGTTTGCATCAATTTTCTATGTGGCGGTGAGCGGGGTTCGGTGGACTCCATTAACTTCGAGCATCGGTTCCCATGCCTTCCATTAACGTCGATGATGCGCCGCTTTGCTCTACGTCTGCCATAGGAACCGGTGCGTCATTAAAACACGCAGACCGACCCTTTGTCGCCGCACTAAATCGCGTTGAACGCGAGTGTGTCGCTGCAACTACGGCCCCGCCCGTCAGGATCCGACGTGGCATGTGTTGCTGATGTTGTCGGCAGGTCGGTAGCAACCCAACAAACGGGGGCCAAAGCAATGTTGCCGGATGCGGGGTTGGGCCTTTCCGGCAACTTGGCCGCTATTGGATCTCCCCGTGTGTGTGGGGGGAGGGGGGCATTTCAGGGGGGGGGGGGGGAGGCGCCGGTGAGATGCTATACAGTGACTATTTTTTTCTCCTCACCATGTGCTCCACTACGAGGAAAGTACAGTGCCCAATATTTAGTTGGTCACCATGTGGCCTACAACGAGGAACGTATAGTGGCCAGTATTTATCTCTCTGTCATATGTCCCTATTTTTTGGGGACCAATCATATGTATCAAGTACTTTCTGCTTGCATTTTTCTTAGGCTGTGATGGCTTACAATAATTTTATCTCAGAATTTATTTTTTGTGTTCGATATTTCTTTTAACTATTGTATGCCTAATTAACATGTTATTATAAAATAAAAACATCACAACATAGTTCATCACTTGCAAACTGATACATTTTGGTACACCCGGTATTTAAAAAAAAATTAAAATGTAAAATATATTTGTAATAAAATTTCGTGGATACATCAACACTTTTTATGTCTTCATAGAGTCGGTTCATGAGAAATCGATATTTTTTATGTTCTTGTATTAAAAGATAAAAAAAATATCTCGTGAAAAGCCTAAATATACCATAGCGGTTGTCTATGAAATGACTTCTAAAATGCATATGTCATATGACGCTCATCTACTTTCTCCGTCTCAAAATAAGTGTCATTGGGTGGATGTATCTAGATCTATTCTAGTACTAAGCACTGTTCCAAATATCATCCGATATGCCTGATTTATCGGCCGATTTATCGCTTATCAGGTGGTGACCGATAAGACAAATGAATATCGGTGGAGTTTATCATTCGGGCTATTTTATCGGTGTTACAAGCGATTTATCAGTCGATATGCCGATAAATTGGCCAATATATCGATTTTCCATCACTGGAACATGTGATTAATGACATCCATCATAGAAATTTTAGTATTATTGAATACAATATATCTATATATCATTATTTAGAGATTTTAGTGCTGATATGATATATTTTTATAGCATATTTTAGTGCTACAATTTGGGATTTACAAGAAAAATGGCCGATAAATAGTCGACCGATAAAATCGATTTATCGCCCGATAAGCCGATATATCTCTTATCATGGGCCGACCGATAAGTTAATGATAAGCGATATCCTGAACATTGGTACTAAGATACATCTATTTGGACCCATTTCAACGACACTCATTTTGATATGAGGAGAGTATGCACTAACATTTTTCGGCAACTTTTTTGCCACCTCAAATTTTCTTTAAAATCCGTTTTAAATAACGGGTACATTTGCAACCGTGAGCCAAAACGCCGCCCTGACTATTACTATCTCTGTTCCATAATGCAAGCCTTTTTAATAAGCTAAACTAAACTAGCTTGCTAAAAAATCTTACACCGTGGAACGAAAGGAGTAGCTTGCACCAAACTAAGTTGGATGAAGGTATGCGAAGAGTTCATTATTTTAGCCACACATCTTACATAGCTATTAACTAAGAAGATAAATGGCAAAGTCAACCCGAGAAAAAAAAAACTTTGCCATTAGTGCAATCAAAGTTATCTTAACTTCATTGTGTTAGAATAGGAAAATGAATTTGGTTTAATTGTAAACTTTGAAATCGATGATATATCATTCAAGAAAATCTCAGAAAGATCATCGTAAATTCGTAATGATATCCAATAGAAAAAAAATAGATCTGTATAAATTCGAATAATATTCACACGGACGAGAAACCAAGAAAATCGTCAAAGGAATCATGTGACGTGTGATGGGCGTATCAGCTATCGAGGAGATGAATCGGGCAACGAAGCAGAAGGTCGGATTGGTGTGGAGGACGGGTGGCTCACCTTCGCCGCAGCCAAGCTTGGGGCCCCTGACGGGCGTCCGTGTGCGCAGGAACTCGAGCAGCGACATGGATGGGTCGACGCCGGCCGCCTCGTGCCGCACGCCGTTCACGGCCAGCACCACCCCGCGGGGTCCTGCCACCGGCGCATCCTTCTTCCCCGACGACGCCATCTCCACTCTCTCTGTGCGACTTTCCTAGTACTTACATAGTGTGGAGAGTTGACTACGCCGAGCTGATCCCATCTGCCATCCACGTTGTCCGAACGTGTCCACTGTGGCCGGCCTCACGGGTCGCGCTAGGAGCCGATCCGCGGAGGCAATTTTGACTACTCTTATGCATGCACAAGTATGAACCATGCACTAGAAGACAAGGAGAAGCAGTTATGCACTACCAGAGTAGCAGGTCGTCTCCTCCAGTTGATGCATGCATACCGACTCAGGCTGTAAGCGGTCAATGTCACGGACGCCCACAACTTCCGCTTGTGCCCGTTTTGCTCAAGTGGTCAACCGCTAGCTGCCCATATAGCACATCGATGTTAAATGGGCAGCCGCCTGACCATTTATGCCCACCAAACCTTTGCCATCGAAATACTCATATGGTAGCACAACTTCACATGACAGACTCACAACACAACAGATAACAATTTCATATGGAACCACTTACAGCCTGATTACCGACTCTTCACGTGCCAGCGATCAACACGCAAGACAGAACAAGGTAGGGAACAAAACTGCATCGATATTGACTCCTTGTCCTGGATAGTCCGGATCAACGAGCCGTGCGATCTGCACTACATCTGCCAGACTACATTGAGCCAAACCACTATATATCGTGTTGTACGACTACACCGGGCTATGAGCTCAGATTTTCGGCAAGCATATCTATCTAGGACAAGCGACATCAACCACACGCAGGCCAGTGTCCAACACGAGTTTATCAACTTCTCAGACGGCAAGGCATCCCCATCATCGTCGTCATGAGGGACGCCTTCAAGCGACGCACTACTTCACACCTGCTCCTATCTCGCCAACACATCTTCGCCAAGGTCTACACCAACATAGTCTTCATCAGTAATCTCGTCAATACAATGTCGCAACTACAACCTTGTTCACAAGGATGGACACACGACATCAGCGTTTTCTGACAGTATTACTGCAACATGTGCACGACAACAACGGAGGCATTGACCGTGTCTGACGGCTAAGACTGTATTGACATGTCGGCATCACTATATATTGTGAAAGCCCTTACAACTCCTGGCAAAGCTGGTGGACTCAGCTAAGAACTACGACCACGTCCACTGATACTCGCAAGACGCCTCGATGGTACCTCTCAAGGTGCAAAACATCAGCCCTGACGGTACCCTCTGAGTCCACAAGGTGCAAAACGTCATAAAAAACACACCCATAGCTATTTGCGCCTCTGGCGATTGTGGCTACAATGAGTACGGCGAGTACTACATCGAGCATTACTAAGACGACTATAGCTACATCATGTTCGGCTACCGTCGTTGGGTTGTTACCGGTGTACTTGCGGAATTTAAAACATTTGCTCTACATAACCTCCAAGATCACTATGGAGGTAACAATGCATGCCTATACATGCAATGATCTAGTACCAAGACTCATCGACGGCAGAAGAATGATGTAGTCGTAGTAGATCCTGAACAATTGTAGATCCTCACAACTAGGCTTAGTTACAAGGATGTCGCTAAGCTTTCCTCGTCTAGGATCACACGTGTAATCCCACTTATGGTGTGCACGTATGCTCTTGTTAACCCGCAAGCACTCCGCCGTGCAGGACTCGACACCGATGAAAAGAGACATCCTTTCGGCGTTGTTAATTGGTAGATTCTGATTAGAGCTATATGAATATGTAAGTTCTCAACACATGAGAGAGATTAGAAATTAGAGCTAGCTCTAATTGGGAGAGGACACATCAGAAACTCAATTAGACGAAGCTCTAATTCTACTAGAGAGAGAGAGAATTAGCACGAGGCCAAATTTTTTTCTGACGTTCTCTCAATGAGAGGAATTGGTGGGATTATATAGGTGGATCTAGGGGAGACCGTCCATAGGGGGTTGGTTTGGGTCTTGCAAGCCTTGGCCGCACCCCCTCCTAGGTCAACTCGGATTGGACTCCTTTGGGAGTCCAGCACCCCTTCCACCTTCCCTTTTCCTTTTTCTTTAGTTTTTCCTTTTTCTCTCTTCAACCGAACATGGAAGGAACCAGGGAGGAGCAATGCGCCATTTGTGGTGCCCTTGGTCTCACCTACCAGTCACCAGTGATGGGTGCGGCTATGGGGACAGATCTTCCCCCCTTCGGCACTTCACCCTTCTCGGTTTTTGTCCGAAACTCTTCCGAAACCTTATAATCCCTATATATAAAATCATCGACCTTATTTACGGATGTTAGAAACATATTTCTAACAACCTGAGACATCACATGTCCTCCGTTACCCCTCTGATATAATTCTTCCATCTCCCGACAACATTTCTCTCTTATAGTAACTTCCCCGAAACACCTCTGATTGACACCGGACTTGTTTCTGTGACATCGTATTGATATCGAACATTCATAGAACCATTAGAAACATGCTTATTATCTCATCTAAAGGTTGACACGGGCTTAAGCGTGTGACCCGTAAATGTTCGGCAACACGCAGACATGTTGACAAACTTACCGAACAATAACAAAAACGGAACCGTGGTCGCCCATGATGGCTCATGTGTGTCCACGAAGAACGAGGGAATCTTCTATTTAGTCATTACACTTATTCCCTTAACTAAACGATACCAAAAATATCATGTGGTGAGACTGTGTTCTCGTACTGATATCGTACTGATAAAACCATTTAATCATACCACATATAAAACTTGGCATTTAATCATAACACATATAAAACTCGTACTGATATCGTTCTATTTTCTCATCCATATCCCGATGTGCTTGTGATAAACCACACTATGTCTAGCCAGACTATTGGCTGACATTAGTGATACTGAGAGGTCCGAGAGGATGTATCTCTCCATCTTCTTGAGGGGTTAAGTACTATTACTGAACGATCTCAGCTCCATTACACGCTCTAGGTTATACTCAGACGTCAATGTTATAATCCCCTGTTATGTTGGACGTTTGAATACATTCAAAGCATAACTGTCGATTATGCGATTGCCAGATATTCTCGTAGTTTAGGAATTCTAGTCAATGACAACTCCATATTCGTTTTACTAAATACATTACAATTTCTGTCTCTTAGCAAGATCATATACTTGGGTCGGTTCAGTACTATTGTTACCCTAACAATAAATTCTTATGTTTGATATACTTATCGAAGTTCATGATTAGGAAAACGTGATCATCTCAAAATCATAAGCTAATCTTAGAGACAAAATTAGGAACTCTTCTTTGTTTATATCTTCACATCCGCACAAAGGTTTTCCTTTGAAAAATCACTTTTCAAGTACTATAGCGGTTATATCATGATGATATAAACTTAATAATTAACTTGGAGATGGAATAAAAACGAAATATTATTATCTCTAGGGAATATCTCCAACAGTCTCTCACTTGCACTAGCGCAATAACACTCTACTTAGTATGATGTCATAACACATATGGCAATCCGGTGTTACTCACACTTTTCATGTGGTTCTTTAGACCATTGAATTTCACCTTTTTGATCCAATAATTAATGATAAATGTGCATTGGATTTATTACAAATTCGAATTATGTGAATCTGGTTCCTTAGTAGCATTAATAATTCAAATGTCTCCAAATGAATTATCATACTGTATTGCCAAACCTCACTAAGTTGAATGACTTTTATCCAATAACTTGCAATCCACAATGTCTCACATTGGTTGCAACTATCCTTAGAAATATTGTAGAGTCCACTCATAATGCATTAATGTTGATAATAATGCAACATACGGTATTATCAATTGAAGAATCATAATATGGATTAAAATCAATAAAAAAATATTTTTTTCATTCCACTACAAATACATGATGTCTACGCACGCTTCTATTCTTGTAGACAGTATTGGGCCTCCAAGTAGAGAGGTTTGTAGAACAGCAGCAAGTTTCCCTTAAGTGGATCACCCAAGGTTTATCGAACTCATGGAGGTAGAGGTCAAAGATATCCCTCTCAAGAAACCTTGCAATTAAGATACAAGAAGTCTCTTGTGTCCCCACCACACCCAATATACTTGTCAGGTATATAGGTGCACTAGTTCGGCGAACAGATAGTGAAATGTGAGTAATATGGATGGTTATAAGTAATAATAGCAATCTAAAATAAATATGGCAGCAAGAAAACATGTAGCGGAACAGGAAGAAAACGGTGTTTCAATGCTTGGAAACAAGGCCTAGGGATCCTACTTTCACTAGTGTACACTCTCAACAATGAAAACATAACTGAATTAATAAATACCATCTCTTCACTATGCTACTCCAAACCACTCTCCGGTCGCATAACAACACCAATCCATGCGTAGGGCTTTAAAACCACTCCTCAGAGTAAGCACTTCCTGTGACGCCCCGGGATCGGGCACTATGCAGATTTCGGCATTTCCACCCAAATCCGCATAATAACCGATTTCAGGTTACCACTTGTGATAACATTACAACAGTTCACGAATATTCCGCAACAACAACAGAAAAGATATATACAAGACGACTCAAACGAGTCAAGGATACAACTGATACAATACAAAGATCCAAATAACAGCGGAAGAAACAACATGGTGTCCGACTACGGACAAGATACAAATTGGACTAAGAGTCCTGAAGATAACCGATGGCGTCGAGTCCCTGCCCAGGCCAAGCCGGAGGGATTCCCAAGCTAACGTCGTCAGACTTCAAACCTGTTGACTGCAATGTGGAATATGCAGCCACGAAATGGATTCGTGGGTCAGTACTATTAAGTACTGGCAAGTGGATAAACCATACTCACAAGATACCAGCGTAACCAATCATCACAAGATACAAATACTTTGGGTACAAGGGAAGGAAGGGATTATTGCAAAGAAGCGGCAGCAGGCAGCACTAACAAACTAAAGAGACGCGCTACAACTTTCGGCTAAAAGAAAGGGATAAGATAGCATGACAAAACCAACTATAACTACTCACCAAAGAATACCCATCCAGTGTTACCCCCTACTAAGGAAGCAACCCAAGGAAACTCACACTGTTGATTAAGGTGACATTCATTTTTATGGTGAAGGTAATACTATATTACTAGTCAAGTTATTATCATTAGGTGTAAGTTGTCTGAGTACTTGTTAGCCAGCACTTTCACCAAGTCGTCACATAACCGCGGACAACACGGCTTCTCGAGAAGATTCATCCCTGCAGGGTGCGCTACAGTACCCGTACACACTCAAGCCACCAACTGAAACTCAGGTTGGCTCGACACGACCAAAACCGTCTCTACAACCTGTCCTAGGAGCCACGGAGCTATAAGGTCCCAGCCACGCAGCCGAATACTCAGCGCAAGTGTGCAAAACTCCCGCAGGACGCAACACCCCGGCAATACAGGCCTCTCCCTATATGCATCATCATCATCATCAACAGTAACCATGGGGGGCCCACCCATTCATGCGTATGAGAAAATGGAACACCCGAACTAAGTGTGGCTCTTCGGACAAGCTGCAAATCAGGTCTAATTCGAGGGGGGTCCCATACTACCTCCCGGATGCGGTTAGCGCGCTCATCATGGATCAATGGACAAGACCATTTTCCTAGTTTCGACACTAGCAGGCTCCAAAACCCTAACCCGGGCCTCCTGCCGGTGCCTTATCATCAAATTATTATTACCCCAAACATTAACATGTTGTTGATTAAACTGAAACCCAACTATCAACTAAACAGGTGATAAGACGGACAACAAGACTTGAGCGCAAACAACACTACGCATGCAACTACGACACGAAGGCCAACAAGGTGAACAAACAACAATTAATAGGAAGTGGAAGGAAGGCTATATCATGGCAGCAAGGTAAACATATGATAGGATCGAGACACAAGCATCGAATCATAAGGCTAGCATAAGGACAACGGAAAGAATAGGTAACAAGTGATGAAAGGCAGCCATAGGTAGCAAGTGAGTATACCTGCCTGAGATCCAGCAAGTAGAGGTACATCCGCAGAACTTGTCGTTGCTCACATCATCTCAACGTCCTATCCGCGAAGAAGCAACGAACTAGAACAAACACCGGATGCAACAATTACTACTACGGCAAAAGATCCAGCATGATCCTATTTTATATGCATGACAAGTTAAAGGGTGCATCAAAATAAATACAAGACATGATGAAACATTTTAAATGGGCCCAAATGCAAAGATAAGGTTGCATTTGGAAAATCCCAGGTGCATGCATAGTTATTTAAGTGAATTACGAGCAAACATTAGGTTGAAGTGATTAAATGGCATGGTGGATGATGAAAACAGAATGTATACAACATTAGCTTCAATGTGATATCTCATTTGCCAAATTTGGAATTTTAAATATTTAATTATGAATTTTTGCAATTTAAAAGGTTTAATTAAAGCATTGAATTATTGCACCACTTTTAATTAAGAAAAACAGTAAACAAATTGTATATTTGAAAAGTACAGAGAATTTTGATTGGAAAACATATTTTACTTTTCAAATTTGGAGTTAAAATGAATTAGTTATGATTTATGCAATTTTAAATGAATTAAATAAAGTACAGAAAATTGCACAAATTTTAATTGGTCAAAAAATTAAACAAATTGCATATTTGGAAAATTCAGGAAATTTTGAATGGAAAAAATATTTTATTTATTAAATTTGGATTTAAAATAAATTAGTTATGTGCATTTGAATTGTGGGGTGTTTTCTGAAATGTGCAGGGACGTGATTGTGAGGGAAACGGGGAGTGGGAGGGCTACGGTGCAAAAACAGGAAAACCAGGGGCCTGGGCATGAAACTGCAGATCTAGATCTGGATCCGGGGGAGTTGTACCAACAGGCGCCCTAGCCACAGTGGCTGACCAGCGGGCCCTAGCGCCACGCGGGCGCTGACAAGGCGGGTGGTGACTGAGGTGGCCTCCGCGGTCGCCGACGGGTGGGCCCTGTCCCTTGCACGGAAAAAGAAGAAAAAGGGAGGCTTTGCCTTCCCGGGGGCTCGAACCCGCGACCCAGCGCGCCCGCTGAAGGAACCAGGCCACTGGGCTGCTGCTGCGTTTGGTGTTAGATCTGGGCTTCGGCCCCTTTTGAGGTTCTACGGCGCGGTTAACTAAACTTTGAACACCAAAAATTCAGAGACTACGACGGAGATCGAACGAAGCCGACGAGGACCTGCAGCCAGCGATGCTCGAAGGCATCGATCCCAGAGCAAAGGGAGGGAGGGGAAAGGAGGATGTCTGTGGGGACGGGGTGCTCACCTAGAGGGTGTAGTCGAAGGGGAGAGGCTCGGGGACATCGTGGCGCGGTTCAGAGGAGGACAGCGATGTCCTGCAGGTTTCTGAACCCTGCCGAACGGAGGAGGAGGAAGAAGGTCCCACCGACGATGTCCCGGGCAGCGTCGACTCCCGATCTTGCAGCTTAGAGGAAGAGGACATAGAGGGGTTTCCATTCCCCACACCCGATGTCCTTCTAGGCGACCACGGTCTCGGCTCCGGGAGCTCCATCTCTGGCCATGGAGGAAAAACATGGTGGTTTTCGGTGGAGATGAACAGAGGTAGAGCGAGGAGGAGAGGGTGGCGGCGCAGAGGGAGAAGAGGGGAAGGCTAGGGTTTGGGAGGAGCTGATGCTGGGTAGAGAAAGAGGAAGGAGAGGGGGGACCTCGGAGGTGATGGTGGTGGTGAAAGCGACCGGTGCTCACGCCTCCTGCGTGCGTGTCCCATAAGGAGAAGAAAGAAAGAGGGAGGTGGGCCGGGTGGAGAGGAGGTGGGATGGGCTTGGAGATGGGATGGTTCGGTGGTGGGCTGGCTTAGCTACCTCAAAACGTTTTTCTTTTTTTTTCCAGAAAAGATTAAGAGAGATTTTTTGGGAGGGTATTAAATAGGAAAACCAATGTGTGTAAAATAATTTGGATAAAACAGTGACTTAGTCATCAGAACATTTTGAAAGCAGTCCAAGATATTTTGAGTTGACATTTAAAATAGTTTTGAGAGAAAAACATTTTTTTTAAGGGTTGAACAAAATGCAATGAAATGCATGATGCATGATGACATGATATGCACAAAAAACAAAAAAAACAAGCAAATTCTAGTTGGGGGAAAACCCCGGGTGTTACACTTTCCCAACTAGGTAACCCCCACGCTATCACCATGGGACCCAGATGGTTCCACGCAAACACCACAATTTCATAGGGTTATCCAACACAAAATATAAATATATTGCTAAACCACACGGTGCACACACTATCACCTTTACACCGTGATCAAAGTGTTTACGGAGATCTCATAACAAATAGCACTTTAGTAGCATAATAGATGAAGAATAATATCTACGAATTCAACTAGATTACAAATCTCACGATCACATATAGATCACACCATGGGAGAGAGAGATGAAACACATAGCTAGCGGTAGAGCCCTTAGCCTTGGGAGAGAACTACTCCCTCCTTATCATAGGAGACAGCAACGACGATGGAGATGGCTTCCGGGGGCACTTCCCCGTCCCTGCAGGGTCCCAGAACAGAGATATGTCCCCCCCAAAACTTGTCGGCAGCGGCGGCGGAGCTACGATGTAGAAATGGTCGATTCTCTTAGGGTTTTCCCTCGGAGGAGTATAAATAGGCGAAAGGGAAAAGGCGGTGGAGCCCTAGGGGCCCCACACCACCCCCCGACGCGGCCAAGGGGGGGGCGCCGCCCTATGGTGTGGGCCCCCTGAGGGCCCCCTCCGGGTCTCTCCGGGACTCCGTGGATCCTTCGGGAATTCTAAGACTTCCGAGCTTCGGATTTTCCAATTCCGAGAATATTTCGAGAACAACTTTTCTGAAACTAAAAACAGCAGAAAACAGGGAACTGGATCTGTGGCATCTTTTCAATAGGTTAGTTCGGAAAATCGATAAAAATGACATAGAGAAGGGAGAAAACATGTAGCAATTGGCATAGTATCATCATGGAACATCAGAAATCATAGATACGTTGGAGACATATCAAGAATCCCCAAGCTTAGTTCCTACTCGTCCTCGAGTAGGTAAACGATAAAACAAAATAATTTCTGGGGTGACATGCTACCAACATAACTTGATTATCAATAATGTAAAAGCATATGTAAGCTGAGATCATAGAACTTAAACACAAACATGATAAATAAAACTTTAATAATAAAGCATAGCAATCATCTTGTATCATGAGAAGTAACTCAAATAAAAGATCATGGATAACAATGCAAAGAAAGATATACGTTTGTTTCAAGTATAAAGAAAGCATGGAAAAGTGGTATTTCGAAAGTCCTTAAGAGTGGGACAAACCATAAATGCCAAGACACCTTCAAAGTTCATGAGGAGGACTAGAACAAATAGTTGGGGAACAAGCAATAACACATCATGAATCAATTAATAATGTTTCTGAGACAAATGCACATAAAACTCAGAATGGCAAAAATGCTCTCTCAACTGTGCATAAAGTTAGAAGATGGAGACTCGCCATAAAAGTAAAAGAAAGGCCCTTCGCGGAGGGAAGCAGGGATCACTCATGTGCTAGAGCTTTTATTTTATTAAACAAAGGTATTGAAATTTTGACACTCCTCTCATCCATCTTACACAAACCATGGCTAACCGAATCCTCGGGTGCCTGCCAACAATCACATACCATGGAGGAGTGTCTATATTTTAAGAGAGGTGTATGCTAGTGTCAACGAATGGTAAACAGAAAATACAGTACGTCACAAGCCAACTAGATTTCACAAGAGCGTCTCCCATATGAAGGACGCATCTGGGTAGAAGGTCATCCTCTTTCTATTTTGTTTACACAATTATGCTTTGACTGATAAATCAGGGGCAAAAATAGTGAGGATATTTTGTGTGTATTAATTTAGGGGTGGG
This sequence comes from Alopecurus myosuroides, assembly GCA_028641055.1. Taxonomy (NCBI): domain Eukaryota; kingdom Viridiplantae; phylum Streptophyta; class Magnoliopsida; order Poales; family Poaceae; genus Alopecurus; species Alopecurus myosuroides. The sequence continues at coordinate 123,759,573 of CM054059.1, forward strand.
CACCCCACTGCCAGCTCTTATATCAATTGGATAAGCGGATGAAGCCACTGGTCTAGGGTGTGAAATCCAATCAACAAGTGAGATAAGATTCTCTATTTACGTCCTCATGAGCAAAAACAAGAACACAAAACAGGAGTAATTTTGAAAGTTTTAAAGGTAGCACATGAGCAATTTACTTGGAGTGGAAGTGAAATACCACATGTAGGTAGGTATGGTGGACACAATGGGAAAACTTTGGTTTTAGGGTGTTGTATGCACGAGTAGAGCTCATACTCAGTACAGGTGGAGGTTAGCAAAAGACTGGGAGCTATAAAACAAGAGAGCATAAGAGCCATAATCATGCATAGCGACATAAACATCATTAATTAAAGCATAAGTGGTACCACATGTTCAAAAACTAAATGATCATGCAGGCTATTCATGACTGGTTCATAGTCATAAACATGGTGTGATCATGCGCCAAGTCAACCAAATAAAACATTCAAAGGAGAATACCGCAAATTTATGCTTCAATATGACAAGAACAACTCATGATTCTTCCAATGACACATTAAACACTCTCATATATTTGAGTCTAATCATGATACTAAATAACCACAAAGCTTTAAAACTAAAATAAAATCTAGCATGATATGAAAAAGTTCTAGCCAGAGTCTATACAAACTTCTACTTGCACTGTTAAAAATTCTACTTCAAGCAGCAGTTTCTTTTCCCAACAAGCACCATACAAAATATGTTTTAACAAAAATTATCTACATGCTACATAAAGCACGCATGAGAGTACTCACATAACACTACTAAAACTAACAACTCTAAATAAGAGATGCATGAAAACAAAGGCTAAACGCAGTACTAGCAAAAAGTGAACACTCACAGAACAATAAGAATGAAAACTGGAGTGTTCTAAGCAATAAAAACGCATCGTGTCTCTCTCCCACACAAGTATGATAAGATCCAACCATAAACTAAAACAAAGAAAACTAAACAAACTGAAAGAAAAAAAATAAAAGACGCTCCAAGTAAAGCACATAAGATGTGTCTGAATAAAAATATAGTTTCACTGGAAGTGACCTAATAAGTTGTTGATGAAGAAGGGGATGCCTTGGGCATCCCCAAGCTTAGATGCTTGAGTCTTCTTGGAATTTCATGGGATGTACCACCGGGGAATCCCCAAGCTTAGTCTTTTCACTCTTCTTGATCACATCATATCATCCTCTTCTCTTGACCCTTGAAAACTTCCTTCACACCAAACTTCTCACAATCCTCATTAGCAACGTTAGTGCAAATAGAAATAATAAATTCACATGGTTCAGTTTCAACACAAGCCTAACACTCATAAATACATTAGCTACTATCACAACTTATTTTAAAACTCTTTTTCTCAAAAGAACACCAAAAGAAAGAGATTAAGATGCAAATGCAATTATTGGCAGAAATCTGTCAAAAAGGGACAACAGGTAAAGATTATTTTTTTCGAAAATCTTATGTTGTTCAAATCAAAAAGTGTTAAGCTAGGAAATTTTGCGTATATAGCCCAGGCTTACGCACAAAAAAACTCAGGTCATTTTGATTTTTCTGTGATTTTATACGAATTTAACAGTGGACAGCAGAAATTTGTTATTGCGCAGAAATCCGAAATATAGTCTCAACTTTACACTAGAGGATTTACTTGGCTCAACAAAGGCACAAAAGAAAAGATACAGCAGGTTTGCTAAGAAGAAAACACTCAGGTGCAAAGAAAACAAAAATAAACGACGGAAAACGGGTTGAAAACGGAGAAATAAAACGGGTTGTCTCCCGGAAGTGCTTTTCTTTAACGCGTTTCAGCTAGGCACAATGATTTTCAAATGATGCTCACATAAGAATAAGAGTTGAAGCACAATAATAGATAATCAAGAAGAAAATACAAAACACATTTAAGTATAACCAACTTCCTATGAAAAAAGAATCTTGTAGAAAAACAAATCGATGAAGCACGAAGTGGCTAGCACAGGAAGGCAAAACAAGTGCAACTTCAAAAATTTCAACATAAAGAGAGGGAACTTGATATTGTTGAGATGCATAAATTTGTGTTTCCCTCTTTCATAGTAACTTTCAGTAGCATTATGAATAAAATTAACAATATAACTATCAGATATAACATTCTTATCATGAGCCACATGCATAAAAGAATTGTTACTCTCCACATAAGCATAGTCATTTTTATTAATAGTAGTGGGAGCAAATTCAACAAAATATCTATCATTATTATTATCATCACCATAATCATCAAATTTAGGAGGTATATTATAATCATAATAAAATTTATCCTCGATAGTAGGTGGACTGAAAATAGCATGTTGATCATTGTAAACATCATATATAGAAGGAATATCATGATCGCAATAAAATTTATCATCCATAGTAGGTGGAACTAGAATACCACAATCATTATAATCATCATATATTGGAGGCAAAGTATCATCAAAGAAAATTTCCTCAAAACTTGGGGGACTAAAAATATCATATTCATCGAAACTATCTTCCCCAAGCTTAGACTTTTCCATAGCATTAGCAAAAATGGTGTTCAAAGAATTTTAATGCTAATAACATTGCTATCAATGTTATGCAAACAAACTTCCATAGGTTTTTTAATTTTCTCTTCAAAAGCATCATGTCCTAATTCAAGATAAAAATTATAAAGCTCTCTCATATTTTTTTGTGTTTTCCATTAAGCCTTACTAGTGAAAATAAAATCAAGAAACAAAAAGATTTAATTGCAAAATCTAAAGGAAATAACTAGCACTCACACCTGAGCATGTGAGTACCTGTTACCTTACCTCCCCGGAACGGCACCAGAAAAGAGCTTGATGTCTACGCACGCTTCTATTCTTGTAGACAGTGTTGGGCCTCCAAGTGCAGAGGTTTGAAGAACAGCAACAAGTTTCCCTTAAGTGGATCACCCAAGGTTTATCGAACTCAGTGAGGTAGAGGTCAAAGATATCCCTCTCAAGCAGCCCTGCAATTAAGATACAAGAAGTTTCTTGTGTCCCCAACACACCCAATATACTTGCCAGGTATATAGGTGCACTAGTTCGGCGAAGAGATAGTAAAATGCGAGGATGGATGGTTATAAGTAATAATAGCAATCTGAAATAAATATGGCATCAAGCAAACATGTAGCATAACAGGCGGAAATGGTGTTTCAATGCTTGGAAACAAGGCCTAGGGATCCTACTTTCACTAGTGTACACTCTCAACAATGAAAACATAACTGAATTAATAAATACCATCTCTTCACTATGCTACTCCAAACCACTCTCCGGTCGAATAACATCACCAATCCATGCGTAGGGCTTTAACAACACTCCTTAGAGTAAGCACTTTCCCAACTAAGTAACCCCCACGACATCACCATGGGACCCATATGGTTCCACGCAAACAACACAATTTCATAGGGTTATCCAATACAAACTATAAATATAATTCTAAACCACACGGTGACACACTGTCACCTTTACACCGTGATCAAAGTGTTTAGGGAGATCTCATAACAAAAACCACTTGAGTAGCATAATAGATGAAGAATAATATCTACGAATTCAACTAGATTACAAATATCACGATCACATATAGATCACACCATGGAAGAGAGAGATGAAACACATAGCTACCGGTAGAGCCCTCAGCCTCGAGGGAGAACTACTCCCTCCTCATCATAGGAGACAGCAACGGTGATGGAGATGGCAGCGGAGTCGATGGAGATGGCTTCCGGGGGCACTTCCCCGTCTCGGCAGGGTGCCATAATAGAGATCTGTCCCCCGGAACTTGTCAGCGGCGGCGGCGGAGCTACGGATGTTTTGTGTGGAAAAGGTCGATTCTCTTAGGGTTTTCCCTCGGAGGAGTATAAATAGGCGAAAGGGCAAAGGCGGTGGATCCCTGGGGGGGGACCCACACTACCCCCTGGCGCGGCCAAGGGGGGCGCCCTATGGTGTGGGCCCCCCGAGGGCCCCCTCCGGGTCTCTTTGGGACTCCGTGGAACCTTCGAGAATTCTAAGACTTCCGGGCTTCGAATTTTCCAATTCCGAGAATATATCTAGAACAACTTTCCTGAAACTGAAAACAACAGAAAATAGGGAACTGGCTCTGTGGCATCTTGTCAATAGGTTAGTCCGGAAAATAGATAAAAATGACATGAAGAAGGGAGAAAACATGTAGCAATTGGCATAATATCATCATGGAACATCTGAAATTATAGATACGTTGGAGACATATCAATACATATGCGAGTAAACATCTCACAATATTATTTGAAACTCTAAAAATCCTTGTGACTCATTTTACACTTTGTAATACCGTCGTAATTATTCATGTGAGATATATCTCACCATAATATTCAAAGTTCAATTGCAATCAATTAACTACCTTTATAATAAAACTTTTACTTGAGTTTTTATCCTTTATACCGATTGGCTAAAAAAATTAGCACATCGGAAACATACCGGTTCTTATGTGCCTATTCATGACAACAAGATTGGTCAAATCATAAATTTTATGACTTGAACTCAACCATTTCTATTTTTCTAACCAATGACTAGAAAGGTCATGTTTATTGCATAATATCATGCCATGCTTACATTAGAAACAATATTCTATGTCTCATTGCAATTCAAATTTATTTCAAAATAGTACTTAGCACACTCATCATAGTCATGTTTATTAAACTCCTTAATCTATCTCATAAATTCTGAATTTCAATAAAACACTTTCTAACAATTAATTTTATAACACTTTTAAAAGATTTCATGAGGTATTATTCTTTCAATTACGCCTAGCCGAATTAAAAGATCATATCATGCTCCCACTGACTTTTAAGTCCCTTCGCTTTATATAAAAAATAATAATAACTTCTTGTTTCATTAACACGAATGACTTAACACTCATAATGTAATATTTCAAATTACTCTTAGTAATTTAAAATTAATTACACTTAGAAATTAATTTAGCTATTTGATCCACCAACAACACCAAGAAATTGATATGATAAGTTTTTTAGGTCATTATTATCAGTTATTCGTCCTTGATAAAACAATTTTAATCAAGACTAACTTTATTAATATTATATATTCATATTTGTTTTTATTTGTGAATTATTGATATGTCATAAACGTATCCCTAATTTCTGATGCTCCATGATCATATTATGCTAATTGCTACATGTTTTCTCCCTTATTTATAGCATTTTTATACGTTTTCCGGGACTAACCTATTCACAAGATGCCAAGTGCCAGTTCCCTGTTTTCTACTATTTTTTGTTTCAGAAAAGTTGTTCTGGAAACATTCTCGGAATTCGACGCCACAAAGCCCGAAGTGCCTATTTTCCCCGGAAGCATCCAGAACACCGAAGAGGAGTCAAAGACGGGCATCAGGGGGCCACACCATAGGGTGGCGCGGCCTCCCCCTGGTCGCGCCAGCTCTGGGTGTGGGGCCCCCTGGCCTCCACCGCCTCTACCCTTTCGCCTATTTATTGCCCCCCGGATGGAAAACCCTAGACACCTGATCAAAAATCCCTAAAAAGTTCCTTAGCCGCCGTCGTCGTTAACCCTAGATAAGGGGGTTCTAGAGCTGTCTCCTGGCACCCTGTCGGAGAGGAAATCATCACCGGAGGCTTCTACATCACCATGTCTTCCTCTGGAGTGATGCGTGAGTAGTTCATCCATGGATACGGGTCCATAGCAGTAGCTAGATGGTTGTCTCCTCGTCATATGCCTCCATGTTTAGATCTCGTGAGCTGCCTATCATGATCGAGATTGATCTTATGTAATTCTATATGCTGTGTTTGCTGGGATCCGATGAATATTGACCTTATGCCAAGTTGATTATAGTCTTTATTGCATATGTTATTTGTGATCTTGCATGCTTTCCGTTGCTAGTGGTTGCTCTGGCCAAGTAGTTGATAGTGACTCCAAGAGGGAGTATTTATGCTAGATAGTGGGTTCATGCCTCCTTTTCTCCTATGCTCGAGTGACAGAAACGTGACGGGGGAGGATGTGTTGTTTCCACTAGGGAGAAACCAACGGTGAGAGTGCCCGCGTGTATAATAATTGCTTACATTACACACATTGTTTAATGTAGTTATCTGTTGCTTGCAACTTAATACCTAAGGGGGTTCAAATGATAACCTGAGGGTGGATTATTAGTCATAGATGCAGATGGATTTTGGTCTATGTATTTTGTTGTAATGCCCGCACTAAATATCATAGTAGTCATCATGTTATAATGTGCACTACGGTGCAACCTCTATTTGTCAATTGCCCAGCTGTAATTTGTTCACCCAGCATGTTATTTTTATGGAGAGACACCACTAGTGAACCTATGAACCCCGGTCCATTTTCCACACTGCTAAAGAAACCACAACAATTTCCTGCTCTCTTTACTTACTGCAAGCATACACTGTTTTCCACTCTATACGTCTAATCTTTGTTTTCAGCAAGACTGGTGAGATTGACAACCTCACTGTACCGTTGGGCCAAAGTATTTTGGTTGTGTTGTGTGTAGGTTCCACGTTGTTGCTGACACCGGTGAAGCTCCAGCACGAAGCTCCAGCACCACCGTCAGTGGCATCAATTCCGAAGGTCCTCTTTCTCCTACTGGATTGATAACCATGGTTCTTAACTAAGGGGAAAACTCCTACCGATGTGCTGATCACACCCTCCTCTTGGGGTTCCCAACAAAACATAGCAAGGATTTTTCTGGCGCCGTTGCTGGGGAGAAGGAAGTCTTCTGACAAGGGGAGTCTCTCACTCTCAACCTCTTTATGTTGTTTATTGTCTTGTTTTTGTTTTTTTTCTTGTTTTTCTTCTCTATATTAAAAACCCAAAAAAAATAGTTTACTTTATAGCTGTTATTTATTTGCTTGCTGTTATTTTTGCTTTTGCTGCTCTTAGTTTAATCTCTAATCATGATTCTAGCCAAGTTTACCTTGAAAGACGTACCAGTAAGTAGCGGTGATATAATTGGGAAAGATAATATTGGAGAATTCTTTAATTATGTTAGTAAGCACGAAGAATTTGAGGATAGATCCTTAGCTGAACTTGCTCCAGATTATGAAACCGCTGCAGCATCTCTAGTTTGTATGCTAGAAGCTAGGTTTGTTAACCTTAATCCCATAATACAACAAATGTTCCTCAACCTTGATAGCATTAAGGATAGCTAAAAAAGAGAATTTATCCTAGAAACTTTGTTTAAAGTATTTGGTGATGTTGCTATTGAGCCTAGAAAAGTTTTTTATCGATTTGAGATGTCAGGCTCATGCGTAGATGTTAATAGCACACCGGGTAAAGCCAATGATAAACAAATTAAAATACCATTACCCTTTAAATTGGTGGGAATGCATGAAACTCTAGAAAAGAATTTTGATTGGATTGTTCCTGCAAACCCATTTGATGAAATTAGTGTGCCTAAAAGTGTTGATAAAGGGACATCAAAAACTTCTATAGATGAAATACCATTGATTGTTTAGGAGATTTATAAGCTTAATTTTTATGCTTCTTCACTTGAAAATACTTGAGTTGATCTTTTAGGCCTAGCTGAAAGGCGTTAAAGAAAATCACTACCAGGAGACAACCCGTTTTATTTCTCTGTTTTCATTCAGTTTTCCTTTGTTTTTTCTTTTGTGTACTGATTTGTACCTTGGTGTTGTCTATTTCCTTAGCAACCCTGTTGTATATTTTCTTTTGTGGTTTTGTTGAGCCAATTAAAGCCTCTAGTGGAAAGTTGACACTATATTTCGGATTTCTGCTCACGAAACAGATTTCTGCTGTCCATTGTTAATTACATATAAAACCACATAAAATTCACAATGACCTGAGATTTTTTGTGATTACTCCTGGGCTATATACACAACTTTTCTTACTTCATCACTTTTTTATTTGAGCAACATAAGTTTTTCGAAAAAATCGATCTCTGCCTGATGTTCTGTTTTGACAGATTTCTACCGATTATTGCATTTGCATCTTAATCTCTTTCTTTTGGTGTTCTTTTGAGAAAAGGAGTTTTAAAAGAAGTTGTGACAGTAGCTAATGTGTTTTTGAGTGCTAGTATTGTGTTGAAACTGAACCATGTGAGATTGCACTAACGTTGCTAATGAAGATTGTGAGAATTTTGGTCTGAAGGAAGTTTTCAAGGGTCAAGAGAAGAGTATGGTATGATATGATCAAGAAGAGTGAAAATCCTAAGCTTGGGAATGCCCTGGTGGTACATCCCAGCAAATTCCAAGAATACTCAAGCGTCTAAGTTTGGGGATGCCCAAGGTATCCCCCTTCTTCATCAACAAATTATCAGGTCACTTCTAGTGAAACTATATTTTTATTCGGTTCCAGTTAGCTTTAAGTTTTTTTATTTTCATAATAAGCTTGGTTGGACCCCAGCATTCTTTTATTGGAGAGAGACACGATGTCGCACCCGGACTTCTAGCGGATACTCGCAGTTCCGTTGAACAGTAGTTGATTGGATTACGGGGCTTACCGGCACCCGCATCTCTTACGAGTAGGCCAACACACGTATGTGTGACAACCAACCCCTACTGTTCATCGTCTACGTAAACTATCCCATAGAAATCAGGATACTACCATTGACGTACTTCATACCATCCACACATGGTACGTCAACGGCGTTTAACGGAATGATAGCACAACATATCTCTAAGACACAAATAAATAGAAATAAGTTGCAAATAGCTCTCACTAGAGCAGAGATAGAAAATACAATCATCCAGAGGACACATGCCCCAACAATTTATCATTACATCACAGCGGAAGCATCCAAAATGTCTGAGTACAGACAAGATCCAAATAGGCTTAAGAAGCCGGAAACGAAAAGACGGAGCCCATCCACGTAGTCTCGGATCCTGCCCGGGTCCGCTATCTACTCGTCAGCAGCCTCGTCAAACTCCACATAGTAGCCATCACGGGGATCCTCGTAAGTGTAGTCTGCGGAAACCACAGCCCCAAAGGGGTCAGTACAACAACGTACTGGCAAGCAAGACTCACAGTTCACCAAAGTGTACCCCACAACATCAAGCACAGATGCTTTGGGTTCAACGGAAGAAAGGGTGATATAAAAGATGCGGCAGCGGGCTGCAATAACCAACTACAGATGCATTCTATAACTTCCGGCTAACAGAAAGGAGATAAGATAGCGTATCGTAACCAACTACAACTAACCACCAAACAAACCCATCCTGGATCTCGCCCCTTATCCAAAGAAGCAATCCGAGGATAACTCACACAGTTGGATTAATGATGGTTCAGGTTATTGTGTCAATAAACCTATTACTAGTCAAGTTATCCTTAGTTAGGTGTAAGTTGTTCTGAGTACTTGTTATCCAGTACTTTCACCAAGTCATCCATAACCGCGGAAAACACGGCTTCTCGAGAAGATTTAACCCTGCAGGGGTGCACCAATTTGGCCGTACACGTAAGAATAACCCGCCGGATGGAATGCCTCCCACCAAGCGGGGCACTCAACACAACTCAACTCTTCTTCGCATCAAGCCCAAAGAACCACATGCTGTGCGTGCGCGGCTAATCGAGCCCCACGAAGAAAAGGGGACCCTCATAGCACTCTAAGACCACGCCGCCCTAAATGCCAACTACAAAAGTTCCACCCTGGCGCCAAGGGTTCGCACCTGCACATGCATGCATCAAATGGAAAGCCCGAACTAAGTGTGGCGATTTGGACGAGATGCGAATCGAATCAAATTGAGGGGGGGCGCCCATACACGCTTCCCACATGCGGTTAGTGCGCTCAGCATGGATCAGTAGACAAGACCCTTTTCCTAATTAGGGTCGACACTAGCAGGCCTCAAAACCACGCCGGGCCTCCTGCCGGTGCCTTATCAGCAAATTATTATTACCTCAAACATTAACAGGTTGATTGTTTAAACATCGAGCCCCAGAACATAAAGATATAGTAACAGAAAGTAACGGACAACAGACTCGAGCAAAAACAACCCTAAGCATGCTATTAAGACACGGGCAACAAGCAATGGGGTTATAGGTGTGGAGGTGAGGCTATATCAGGGTGAAAGGGTAACATGTGATAGGTTCGGAACAGAAGCAACGATTCATAGGGCTAGCAGAATAGACAACGTAAAGTATCGGTATCCAATGTTGAAAGGAACACAATGGTTCATGTGAGTGAATACTTGCCTGCAAGCTCAGCAGCCTGGTACTGAGCTAAGTCCTCAGAAAGGGGTGTCGTAAGTATCGTCCGTCTCAACGTCGTCGTCCATTCGAGAAGAAGCAAACAAACAACGCAGAGAGACAAACAATCAATAACATGGCATAATGCACAATCATGGGACGATGCATGGCAATTTAATTGATGCATCAGAATAAACTAGTTGACAAGATAACATGTTTAAATGGACCCATATGCAATTTGAGTTGCATAAGAAAAGCCCATGAATTATGGTTGAATTAATTGTTCTACAACTAATCATCATGTGTAAGTGAATTAGCATGATGCATGGATGAGGAAAACAGAAAGAAAACAACAATAGAAACAATTTGGAATAAGGTTTACCAAGTTTGGAATTTTAGTTATTAAGTTATGAAATTTTGGTTCCTTAAAGGGGTTACACAAGCATTTGTTGTTTTCACCAATTTAAGTTGTTCAAAGTAGATAACAAAGTTCATATTTAGAAAGTACACCAGATTTTAGGTGGATTACATGTTTCACTTGTTGAAAAAGGATTCAGAATAATTTACTTATGAATTAAACAAGTTTAAACAAGATTTAAATGAATTTAATTCAAGTATGAAATTATTTGAATTTTTATTTGTGCAAAACATTAAACCAAATTCATATTTGAAAAGTTTATACTTTTATGGTTTGAAAACATATTTTATATGTTCAAAAGAAATTAATTTGACCAAGTTATGAATTTAACAATTTTAAATGATTTAAACAAGGTTTAAATTATTTAACCAAATTTAATTATCCAAAACATGGAACAAAGTTTATATTTGGAAAGGTGGTTTAATTTAGCATGGAAAACATATTTTATTTGTTGAAAATGGATTTCAAATGAGCAAGTTATTAATTTGACAATTTTAAATGCATTAATTAAGAAACAGTTGTTTTCAGCAATTTAAATTATTTAAAACAGCAAACAAAGTTGATATTTGCAAAGTACATGAAAAATTGAATGGAAAACATATTTAGTTTGTTGAATTTGGAATTTTTATGCCCAAGTTATGAATTTTGCAAAATTAAGTGAATTAAAAAAGTTTTCAAATATTTCACCAATTTAAAATATTCAAAACAGTAAACAAAATTTATATTTGGGTAGAGAATTTAATTTGGTACAGAATACATATTTAAAATGTTGAATTTGGAGTTAACATGAATTATTTATGCAATTTACAAGATTAGGTATTATTCTGCCATTTTATTTACAGTTAGGGGCTTAGAAAATATTTACAGGGCCTAAGAAGAAATTAGCAAGGACTTGGGTGCAATTAGCAGTTTGTTTGGGTTGTGAAAAATAAAAAGGAAAAATGGGGGTTTAATCCCGTGGGGGTGGGATTCGAACCCCCCACCTCTGCTTGCGCGCAGTGGGCAGCTAGCCACTGCGGTAGGTGTGTTTTTTTGTGACAGATAAGGCGACAGCGGGAGGATATCCTTCAGTTAGCAGTTAACTGAATTTGTGTTTGCAGTTTCGCTTCTGAACCTCGACGGAGGCATCGCGGTCGCCGGCAGCTGTGGCGTGGAGGCGAGCGGCCGTGGTGCGTGGGTGTGCGTGTGCTGTTGGCCGTGTGCTGCGAAGGGAAGGGAGAGGGGAGAGAGAGGGAAAGCTCACCGAGGGGGAAGAGCAGAGGGGCAGGGGTCGGTGCAGGGAGACGGCCGGCGGCGAGGAGAGGATGGCGGCGGCGCCACAGGCCTTCCCGGCCCTCGCCGTGGGGTCGAGGAAGAAGAGGGCGTCGGGGGGAACCCATTCCCGGCCACAGTTCGCTCGAAGGGGGTGCAGGCCGCCGGTGATCGCCGGAGGGAGGAGGTGGGATTTCGGTGGCGTTTAGGTTCAGTTAGTTTCAGAGAAGTGGAGCAGAGAAGAAAGATGGAGGTGGGAGGAGAGAAAATGGAGGCGGGGGAGAGGGAGAGAGGGAGGTAGGAGGCTAGGGCTAGGCAGAGCATCGGGCTAGGGTTTATAGGGGGAGGAGGGAGGCGCTCAGCCGTCTGCTGCATCTCTGAACTGACGTGGACACGATGGATTTCGAGCCGTACGAAGGTGGAAGATGACCGAGGGGGTACCAGGCCAGGGGAGAGGTGGGCTGGCCCAACTGGGCTGGCCTGCCCCCTCTCCCTGTGCGTTTTACTTTTATTATTTTTCTTTCTTTATTTTTTTTTGCAGATTTGAATAAGGAAGAAAAGGTTAGTTGTTTAGGCTAGAAAAATTTAGAAAAAATTTGTTATAGGTTATTTAGGGTAACAACAACAATTGCCAACTTTTGTTTTACAAAATATTTCAAATTATTTGCTGTTTGGTAATTTGATTGAATTTAGGTGAATTTGATATTAATTGAAATATTGAAAGCAATAATTTAAATAGTTTGAACCTTCAAGTTTATTTGAAACAAAAGATTGATTTGTTTGGTAATTTTCATAACATTCAAAAGGGTTGTTGTTTGGAGAATTAATTGAATTTGAAAATGGTTTGGTATTAGATGAATTATTGATAGAATCAAAACAATAGTTTGAAATTACAACTTTAATGGAAGCAAATAATTGTTTTTATTTGAAATATTCATTTTGGAAATTGTAACATCACAAGTATGAAACAAAAGGTTTGAAACTTGATTTGAAATTCAAATAGAAAACAAAGGAAAACAAATGAAAACAGAGGAAAACAAAGGAAAACAAAGCAAAACAAATGCAATGAACATGATGTCATGATGCAAAACATAAAATAACAGAGAGCAAACATTCTAATGGCTATTTTTCATACTTGGGATGTTACAAAACGCCCCCCTTGAAGGAATCGCGCCCCGAGATTCCTACTGAGAAAAGAAAAGGTCCGGATACTTCTTGCGAAGATCCTCTTGAGCTGTGACACGTGAAACACATCGTGCACCTTGGATAGTTTTTCTGGAATTTCAAGACGATAGGCATTCCTGGCAACTCTTCTGGAAGACGTCAGGGAATTCGCAAACCACCGGAACATTTTCAATTAAAGGTAGAGGTTTTGTATCGAGGGTGTATAGCTGAATAGAACTTGATTCATTTGGAGAATAGACTATCTGGCCAGAAGGGTGGAACAGAGTTATTGATTAGACGCCGGTAGAATAACTGAAGTGGGAAGCAACAACAAGATTTGAACGGACGAAAAGGATGTTGAGAAGAACAGGATAACGAAGCAACAACGGGAAACACGAGAACAAAACACTCCTGAGGTACTACGGAAAAACCCATCCGGGCTTCTAAAGGATCAATACCTACTGCTTAAGGAATAGAGGATCTGCTTCTGGGGCTTACACGCCTCCGTTCTCAATCGTGAGTAGGCAACATGATAAATCATGTCACAACCCTCCTCCATTCCTATGGTCTAGTAGATATAACCATCCTAGAGAAACCAGGATACGTGAAATCCTAACTTGAAAGTTTAGATGAGAAGGGAAAACAACGTTGCACTTCCTTACCAGAAAAAGGGAGGGTGGGTGGGGAAAGAAATAAAAGGGCAGAATTCCTACTCTCACGTTTCATTTTTCCTATATAGCTACAAAATAGTTTCTAGACTCAACTGCGACCAGTAAAAGGGATCCTACAGGCAGACAGGCTCTGATACCATTTGTCGCACCCGGACTTCTAGAGGATACTCGCAGTTCCGTTGAACAGTAGTTGATTGGATTACGGGGTTTACCGGCACCCGCATCTCTTACGAGTAGGCCAACACACGTATGTGTGACAACCAACCCCTACTGTTCATCGTCTACGTAAACCATCCCATAGAAATCAGGATACTACCATTGACGTACTTCATACCATACACACATGGTACGTCAACGGCGTTTAACGGAATGATAGCACAACATATCTCTAAGACACAAATAAATAGAAATAAGTTGCAAATAGCTCTCACTAGAGCAGAGATAGCAAATACAATCATCCAGAGGACACATGCCCCAACAATTCATCATTACATCACAGCGGAAGCATCCAAAATGTCTGAGTACAGACAAGATCCAAATAGGCTTAAGAAGCCGGAAACGAAAAGACGGAGCCCATCCACGTAGTCTCGGATCCTGCCCAGGTCCGCTATCTACTCGTCAGCAGCCTCGTCAAACTCCACGTAGTAGCCATCACGGGGATCCTCGTAAGCGTAGTCTGCGGAAACCACAGCCCCAAAGGGGTCAGTACAACAACGTACTGGCAAGCAAGACTCACAGTTCACCAAAGTGTACCCCACAACATCAAGCACAGATGCTTTGGGTTCAACGGAAGAAAGGGTGATATAAAAGATGCGGCAGCGGGCTGCAATAACCAACTACAGATGCATTCTATAACTTCCGGCTAACAGAAAGGAGATAAGATAGCGTATCGTAACCAACTACAACTAACCACCAAACAAACCCATCCTGGATCTCGCCCCTTATCCAAAGAATCAATCCGAGGATAACTCACACAGTTGGATTAATGATGGTTCAGGTTATTGTGTCAATAAACCTATTACTAGTCAAGTTATCCTTAGTTAGGTGTAAGTTGTTCTGAGTACTTGTTAGCCAGTACTTTCACCAAGTCATCCATAACCGTGGAAAACACGGCTTCTCGAGAAGATTTAACCCTGCAGGGGTGCACCAATTTGGCCGTACACGTAAGAATAACCCGCCGGATGGAATGCCTCCCACCAAGCGGGGCACTCAACACAACTCAACTCTTCTTCGCATCAAGCCCAAAGAACCACATGCTGTGCGTGCGCGGCTAATCGAGCCCCACGAAGAAAAGGGGACCCTCATAGCACTCTAAGACCACGCCGCCCTAAATGCCGACTACAAAAGTTCCACCCTGGCGCCAAGGGTTCGCACCTGCACATGCATGCATCAAATGGAAAGCCCGAACTAAGTGTGGCGATTTGGACGAGATGCGAATCGAATCAAATTGAGGGGGGCGCCCATACACGCTTCCCACATGCGGTTAGTGCGCTCATCATGGATCAGTAGACAAGACCCTTTTCCTAATTAGGGTCGACACTAGCAGGCCTCAAAACCACGCCGGGCCTCCTGCCGGTGCCTTATCAGCAAATTATTATTACCTCAAACATTGACAGGTTGATTGTTTAAACATCGAGCCCCAGAACATAAAGATATAGTAACAGAAAGTAACGGACAACAGACTCGAGCAAAAACAACCCTAAGCATGCTATTAAGACACGGGCAACAAGCAATGGGGTTATAGGTGTGGAGGTGAGGCTATATCAGGGTGAAAGGGTAACATGTGATAGGTTCGGAACAGAAGCAACGATTCATAGGGCTAGCAGAATATACAACGGAAAGTATCGGTATCCAATGTTGAAAGGAACACAATGGTTCATGTGAGTGAATACTTGCCTGCAAGCTCAGCAGCCTGGTACTGAGCTAAGTCCTCAGAAAGGGGTGTCGTAAGTATCGTCCGTCTCAACGTCGTCGTCCATACGAGAAGAAGCAAACAAACAACGCAGAGAGACAAACAATCAATAACATGGCATAATGCACAATCATGAGATGATGCATGGAAATTTAATTGATGCATCAGAATAAACTAGTTGACAAGATAACATGTTTAAATGGACCCATATGCAATTTGAGTTGCATAAGAAAAGCCCATGAATTATGGTTGAATTAATTGTTCTACAACTAATCATCATGTGTAAGTGAATTAGCATGATGCATGGATGAGGAAAACAGAAAGAAAACAACAATAGAAACAATTTGGAATAAGGTTTACCAAGTTTGGAATTTTAGTTATTAAGTTATGAAATTTTGGTTCCTTAAAGGGGTTACACAAGCATTTGTTGTTTTCACCAATTTAAGTTGTTCAAAGTAGATAACAAAGTTCATATTTAGAAAGTACACCAAATTTTAGGTGGATTACATGTTTCACTTGTTGAAAAAGGATTCAGAATAATTTACTTATGAATTAAACAAGTTTAAACAAGATTTAAATGAATTTAATTCAAGTATGAAATTATTTGAATTTTTATTTGTGCAAAACATTAAACCAAATTCATATTTGAAAAGTTTATACTTTTATGGTTTGAAAACATATTTTATATGTTCAAAAGAAATTAATTTGACCAAGTTATGAATTTAACAATTTTAAATGATTTAAACAAGGTTTAAATTATTTAACCAAATTTAATTATCCAAAACATGGAACAAAGTTTATATTTGGAAAGGTGGTTTAATTTAGCATGGAAAACATATTTTATTTGTTGAAAATGGATTTAAAATGAGCAAGTTATTAATTTGACAATTTTAAATGCATTAATTAAGAAACAGTTGTTTTCAGCAATTTAAATGATTTAAAACAGCAAACAAAGTTGATATTTGCAAAGTACATGAAAAATTGAATGGAAAACATATTTAGTTTGTTGAATTTGGAATTTTTATGCCCAAGTTATGAATTTTGCAAAATTAAGTAAATTAAACAAGTTTTCAAATATTTCACCAATTTAAAATATTCAAAACAGTAAACAAAATTTATATTTGGGTAGAGAATTTAATTTGGTACAGAATACATATTTAAAATGTTGAATTTGGAGTTAACATGAATTATTTATGCAGTTTACAAGATTAGGTATTATTCTGCCATTTTATTTACAGTTAGGGGCTTAGAAAATATTTACAGGGCCTAAGAAGAAATTAGCAAGGACTTGGGTGCAATTAGCAGTTTGTTTGGGTTGTGAAAAATAAAAAGGAAAAATGGGGGTTTAATCCCGTGGGGGTGGGATTCGAACCCCCCACCTCTGCTTGCGCGCAGTGGGCAGCTAGCCACTGCGGTAGCTGTGTGTTTGTGACAGATAAGGCGACAGTGGGAGGATATCCTTCAGTTAGCAGTTAACTGAATTTGTGTTTGCAGTTTCTCTTCTGAACCTCGACGGAGGCATCGCGGTCGCCGGCAGCTGTGGCGTGGAGGCGAGCGGCCGTGGTGCGTGGGTGTGCGTGTGCTGTGGGCCGTGTGCTGCGAAGGGAAGGAAGAGGGGAGAGAGAGGGAAAGCTCACCGAGGGGGAAGAGCAGAGGGGCAGGGGTCGGTGCGGGGAGACGGCCGGCGGCGAGGAGAGGATGGCGGCGGCGCCACAGGCCTTCCCGGCCCTCGCCGTGGGGTCGAGGAAGAAGAGGGCGCCGGGGGGAACCCATTCCCGGCCACAGTTCGCTCGGAGGGGGTGCAGGCCGCCGGTGATCGCCGAAGGGAGGAGGTGGGATTTCGGTGGCGTTTAGGTTCAGTTAGTTTCAGAGAAGTGGAGCAGAGAAGAAAGATGGAGGTGGGAGGAGAGAAAATGGAGGCGGGGGAGAGGGAGGTAGGAGGCTAGGGCTAGGCAGAGCATCGGGCTAGGGTTTATAGGGGGAGGAGGGAGGCGCTCAGCCGTCTGCTGCATCTCTGAACTGACGTGGACACGATGGATTTCGAGCCGTACGAAGGTGGAAGATGACCGAGGGGGTACCAGGCCAGGGGAGAGGTGGGCTGGCCCAACTGGGCTGGCCTGCCCCCTCTCCCTGTGCGTTTTACTTTTTTTTTTTTTTTTTTTTTTTTTGCAGATTTGAATAAGGAAGAAAAGGTTAGTTGTTTAGGTTAGAAAAATTTAGAAAATTTTCGTTATAGGTTATTTAGGGTAACAACAACAATTGCCAACTTTTGTTTTACAAAATATTTCAAATTATTTGCTGTTTGGTAATTTGATTTAATTTAGGTGAATTTGATATTAATTGAAATATTGAAAGCAATAATTTAAATAGTTTGAACCTTCAAGTTTATTTGAAACAAAAGATTGATTTGTTTGGTAATTTTCATAACATTCAAAAGGGTTGTTGTTTGGAGAATTAATTGAATTTGAAAATGGTTTGGTATTAGATGAATTATTGATAGAAACAAAACAATAGTTTGAAATTACAACTTTAATGGAAGCAAATAATTGTTTTGATTTGAAATATTCATTTTGGAAATTGTAACATCACAAGTATGAAACAAAAGGTTTGAAACTTGATTTGAAATTCAAATAGAAAACAAAGGAAAACAAATGAAAACAGAGGAAAACAAAGGAAAACAAAGCAAAACAAATGCAATGAACATGATGTCATGATGCAAAACATAAAATAACAGAGAGCAAACATTCTAATGGCTATTTTTCATACTTGGGATGTTACACACGCTCCGATTTTTCATGAGAATACGTTGTATTCTTAATCTCTGTCTAGCTGTTGCATTTATTTAGCTCCTGTTTTGCATGCATCTCTTATCAGAGTTGTTAGTTTTATTAGTATTATATGAGTACTCTCATGTTTTCTTGGTGTATCATAAATAGTATTTTTGTTAAAACATATCTTGTATGGTGCTTGTTGGGAAAAGAAAACTGCTGCTTGATGTAGAATTTATAACAGTGCTAGTAGAAGCTTGTATAGACTATGGCTAGAACTTTTTCATGCCATGCTAAATGTTATTTTAGTTTTATGGCCTTGTGGTTATTGAGTACCATGAATATCCTTAAGTAGCTGAGAGCGTTTAATATGTCTTGAAAGATTAATGAGTTGTTCTTGTCATATTAAAGCATCAATATATGTTATTCTCTTTCGAATGTTTTATTTGGTTGACTTGGCGAATGATCACACCATGTTTATGACTACAAACCATTCACGAATGGCCTCCATGACCACTTAGTTTTTGAACTTGTGATACCTCTTATTCTTTAATTAATGATGCTTATGTCGCTATGCATGATTATGGCTCTTATGCTCTCTTGATTTGTCGCTCCCAGTCTTTTGCTAGCCTCCACATGTACTGAGTATGGAATTCTACTCATGCATCAAACCTCCTTAAACCAAAGTTTTCCCATTGTTTACACCATACCTACCTACATGTGGTATTTAACTGGTTCTTGTTTTTGCTCATGAGGACGTCAATAGAGAATCTTTATCTCACTTGTTGATTGGATTTCACACCTTGGACTAGTGGCTTCATCCGCTTATCCAAATGATAGAAGAGCTGGCAGCGGGGTGCCCAGCCCCAAATTAATACAAACAAATTCTTTTCACTATTTTTGCCCCTTATTATATCAGTCAAAGCATAATTGTGTAAACAAAAGAGAAATAGGGATGACCTTCTACACCAGTTGCGTCCTTCACCATGGGAGCCGCTCTTGTGAATCCAGTTGGCTTGTGACGTACTATATTGTCTGTTTACCATTCGTTGACATTATCATACACCTCTCCTAAAAATAGACATTCCTCCACGTTGTCAAACTTTTAATACCTCTGTTTAATAAAGTAAAAATCTCTAGCACATGAGTGATCCCTGCATCCCTCTGCGAAGGGTCTTTCTTTTACTTTTATGTTGAGTCTCCATCTTCTAACTTTATGCACAGTTGAGAGAGCATTTTTGCAATTCTGAGTTCTATATGCATTTGTCCCTTAAACATCAATAATTACTTCATGATGTGATAATATTTGTTCTTAAATTATTTTCTCTAGTCTTCCTCATGAACTTTGAAAGTGTCCTGGCATTTAGATTTTGTCCCACTCCTAAGGACTAGCGAAATACCACTTTGCCATGCTTTCTCTATACCTGAAACAAACGTTTATCTTTCTTTGCATTATTATCCATGATCCTTTATTTAAGATACTATTCATGGTGCAAAGTGATTACTATGCTTTATTATTAAAGTTCTATTATCATGTTTGTGTTTAAAGTTCTATGATCTCAGCATACATATGATTTTACATTTTTATGATCAAGATTATGATAGTAGCATGTCACCTCGGAAATTATTGTTTTATCATTTACCTACTCGAGGACGAGTAGGAACTAAGCTTGGGGATGCTTGATACGTCATAAACGTATCCCTAATTTCTGATGCTCCATGATCATATTATGCCAATTGCTACATATTTTCTCCCTTATTTATAGCATTTTTATACGTTTTTCGGGAATAACCTATTAACAAGATGTGAAGTGCCAGTTCCCTATTTCTTTTGTTTTTTGTTTCAGAAAATTTGTTCTGGAAACATTCTCGGAATTGGTCCCCAGAATGCCCGAAGTGCCTATTTTCCCCGGAAGCATTCAGAACACCGAAGAGGAGTCGAAGACGGGCATCAGGGGGGCCACACCATAGGGTGGCGTGGCCTTCCCCAGGCCGCGCCAGCTATGGGTGTGGGGCACCCCTCGCCTCCACCGCATCTGCCCTTTCGCCTATTTATTCCCCACAGATGGAAAACCCTAGACACCTGATCAAAAATCCCCGAAAAGTTCGGCAGTCGCCGTCGTCGTCAACCCTAGATCAGGGGGGTTCTAGAGCTGTCTCCTTGCACCCTGCCAGAGAGGAAATCATCATCGGAGGCTTCTACATCACCATGCCTGCCTCCGGAGTGATGCGTGAGTAGTTCATCCCTGGACTACGGGTCCATAGCAGTAGCTAGATGGTTGTCTCCTCCTCATATGCCTCCATGTTTAGATCTCGTGAGCTGCCTATCATGATCGAGATTGATCTTATGTAATTCTATATGCTGTGTTTGCTGGGATCCGATGAATATTGACCTTATACCAAGTTGATTATAGTCTTTATTGCATATGTTATTTGTGATCTTGCATGCTTTCCATTGCTACTGGTTTCTCTGGCCAAGTAGTTGCTAGTGACTCAAGAGGGAGTATTTATGCTAGATAGTGGGTTCATGCCTTCTTTTCGCCTATGCTCGAGTGACAGAAACGTGACGAGGGAGGATGTGTTGTTGCCACTAGGGAGAAAACAGCGGTTAGATGCCTGCATATATAATCATTGCTTACATTACACACATTGTTTAATGCAGTTATCTGTTCCTTGCAACTTAATACCTAAGGGGGTTCAGATTATAACCTGAAGTTGGATTATTAGTCATAGATGCAGGTGGATTTCGGTCTATGTATTTTGTTGTAATGCCCGCACTAAATATCATAGTAGTCATCATGTTATAATGTGCACTACGGTGCAACCTCTATTTGTCAATTGCCCGGATGTAATTTGTTCATCCAGCATGTTATTTTTATGGAGAGACACCACTAGTGAACCTATGAACCCCGGTCCATTTTCCACACTGTTAAAGAAACCACAACAATATCCTGCTCTGTTTACTTACTGCAAGCATACACTGTTTTCCACACTATACGTCTAATCTTTGTTTTCAGCAAGACCGGTGAGATTGACAACCTCACTGTACCGTTGGGACAAAGTATTTTGGTTGTGTTGTGTGCAGGTTCCACGTTGTTGCTGACACCGGTGAAGCTCCAGCACCACCGTTAGTGGCATCAACCTTCCGAATGTCCTCTTTCTCCTACTGGATTGATAACCCTGGTTCTTAACTAAGGGGAAAACTCCTACCGCTGTGCTCATCACACCCTCCTTTTGGGGTTCCCAACAAAACATAGCAATTATTCATGTTCCCGTGATTTTAAATCACTTCAACCACTCTCAAGATGAAATCTTGGAGTTAACATGAACATCTCCTTTTGTTTCTTGGATCTCCATGACAATCCAATCTCATTTATGAGCATTAGTATCTTGTTTGTTTGTTTTTTCATTTTATAGTCATTGTCTAGGAATTTTGATGGCTACATCACAGAGTGAATTTTACATCAAATTCCTCATATGAACCTTTATTATATTAAGTACTACTTTATGTATCTCTTACATAAATTCCTCAATAAGGTGATAAATTGGACACATTTGCATGTTTCCCCTTTCATTATAACCTTACTCCAAAGATTCGCAATCTTAACTTAATATAATTTCCGCCTCTCTATCAAGAGAAGACAATTTTCTCCTTAATCCAACGTGTAAGACACTTGGAGTTAAAGTGGAAATTTACTACCAACAATCATATTTGTTTTATGCAAAAACCTCTTAATAAATTATGCACAATACTTGAGCAAGATTGATTACTTCGAACTTTCAAAAAAATAACTCTAATTAATGATAATGCTCCAACCTTTACAATTTTTTTTTTACTTAGTGGGTTGAGAATTATTTTCGTTTCATGCTTCACACACCACAACAACAAATTTTAACAATCTTATTATAATATTGCTTGGATCCTTGTCACACAAATATTTTATTATCACGATAATTTTGAGTTTCCCAAAATTAATCATGAGTAATTTGACTAAGAAAATTTTCTTTCGTCAAGATGAGTAATACTTAGTGTGATGATTTTTTCAAAGCTTTTCACAAAGAGGATTAAAGGGGATCTTTTCATATGCCAACTATAGGTATCTTTGGCTCATATAACAAAGCTTTTAATGATGAATTTTCAAAGCTTATGACCGGTAGGTTTGAGATGTCCACAATGGGAGAGTTGAAGTTTTTCCTTGGCTTTGAGATCAAGCAATTCAGAGGAGGAACCTTTATCTCTCAGACCAAATATACCCAAGATACTCTCAAGAAATTCAATTTAAAAGATGCAAAAGAGAATACCACTCCAATGCAAACGAAGTGTCATCTCAAGCGTAATCCCAATGGTAAAGATGTGTATCAAAAGGTATACCACTCAAGTATTGGCTCGTTGCTTTATCTTTGTGCATTTGGACCCGATATTGTGTTAAGTGTAGGGGTGTGTGTAAGGTATCAAGCTACTCCTAAAGAAAGCCATTTGATGGTATCTTTCAATATTTGGTTCATACCTCAACGTTTGGTTTGTGGTACCCAAAGGGGAAACTTTCACTCTTTGATGAAATAAACACATTGTTTAACTTCGTTTATAACATTACTTCTTTTTCGATTTGTTTTGAAACAATTTGTTGCAATAACTTTTTTTTGTACACGGGGTCGATAATGTTTGTTGCGATATGAGTGAATTTGTTGCAATGGCAGTTTTCCTGTAATTATCGAGATGACTGGGGCAACAAAATATATCCCTTCGTTTTAAGTGGGACTATTGTGGAGTGCGGGTTGATTTGAGAAAAATCGGGGGGTTAAAATGCAAAATACGCTACATTGAATTGTGAACGCGCGATGATGATCTAACGGCTCCAGAGGGGACCTTGATTTGCTAAACCTAGGGGGACCTGCGCCTAGCGCGCCCGTGTGCGCACTGGCAGCTATGAAAAATATTTCAATTTGTCTATTTTGCTGAATTAAATAAAGTCATTTAGAGGTAATATTTAGTAGGTTGTTTAGTGGTAATATATAGTTTAAAATCATTTCCCAGAAAGACTATGGTTTTATGAAGAACGTTCGAGAATGCAACGTCATGCATCATCAAGAAATTTAATCACAATTATATCATCTTTCTAAGAAAAATAATGACCCAAGCTTCAAAAAGCAATGCATAAGAAGTACTCCCTCCGTCTCAAATTAATTGTCACAAAGATGGACAAAAGTTGATGTATTTCTATATCAGAAATGTAGTTTGGTTACCGAGAAAATTGCACACAACACCAATCTTCGGTGACATTGTTGCACATAACACATATTCAAACCAACTTTTGCAGCAAACCCCAATTTTTGATATAACAAGTTGCATCTAGCCCAAAAAAGTTATTTAGACTCTTAACACGTATCTGACATGTAGGGCCGTATCACATATGTGCCTATATCTCTGTACCGTATACCATAATTATATGATGATTTTTTTAAATAAAATTGGGCAGCTCAATGATGGAAAACATACATACGCACACACAAATTATTTGAGCATCAACATATAATACCACATAATACCTCCCAAACGATATAAAACCGTTTCCTCAAAAAGAAATACAAAACCAGGCTGTCATGAGTACACAAGGAATTTCTACACGAGAGATATATACAGTGGGTAAATTAGGCCCTACATGTCTATTAATAGTCTAAATCACATATTTGGGCTAGCTGCAACTTGTTTGATAAAAAAACTGGGGTCGGCTGCACAAAATAGTTTGATTATGTGTTTTGTGCAATGATGTCACCAAACATCGGTCTATGTGCAATTTTCTCTCGGTTACCACTATGCAGTGTACTTGCATGCAGTATTACGAGGCCAAGAATGATATAGTGTCCAAGCTTTGGATACACATCAAGAGCAAGCTAGCAGCCATCCCAATTCTCCAAAAAATCCGAAGCCGCTTATAAAGTAAAAAAAAAATCATAATTTCCCAAAACTGATATGCCTACCCCAACGTGATTATTAAATAGGTTGGCAAGCTACAATATAGTACCATCTTTTCAAGTAACACGTTTTCACATTTCTATCATTCTTTTCAAGTAATCTGCTCCTAGCCTCGTAATGAGAGGGACGAAACTAGGCTCGCTTCCTAATTCTGCTGTTTCTTCACCCATTTGTGGCCAAGAGGCTCTCGAGATATTTCTCGACAACATCGAGGCCACAGAGCTCCTTGACTACAACCATGGTTGCCGGCACATCCATCTGGAATGTCAGCGGGGAGTTTGAGGGTCCTGTGCAAATTGAGAACTCCTTCCTGGCTGCCCTGATGGCTTCCCTCATTGCGCAGTGTACCGAGGATGCGAGGAGCAAGGGTGGCTCACCAGAGGCTGCAAGCAAAGATATGACCGCACAATGTCAAGGCAGTTGCAGCCAGCAAGCTCGGAGTTGCAGAATTCTAATCAAAATGGAACCATGCTAGAGAGATTGCAAGTTTCACCTTTTGAGGAAAGAACGTGTTTCTGACCGCGAGAGCTGTTGTAGAGCTCGACGTTGAGCTGCTTCGGGATGGTGTCCACTGTAGGGATCTTGTACGTCCATGTGCCATCATTGATGACCAGGCCCTCAGAGTTGGTTGTGTACTCCTCATTTGTGAAGAATCCTATCCCTTGCACAAATGCACCTTCAACCTGAGTAAAGTCAACAACAGAATTCAGAGTTGTCATGTCCATCCAGACAATGATATGTATTGAACAGGTAGTTATCTTGGAAAGAACCTGGCCCAAGTCTACTGCAGGATTCAGGCTTTGCCCGCAGTCATAAACAAGATCACTCCTGAGGATCGTGGTTGCTCCTGTCAGGACATCAACTTCCACCTGCAATGTTCATATACAGATTGCAAATCAGATATGGCAGGTAAAATAGAATGCATTTGCAGTACAACTGCTGCAATTTGGATCATGGTACCTCACTGACAGCTGCTCCGTAGTTCAAGTAGCTTGCAGAAGTTGGGTCCGGGGTCCAGTAGGCTTGCGCTGATAAGTTCACACTCGTCATTGTTGCCTGCAAACAAGGAGCATATGCCATTAATGACCAAGTAATCTGACAAATTAACCCAGAGGAAATTCTTACCACGTTACTGAAGGAATCAGATTTTAAAAGATTTGTCCCACCTGAGCAATCAAGGAGCTCCATGCCACCATGCCAAACTTAGCCTCCAGGTCCTCTTTGATAGGCTTAAGCCTCTCAACAAGTGCATCACACGACTGTCGAACCGCCTCACAGCTAGTTTCAGAGGTGGTACTCCCGGCGGTCCAGCCTCCCTGAATCATGCTGAGTGTGTCAGCCTGGATGACTCGCACCTTGTCAAGGAGGCCTTCGCCACCATCGGGGCATAGCTGCCCCAGCACGAACGCGGTCATCTGCTTCACTTTGGTCCACAACCCTTGGCCTATCTCGACTCCACCGACTTCGACAGCAATGGAACCGTCGTTCAAGATGGACACCCTCCCCGGTGTTGGCCGAAGAGACACTGCATATGTTATTGGCACGCAAGAAATTCCACGCTTCTTCCATCGGCTGCTGCCGTTGAAATGCTCAACCATCGCAGCCCTGAGCTGGTAGTCAGGTGACAAGGCCAGCTTGTCGAAGATGGTGACAAGGCTATAGGTTGAGGCCTCACCCGCACTGCCCCCAAGAAACACCTTAAGGCTCTCAAAGTCATGGAGGTTCTTCCTTCTGATAGTGTTTGTGTCGGCTGAGAGCGATGAGGCAACATGCTCAATGATGGCTTCTGCGATGAAGGAGCCCTGCACTTCACCGGGAGCACGCATCGCAGACTTAGACGACGTGTTAGTCTTGCAAACCTTAATGTCAAACGCGAGGGTGCCCCAGTTATACTTCTTCAGAGATCCTATAACAGCGTTTGGCATAACAGGACTGTAATCCGGCGATATTCCGGCATTGATGCCGAGATCAAGGTGCAATGCCGTGACCCTGCCGTCCGATTTGAACCCAACTGAGTACTTCACCTTCATCGGGTGCCGCCCTCCAGCCATTGTCATGTCCGTCTTGCGGTCGAGGTACATTCGAACAGGGCGCTGCAGCTTGAATGCTGCAAGTGCACATGCACATGCAACCTGATATTTACCAACAATTTCTTGATCAGGTTGCGCGAACTAAAATATTTTCAAATATCCGTAAAATATTGTTTGTGTAACGTACATGAATTGCTTTCATCGCCTTCCCACCAAAGCCACCTCCAACTCTTCTTGTGATGACCCGAACATTGTGGAACGGTATGCCAAGGCACCTTGCAATGACACTTTGCATAGCCTCAGGCATTTGCGCTGAGGAGTAGACGGTGATACAGTTATCTTCGTCAGGAATAGCTAAGGCGACTTGCATCTCCATGCAGAAGTAGTACTGGGATTCAAGTTTCACCTGTGCAAACAAATACACTGGGTGTGAGTATTCTTATCAATAAACATAGGGCGTACACCCTATTCAACAAAATTAAGCCATGTACCTCTGCTGATAAAATCTTGTGATCAGCTGCATGCATTCCTTCACTGAAGTCGCCAACTGGCTTAGGAGCTAAAAAAGAGGGAGGATGGAAGTAGCTGTTATGCTGGACGGCGTCCTCTATTGTCAGAATTGGTGGCTCAAGGTTTTCGGTGGTATACTCAATAACAACTTGTTTCGCCGCCATATTGGCATACTTCTGTGTTTCAGCAATCTGAGTCATAAGCAAATCAACAAAATGGTTCTGGGTCAACGTAATCCCCTTCGTCAGAAAGAAAAAAGAATGTTGAAATGGTTAAGAAGTACCACAATGCCAATATTTTGACCAGCAAATTGAGAAACCGAATCAGCGAATAGCGCTTCGTCTCCGAATATAGCGAAGGTGGATCCAATATTTTCTCCACCACTTGGAATGTCCTTTGCATCAATAACCGTGATCACCTTATGTGAAGCCAAAGATGATCTAAACTTGATACCCTTTATACGAGCATGAGGATGAGTGCTGTAGATAAAGGCTCCATAGAGGCAACCCTTCGGAGCAGGGATGTCATCGACGTACACAGCTTCCCCTGTGCGAGAATCAAGAATAATGTCAAGTGCATGTTTTAAAGAACTGCGAGTTCTATAAACCAAAAAGAGTTGTAAAGGTGAAGATGCAGAATCTACCGAATGTAGTAAAAATGACCAAAAGGACTATCACATGACTTTTTTATAAAGTGTATAGAAAAAATATTAGAAATAAACACTGCTCACAAGTTCCATAAATTTGAAAAGTTCAAGTGCCAAGGCATTAAGTTGCACAGATTAACCAATACTGTCAATCACTACTAGCCAAACAGCTAAAGCGCAGGACAATTGAATGGAACAACTGTAAGCTAGATTAGATTAATACAGCTGTATGATAGTATATATACCAGAAGCTTGTAGCTCTGCGCCAGCTTTCTTGATCGGCTTACCGACTGGTTTGTATTCCTCTCTAGAAACCAGTTCCTGCCTTGAGCGAATTGGCAAATTGTTGATGTCATCCTTAACATGCTTGTACGGTGAGGACTCAGCACTACCATTCACGATTCCATTAGTATCAGACCCACTTTGAGCATCAGTCCTGGCTGGTTCATTCAGATCGCTAGCAAGTGAAGACAGGAAACTGAACAGGAAACTGACTGCCAAGCTACTCAGGATGTGTGGTTCCTACTAATTGTGAAATAGCATCTTTAAGCAACTTAATAGCTTCAAGTATTACGGATGCACTCACTGTTTTTCCTCTCAGGAAGTCCTCAACATTCCTAGCTTTCATAGCGTGTTTGGTTCCATAAGCACCAAATACCAGGTGTATATCCTCAATGAGAAGCTCCCCTGATGATGGAGCCTCTGTTATCTTTGCCAAGAATGCAGAGTTGACATATGAGACAGCATTGCCGAATGGACGAGGAGATGCTCTCGAAGTCTCAAATCTCACATTATCTAAGCCCGAATCTGGGACAAATATGCTGAGCAGTAGGGTCCTAGAGTCACAAGGAGGCTGCTCCAAGAAGTCCTCCAATGTAAAACACAGCCTCTTGGAAGCCACCTGGATGGTGACAGTTGAACCTGCAGCCAGAAGAACAGTTGCAATATCTGACGGGAACTGCAGCCTTTGTGCCATGATTATGTTTCCGCCGATGGTCGCCGTGTTCCGAACAAATGGTGTAGCCACCTTGTTCAGATGATCAGCAATCTTTGTAAAGACCAGGTCCCCATCCGAGAAAACATCAATAGCTTTGGAGATGGACACAGCTGCTCCGATTTCAATACCTTTGCTGCTTCTGTTGATGACTGAAAGTTCTGGAATCCATTTGATGTCGATGTACTTGTCATATAAGTCATGCTCTTTGTACACACCAGAGCCAGTGTTTGAAGCCACAATCTTCACTGAGTTTACATCAAGCCTGTTGGAATTCAACAGCACTTGAAGCTGAGCTATGCTTCTAGGACGGTACCAGCCGTCATCATCAGATATCTCAACAGGGACATTGTCCATTTGGTTAATAGAAGACTTGATCTCAGATTTGAGGAACTCCGGAATGGTGCAGATGGCGCCACTGGTGTAGGGCGGGAGCTTGGTAACATCTGCAGCATCTGCACCTTTCGTCCAGAAGGAGTTGAGGCCCAGGTCCTCGAGGTCAACATCGGCTGCGAAACTCTTGCAGGCGTCGATGATGGGCCTATAGCCAGTACACCGGCACAAGTTGCCTGAGATAGCCTTCTCGGCTTCGGAGGTGGTGAGCTTGGAGAACCCATTAGGCGGAGCAGAGCGGGCAGCCGCCTTATCGGTGTTGACAAGTGCGGAGAAGATGGACATGCACATGCCTGGGGTGCAGAAACCGCACTGTGAGGCATGGAAACCAGCGAGGCGCTGCTGCACAGGGTGGAAGCCATCTTTGCTGTTGCCGATGCCCTCGCTGGTAGTCACCGCACAGAGGTCCACGCTGCCAAGGAGTGTCAGGCAGGAGCTCGCCGAGAACTCGGTCACCTCTTCAGTGGACGGGTCATACTTGGATATCAGGACGACGCATGCACCGCATCCACCTGCAGCAACATAAAATTGTACATCAGAAGCATCACCAATTAAGAATACATCAGAGATGCTGTCATTGTGTGCACTATGAAACACAGTACTCCTATACGTGTTTGTGTTCCATGCACTATGCGTTAGGAAGAATTTAAAGCAAGGAAGTATCAGATAGGCATCCAAGATCTCTTATTTCAAGTGAGAAAGGAAATGCTCGATGACAGTATACAGAAACAATCGACAGGGGGTAGACAAGATACTAGCAATGCTGTCTAAACCAGACCACTGCTTGTCGACAGCAACACATGGATCGGTCAATTACAGGGTGGAGAAAACTAAAGGAATCAGTTATATCGCCGTCGTTTAGGCAGGATCGAGCACGCACCACACTTCTGTAGCTCCCGCGCATACCGTCGAGCAGGTGGTGATCATAGCAGCGCGGGCGGCACCATTGCAGAGGCTGTTTACCTTACAACTGCGAGCTATCAGAAATCATCTCACGCATCCATCCGCCTCCTGCTGGAGCTCGCACGCATGCAGCTGGCGGCGTCCTATGAACCCCCGCCGCCGGCGCTCATCGAGGCTGCAAAGCAGTTCCAGGTGATATGCTGAGGATCCAATTCCCTGGAAGCTGCTGCTGCCGCCCCTCTGGCGAATACGAGCAGGCGCACCAGTAGCGAGAGAAGGCCGCGGGAAGCGTCGGAGACGGGATGGGAGATTGGGAGAGATGGGAGGAAGAAGGGGAAAAGATGGCCATGGAGGGTGTGAATAAGCTCCTCGTTAGCACTGTCAAATGGGCTTCCGCCGTCAGCTTGTCAAAGCTAGTAGTACTGAGTACAAAGTGGACAGAGAGCAAAAAAAAAAAAAGACATTTGGAACTCTGGCTACATGTCACATGTGGCCTTTTATTTTGAAAATTTCAGAAATTTTTTTTATTTCAAAAAAATCAGAAATATGTACTTCAGGAGTATGTGTACTTCAAGAGTGCAAATTCTCAGCCTGAAATAATTTGTGTTTCTGGGAAACTTTACACACAAAAAGCGGAAAGTGCAAATAGAGGCCGAGCTACATGTAGATTGGTTCTCCAAAGCAAAAGTTGAATCTACATATTTTGGTTACACGAAATTCGAAAATACTCACATGTACATGATATCGAGATCTACCACTTTGTAAAATTTCAATCTAAAATCCGTTGTATTTTTGACATAAACAAAAAACAAATGTTCAATGAGTGAATAGTGCACAGCCTCAAAATTTTAAAATCTTAATACGATTTTTGAGTTCAAAATTAAACAGAGCTAGACCTCGAATTTATATATATCTATGTTATTTTTATTTTTTGAAACATAAAAATTGCGAACTATTTCTTTTTTTGAAACAGGGCTACATGTAGCCTGGATTCCAAAACATCGTGCCCCACAAAAAGTATACATTATTACCCCGAGATCCAAAACTACACACTCAATAAGATTAGTTTTTGGCTTCGGAACAAACGGGTGCTCCATGCACCCAGAAAGTTCTTTGTATTCCAAAAAACGTTGAAACAATCTTATTAGAACCAGAAGTAGTTTATCAGTATAAAAGTTACTCCCTCCGATCCGATTTAATGGGCGGATGGTTAGGCAAAGTTTTGCCTAATCCATTCATAATCTTGCGCCCATTATTTGGGATCGAGGTAGTACATAAAATTGTGATTTCTGCTACCTCAACTCCAATTTACGAAGGATTTGTCAAAAAAAATTATCATTGGTAAGAATGTTCTTGACAGAGATGTTTACCAAACTCTACAATAATACATATGAAATTATGAATAATTTATAGTAGATATGTAAAGGTATCATATCGAGGCAAATACATAAACTAATGCAAGCAATGATCTCACATCCTGCATAATGACAAAAATGTATGCCACTTGCCCCCCTAGTTACTCATCACTTGCTTCCATACATTGAAACTGCCTCAATCTTCGCCCTCTAACAACTTCAAGGAAAATACAATGGCAAATGTTTTCTCATCACCATGTGCTCTGCTATAAAGAAAGGATATTTAGTTCGCCATCATGTGCTCCACTATGAGGAAAGTACAACGCTAAAAGAAACGTGTGTCGCTTTTTTTTTTTTACTACACAAAATCTCACATCACTTGCCTCCATATGTTGTCAAACTGCTCAGCCTTCCCACACTAACAACTTCATTGCAGGAAAGTACAGTGGTTAATATTTTCATCAGTATGTGCTCCACTATGAGGAAAGTATAGTGGAAAATATTTTCCTCAGTCATACCTTCCTATTTTTTGGGTTCCAATCATATGCGTAAAGTACGTTTCTAGTTGCATTTTTCTTAGGCTATGATAAATTACAATAATTCCATTTGCAAAGCCAGTGTTTTTTTCAATCTTTCGTCTGTTTATCGTACGCATTGTTAACATGTTCCACCAGGAGTAGTATATAAATTAAGCGCATCACAACAGTAGGTCCACACTTGCAAACTGAGTATTAGCTTGCAACTAGCTGGATAAGATATTGCTTTAGCCACTGAGAAGATGAACTGTTAAGTCAATGCAAGAAGAGAAAAAAAAAGCTTTATCATTGCTGAAATCAAAGTTATCTTATCTTCATTGTATCAACTTTAAAATCTATGACATATAGTTGTAAAGAAATCTCAAAAAGACCATGGATGCTGGTAACTAATGATATTTTCTATAGAAAAAAGAGTTCTACATAAATGAGGAATATTTACACGGACGAGAAACCAAGAAAATCGTCAAAATTTATGCCACCTGGACCCCTAGTTACTCTTCACTTGCCTCCATACATTGTCAAACTGCCTCAACCTTCCCACTCTAATAACTTCATAAAGGAAAGTACAATGGCTATGTTTTCTCATGGCCATACATGTGCTCTACTATGAAGAAAGTGTATTTAGTTCGTCACCATGTGCTCCACTATGAGGAATGTACAATGCTAAAAAACTAACTTCACTTTTTCTACCGTAGAAAATCTCATATCACTTACCTCCATAGGTTGTCAAAACTGCTTCCAGGAAAGTACAGTGGTTAGTATTTTTCGTCAGCATGTGCTCCACTATGAGGAAAATATAGTAGCCAATATTTTGTTGGTCACCATGTGCCCCACTAGGGAATGTATAGTGGCCAATATTTTTTCTCTCAGTCATACTTTCCTATTATTTTTTGGGTCCAATTCCATTTGCAAAACAAGTGTTTTTTTTTAATCTTTCCTTTGTCTACCGTACACATAATTAACATGCTAGTGAAAATCAAGGAAATCACAACAGTAGCTGATCCACACTTGCAAACTGAGAATTAGCTTGCACCTAGTTGGATAAGATATTATTTTAGCCACTAAGAAGATGAACTGGCAAAGTCAATGCAAGACCAAAAAAAAAAGCTTTATTGTCATCGCTGAAATCAAGGTTATCTTATCTTCACTACAGTACGTAGTTCTAAAAAATCGTAAAAGGATCATGGATGCTGGTAATTAATGATATTCTATAGAAAAAAGAGTTCTACATAAATCATGAATATATTCAGACGGACGAGAAACCAAGAAAATCGTCAAAAGAAAAGGCAACGAAGCAGGAGGGTTGGATTGGTGTAGAGGACGGGTAGCTCACCTTCGCCGCAGCCAAGCTTGGGGCCCCTGACGGGCGTCTGTGTGCGCAGGAACTCGAGCAGCGACATGGAGGGGTCGACGCCGGCTGCCTCGTGCCGCACGCCGTTCACGGAGAGAACCACTCGGCGCCCTGAGACCGGCGCATCCTTCTTCCCCGACGGCCCCATCTCCACACGACCTCCACCTGTTCCGAGGCCGGCCGGGATCCTCCCTGTGCGATTTTCTTCGAAGTAGTAGTACTTAACATGCTAAGTGAGGACTGAGTAGTACTCCCTCCGTCCACGAATAAGTGTACATCTACTTTTACACTTAGTCAAAGTTTTTAAACTTTGACCAAATTTATAGAAAATTGTAACAATATATATGACATCAAAATGATATATTTTAAAACTTCATATCAAAACAAATCTATTGACCTTAATTTGGTGTCATAAATGCTAGTACTTTTCCTGATATAGTTAGTCAAAGTTAAATAAATTTGACCGACGAAAAAGGAAAACGTACACTTTATCATGGACGGAGGGAGTACTTACATAGTGAGATGAGTTGACTACGCTGAGCTGATCGCATCTGCCATCCACGGTTTTTTTTTTTTTTTTTAGAATTACCTGTCATCCACGTTGTCCGAACGTGTCCAGTGTGGCCGGCCTCACGCGTCGCGCTAGGCGCCGGCCGCTCTCCCACATCGGCGTAAGCTGTAGGACGCAAAACATGCGTCTGATATCATCAGGGCCACGCTAGGCGTAGGTCGTCCTAGAGCGCCCAGATGTAGGTCCCCTCGTGGACCGTCGGATCGCTATCGTGCGGTCACAAATAACGTTTCGTGTTTTTTTCATTTTAACCACTGCAGCCTCACTTAAACGAAGGGGTATATTGTGTTGCCCTGAATATCTCGATAATTACAGCAAAACTGGCATTGCAACAAAATCACTTGTGTCGCAACAAAAATTATCGCCTCGTGTGCAAAAAAAAAAGTATTGCAATAATTTTTTCTAATTTTTTTCGAAAAAAAGTAATGTTACAAATAACAGTTAAACAATATGTTATTGCGTTGCAACAAAAATGTTTAAACAATTCAACAAAAATCACAACCTATTGCAACAAAAAATTATTTGCATCAATTAGAAAAGTTGGTAAGCAACAACATAAAATTTGTCACTGTTTCACTTGCAACAAAAATCATCACCTATTTCAACAAAAAGATAAATCGACAGTAACAAAAAAATTACATATTTACAACATGTGAATGAGCGCGTAAACATATCATATCAAATGAATTATAAATATACATGTATTTGTCTAGAGAAAATATGCAGAAAAAACATTGCAACATCTTGTTTGTGCATTCTCAACAAAATATGGACAAAACTGTTACAAAATTTTGGTATGTACGCAACATTGAACGAATACGGTGAAAACACTTAGCATATGTGAGCTGCTCATAATTACTAGCTTGGGCTTTTCAATTCGGTTCAAAAGACGTAAAGCTGACCCAGACAAAAAAAATATATAGCTTATTGGGCCAACATAGGAGCAGAAGACCCAATAGGGGGTAACGCATGCGAAGCGAACGTGCGACCTACGCTTCCCTCGCGTAGGTCGCCCTAGAATAAGCGTTTTGGCAAAAAGATGGAGCTTATCCTTCCCATGTGGGTTCGCCATGTGGGTTTTGAGAACGATTGAGGATTTTGTTCTTGGCATCATAACAGTAATGGTTAAATCAGCGTATCATCTTTTTTTTTTAGAATTCCCACCTCTTTATTCAAATATCACAACATAGAATTACACCATCAGGTGGACTTTGATACCACACATGTCTGCCTATCGCTAGATTAACCGAACCTTTAGCTAGATTGTGGGCATCAATATTTGAAGATCGCCCCTCATGCTTGAACTCTGCTGCCAAGAACGTCGAGGAAGTCTCCCTAATCTCTGTAACAATGTGTCCATAGGGTCCTTTTCCTCCTTCCTTCAGACTCTTTACTGCATTCAAGCAGTCTGATGCCACTTTAATTTTATTCATATAGAGATCAGCAACCAAAGCTAAACCCTCCCTGCAAGCTAGTGCTTCTAGTGTCTCGGGGTTCGTTAGGCCTCCAAGAACAACAACAGAAGCTCCCACGAATGTTCCATCCGCTCTTCTTGCTACTGCCTCTATCGCCGCCGTCGGACTGTTTTTGGAAACAGCAGCGTCAACGTTTACTTTATCATACCCCACTGGAGGAGGTATCCATCGCGGCAGTACCGGCCTGGGACGGGCTTGTTCTGGCGATTCCTTCAAGACAGAAAGATCGCCGATAAACCTCCCGATGAACTGGTGTGTCGAGAGGGGGCTTTGGTAAACCCCCTCGTGAATGATCTTTCTCCTCCCATGCCACAGCGCCCATAGGGTAACGATCACTTTTGTTGCCTCCTCATGCGACAACTCATCGAAAATTGCTTTTAACCAACCGCGTGCATGGGGTTCCTTCAAGTTTGTGACGAAGTCTAAGATCTCCTCCGACCCCAGCGCCCAAACACTCCTCGCTTGGTGACACTCGATGAGTGAGTGCATCCAGGAGTCCAATTCCCCACAAACAATGCATGTGTCCGTGGGTGCCATATGCCTGTAGTGTGCCACATCCGCTGTGGGTCGAGACTGTCGAGCCAAACGCCATAGGAAAACTTTGATCTTCGATGGAACTTTTACTTTCCACAACGAAGTCCGACTCTTCTCAACCTCGTTTGTATTTGAATTAGCCGTATCCCCTTCTAGCCACGATGTCCTTGATTCTCGCGTTTGGATCAGCATGCGATATGCAGACCGAACCGAAAAGATCCCCATCCTCTCATGATGCCACGCCCAGAAATCCGAGTGTCTTCTGGTAATCAAAGGGATGCTATAAATAACTTCTGCATCCATTGGTAAGAAAGTCTCATGTATCTTCTCTCTTAGCCAGACCCCATTATTATGATCGATCAATTCACTTACGAACAATGGTGGTTCTTCTGTAGTGCAAGCGATAGGACGCAAAGGTCCTCTCCTTGGCAACCAGTTTGAGTTCCAAATATTCGTACTCGACCCGGTGCCAATCCTCTTAATGAGTCCTTGTTTTAGTACTTCCCTTCCATCCAAAATTGATCTCCAAATTTTTGATGGATTAGTTCCCAAGGCAGCGTCCAAAAACTCGCCATTTGGGAAATAATCAGCCTTGATAATTCTTGCGCTCAAGGATTGTGGTTCTTCCAAAACCCTCCACGCCTGTTTTGCCAATAGTGACAGGTTGAAAAGTTCAATATCCCGAAAACCCAGTCCACCTAGATGCTTAGGTCTCGTCATTTGAACCCATGCCACCCAGCAAGTCCTTCGTTTCCCCTCCTTGCTCCCCCACCAAAAATTACTAAGAAGGCCATTAATATGGTTACACAGCCCCTTCGGTAATCTGAAGCAAGACATAGAATAAGTGGGTATTGCTTGTGCTACGGATTTGATCAGAACCTCCTTACCCTCTGCTGACAATAGCAAGTCTAGCCATCCATGTACTTTCTGCCAGACCCGGTCCTTAAAATATTTGAAAGCCCCATTTACTGATACTCCAACCTCCTTTGGCATTCCCAAATACTTCTCGCTAAGGGTAACATTATGAACATTGAGGATGCCTATAAAGTTAATCTTAACACTTTCCTGACAGCCTAGAGCAAAGTGAATCGAAGATTTATCCATATTCACATGTTGTCCAGAAGCACTGTAATAAAGCTGCATGCACAGGGTGTGATTTTGTGGATCTGTACCCAGGCCTGTACCTTGTATGGTATCACCGATGGGACTGTTGTCGATCCATCGTACTCCTCTATCAACAGCGCGCAATCACGGAATAGCTAGGGCCCCTGCTCCGTTATGCGTTTCCAGTCTCCCAGACAAAAAGCTTGGATCAAGAACAGGTTCTTTCCTATGGAATTGAAGGACACGTCCCTTGCCGTATTCCATGCAGCGTGCATGGTTTTCTTCAGAGAATCATCGCTAAAGCCCTTATTCGTCAAAACTTTGCCCACAGCCATCCACTTCACCGCCGGCAAACTCTCCCAATCTTTCTTAGCCAGAAACACTCCTTACTTCTCCGCTTCACTCAGACGCAACTTGCGAAGCAGAGCCTCTACCTCTGCACCGCCCGTCGACGCTCCTGGTCCTTCCGCCGCCATCTCCGATCTCGTTCGCGAAGCCACCGATGAGACCCCCGGCTAGAAACCTGATCAGAGGCGGAGAGGAATCAACTCGTATGGTGGATCGGGACCTACAACTCTCGTCGGTGATGGAATCGCCTTCGAAGTCGCCAAACCCTAGATGCGTCTCGGTCACCTCGCCTAGCAGACTCGTCGAAGTAAATCAGCGTATCATCTCCAATGGGATTTCCAACACGGGCGTAAACTCGGACAAACAAGGCCTTTTAATATTGAGATACATCAATTTTTGTCCAACTTTGTGCAATTAATTTAAGACAGAGGGAGTACGTCAGCAGCTTGGCCGGTATGGAAGGCGATCTGGTCGGTTAGAGCTCCGGCTAAAATCAAAATACATTGTTGGCGTGCAATGCTGGGAGTTGTACCCTGCAATGGTGTGAGTGTGCTCCACTTGACTGTGAGAGTATTCAGCACGCGTTTTTAAATGCCAACGAGTGAAGGAAATCTGGCTTAGACTAGGCTTGGAGCAGGTGATTGCCGATGCTACTATGATCGCACGCGATGGTTCACCTATTCTGGAAACTCTCCTGATGGGCACGATAGCCACACCGCTGACCGAGGTTCGCCGCTGCGACCTGGCCGCCATCGCAGTGTGGTATATTTGGTGAGAGAGTTCGAAAGGCAAAGCATGGTGAGACTGTCCAAGCTCCCGCAAGATCGGCTCAAGCAATAATGGCGATGGCTCTCACTGGTAGAAAAAAGGCCTTCCATACGTCTACTTTAGTCCCCAAAATATACGAACCGTGACTAAATGGGTTTTAGTCTTGGTTCGCGAGGCGACCCGCAACTGAAGGTCATGAGTGGCGGTTTGGGAAGCGCGCGGAGGGATTTAATTCCGCTTGGCCTGGCCACCCGCCACTAAAGGTCCGAACTGCTGGCATCCCGGTCTTTAGTCCCGGTTGGCCTGTCCATCCGCGATTAATGTTCCAAACTACTCGGCTCCCACGCGGTTTTTATTCGCGATCGAAGGCAGAAGGCCTCATTGCTACAGTGCGTGCTCGGCTATCTCTTCTTCTTCCTCTCCACACCATGGATTCTCCCGTTTTCAAGGTTCTAAAGGTGCCCACACCATGCGGCAAGACTCTCCACGTCGCCTATACCAATATTTGCGAGAAACTCCCCGAAACTCTTAACTGTTTGAGCAAACTCTATGAAGACGCCGATGAACAACACAAGTTCTTTGGGCTTGATCTCGAGTACACGGCCAATCAAAAGGATGTGGCCGTCATCCAGATTGCTCACAAGGAAACCGTGCTGGTCTTTCAATGGGAAAGGTACGCACATGATCTCTCTTGTAGGAAGTGTTGTCATGTTGATAGCAATAGTATCACTTGTTGCAACAATTGTAGAGAGGAAAATTGCATAGGATAGCAATTGTAGAGAGGAAAATTGCATAGGGTAGCATTTGTAGAGAGGAAAATTGTGTTGTCATGTTGATAGGTATAGTATCACTTGTTGCAACAATTGTAGAGAGGAAAATTGCATAGGGTAGCATTTGTAGAGAGGAAAATTGCATAGGGTAGCAACATTTGTAGAGAGGAAAATTGCATAGGGTAGCAATATGGCATTTTCTATTTGTTGTTACATTGAAAGAATACACTTGTTGCAACAATATGTAACATGTGTTCCATTTTTGTTGTTGCATTGAAAGAATAAACTTGTTTCAACAATATGTAACATGTGTTCCATTTTTTGTTGTTGCATTGAAAGAATACACTTGTTGCAACAATATCTATAACATGTGTTCCATTTTTGTTGTTGCATTGACAGAATACACTTGTGTTCCAATAATATCTAACATGTGTTCCATTTTTGTTTTTGCAGTAGTGCAAAGAAATGTCCAGAACTTATGGACTTTCTTGTCAACAAAGGTTTCTACTTTTGTTGCGTCGATATCACAAATGACAAGAAGAAGATGATGCGCACGTGGAATATTGAGATACCTGAAGACCACTACATTGATCTTCAGGACTTGATCCATTTTGCTGAGCTGGGGCCCAAGACCGGGATGGCTCAGATGGCAACTGCCTTCATCCACCACGACTACAGAATGATGAAGAGTAGTTTCCCCTCGAGAAATCACAACAATTGGGGGAAGAACCCACTTGATCTGATCAATCTCAACTATGCAACAATAGATGCATATGTTGCGTTTGAGTTGTTCCGCATCTACTCTTCGATGCAACAGTAGATGCTATGTTTGCATTATTCGAGACTTTCTATATGTAGTACTACTATTATGTGCTATGTTTGCATTCGAGACTTATGTAGTACTACTATTATGTATTATATGTCCTATATTATTTCTATTAATTGTGTATGTGTTTAAGTACCGATGTGTTTAAGACTAACTCCTTTAAAAAATATTTGAGAAAACGAGTGGAAAACATGGAAAACAGAAGGTTACTTAAATGTCTCAAAACCTTGTGAGAGAAGAAGACTAATGAAATGGCTAAAATAAAACCAAGGGTTAAAAAGGACATGATGCATTCATAAGGAGTGGAAAATAGAAGAGATTTAAGAAAGGGGTAACAAAAGATTTCCTAGGATTAAGAGATATGACCACTTAATCAAGATGCATTCATAAGGACTGGAAAACAGTGAGATAAAATATTTTTTTGAATTTTTTGATATATTACTTGTATTTTTTAGATTTTAAAATGAATTAGTTTTATTTTTATGAATTTTTTTGATATATTATTTGTATTTTTAAGATTGTAAAATGAATTAGTTTTATTTTTCTGAATTTTTTGATATATTATTTGTTTTTTTAGATTTTAAAATGAATTAGTTTTATTTTCCTCACTTTTTTTAGAAATAATACAAATTAAAAAGTTAATGTTTATTTATTTATTCAAAATTATTACTTTTGTTTATTAAAAGATTTATTTGAAATTCAAACAATAAAGTAATGTGGCATCGACCAACATGTTAATATGATTGATATGATACTACTATCACATACATGCGTGCGAAACACTTGGATGCGGGACGGGATGGAACTCGGAAGTTAAGCGTGGTAGTGCTAGAGTAGTGGGATGATGGGTGACCGAGCGGGAAGTATGACGACGAGTATATAATTTGACTAGAGATAATTGTAGTTAGACACTAAGCAAATAATACAAATTCTGGAAAAAAAAGGAAGTGAAAAATAATTAGAAACCCAAATGAATTAAAAAAAATACGAAATAGCTTTTAGTCCCAGTTCGTGTTAAAAATCGGGACTAAAGATCCTCCGCCCCCGGCGCACGCCACCCGCCCACGTGGACGTGCCTGTATTCCCAGTCCGTAAGCGGCGCGACTAAAGGCGGGGGGGGGGGGGGGATTTAGTCGCGCATATTTAGTCCCGGTTGCACGGCCGGGAATAATGGCCTTTGGAACCGGGACTAAAGGCCTGTTTTCTACCAGTGTCTCAATTCTAGTCGAGTGAAGAAGCTGGGTCCTGGTCGTATTGAGAGACACGGTTGAACCAAACCGCCGGATGACTTCGTTAAAGTTAATGTGGATGTGGCATTCGATGCCGATAACGGTAGTGGAGGACTGGAGGTACAGGTGCAGTCCTCCGGGACAGCCTTAGGGTTTTTTTTTTTGAAAGATCCAGCGAAAGCTGGCTGCAAGTATATTAGCAGAATAGAAAGTTACAGAATGCCTTGAGGCTGTAACCTAAAAAGAAAAGAAAACAACGCCACCACGTGTGAAAGTGGCTTAGTGCTCAAGGAGGCTCCCACAGCAGTTTTCGTAGGGCTTTGGCACCCGCAAACGCCCAGTCTTGCGCTTCGTCTCTGATGTTGGCGCAAATTTGAAGTATGGAAGCCTGCTTGTCCCGAAAGACTCGCTCGTTTCTTTCCCGCCAGATGGTCCAGCAAGAAAGGATGAAAAGCGAGTTTACACCTTTTCGGTTGGCGGTGGGAGTGGAGAGGACTAGGTGCTCCTGGAAATCCTGAACAGAGGAGAACTTTCCTTCCATGAATTTGCAGCTGTTTGCCATGGATCCGCAGTTTCGCCAAGTACCGATGGACGCCCAGATGCTCTTGGTGAATGGGCAATCTACGAAAAGGTGGCAAGAAGATTCGAGGTTACGACGGCAGAGAGTGCAAAAGTAGTTGTTAGGCCAGCCACGCCGCTGCAGCCGGTCGGCGCACCAAAGGCGATTTTGCAACATGAGCCAGGCGAAGAACTTGTGTTTTGGAGGTGCCGAAGCCTTCCAGACGGTGGCCTCCATGCTAGAGAGATGACGGCCCTCGAAATGGAAGCGGTAGGCATATTTGGCGGAGTAGGTCCCGGAAGCGTTGATTATCCAAGAGATGGAATTGGGGGTTCCTCGCGTAAGCTGCTGCACGGCGTTGTACAGTAAGCGCCAAGCTGGTAGGAATTCCATTAACAGCGCATGTGATATAGGGTGCTTGATGTCCAAAATCCATCGATGACCGATGAGTGCCTGTGCCACGGAGCGGCACTTTCTCTTGGAGTTCGCGAACAGAAGAGGGAAGGCGGCTCGGAGAGGGCAGCCAGCTATCCAGTTGGACTCCCAAAAGCACGCAGTGAGACCATCTCCAATGGAGACCCGTGTGATGGCTGCGAAGAGGGCGCGATCGGTGGCGTCGCACGGTGTAGGAGTGCCCACCCAGGGCTTATCCGGTGCCCTCCATTCAAACCAAAGCCACCGCAGGCGCAGCGCGCGTCCGAACGCCTCCATGTTCGGCAGTCCGAGACCGCCGCGGCCTAGCGGTGAGCAAACTCTGGACCAGGCAATTTTGCATTTTCCTCCGACGGTTTCAGATTCCTCAAGTCCCCAGAGGAATCGGCAACGCATCTTATTAAACGTCGAGTAGAACTTAGCCGGTAGTTTCATCGCAGTCATGGCGTACGTAGGGAGGGCGCTGATGACGGAGGAGGAAAGCGCACGTCGACCACCAGCATTCATGCATCTTCCTTGCCAGCCTGCAAGGCGCCTGGCTGCACGGTCGAGGATGTGTTGCACATCGCTAATTCTCATCCTACCCAGGGAGAGAGGTAAGCCGAGGTAGCGGAGAGGGAAGGAGACGCGGTCGCCTAGGAAGGGAGTCAGGATGTCGTCCTGGTTGAGCCCCTCGCATCGAATGGCCGCCACCATGCACTTGGAGACGTTGAACTGAAGACCTGACGCGTGCCCGAACAAGGTAAGAAGGTGCAGCGGGTTTTGTAGCTCTGCTTCAACTGGGTTGATGAAGACGATCGCTTCATCCGCGTAAAAGCTGGCTCTAAGGTTGGCTTCACGGAGATGGAGCGGGGATAGCCAGCCTAGCTCAGTGGCCCACTTCAAGAGGAAGTCCAGAGGGTTTATCGCTAGGATGAAGAGGAGAGGCGAGAGAGGGTCTCCCTGACGGAGGCCCCGTCTGTGCAAGCCTTAGGGTTTTCATCTCTGCAGGTAGATGGAACTTTCAGTACATTGAAGACACCACGACGACGGAAGCTCTTGCCCTTAGAGATGGTCTGAAGCTAGCTCGTGAGGTGGGCTGTAACAGAATCCTTGTGGAGTATGATTGTAATGAATTGTGGAGACGATGCAAAACGAATGGAAGTCACTAGGACCGGCGGCGGCTATTTACAAATAATGGGCGTTCTTATGTCGAGGGTTTACTCGAGTAAGATTCGCACATTGCTCTAGGGAAGCAAATATGGTTGCACATTAGTTAGCTAGATTTAGGAAGGTGGACAATGTTGTTTGGCATGGTAATCCTCCTGACTTTATCCGAGTTGTAATCATAAACGATGTAACTCTTATGTAACCGAGGGTAACAAGTTTTTTACGCACTCTTTTCTTTATCATGGACCTGAGGAGACTGGAAGGTTTTTAATGATCCTGCTTGCTTGCTTATATATATAGTAATTTTGTTTCAGAAAAAATCGGTTTTGAGAACAATCGGGAAGATTAAGCACGTCTACAACTAGCTGAAGACAAACGCAACCCTTGGCGCCAGCCGCCCGGAGCCACTAGGTATTCAATTGGGCATTCTTCTATCGTCCAAAGGAGTTGTGGATTCGACGTTCTCCTTTTCTTGTACCACACATTTTTTGTTATAGAATGAACATTTTTTGTTAAACATGATAACGTAAAATTTGTTTGTCCATACAAACATTTTTAATCGAAGCATTTCCAAAAGTTGTGTGAAGATTTTTCTTGCGATACAAGAACATTTTATTTCTCATACACTACTGATGCTGACGTGATCACACGCTCGTTGGGAGACCCTAAGCGGAAGGTATGATGTAGTCTAGGGGAAATTTTCCCCTAGTTAAGGAATCAGCATTTATCGAACCAGTAGGACTTCG
Source organism: Alopecurus myosuroides (assembly GCA_028641055.1). NCBI lineage: Eukaryota > Viridiplantae > Streptophyta > Magnoliopsida > Poales > Poaceae > Alopecurus > Alopecurus myosuroides. The sequence continues at coordinate 123,803,144 of CM054059.1, forward strand.
TACTCTTAGAGAAGCTTGCTTGTTGTCTGGCACGCCAACTTGCATGGAACCTGCACACACACAAAAACTATCTCTTACCACCCACTTTCCGGAAGGTTGCAAATATTCCGGTCTTGCTGAAAACTAGAGGATTAAACGTATGGAGTCTTGAAAAGTAAATAAAGTAAAAACGGAACATGTACGTATAACAATACTATTATGACGAGATATGGTTCACAGGTTCTAACATTGTAGGTATTACGTGAAGGCATATGGACCGCTATCCATCATGCATCCATATCTAAAAATCTACCTCAAGAAAGGTATCCAGCAAATCTCTCTGTTATTAAGTTGCAGCAACGAAGTGATTGCTTTATGTGCAACACACAAATGCATTAAAAACAATACGTAATGTAAGCAGTAGTCCTTGTTAGTAGACAAGAGCACTGCTGTTGAAAGCACATGATCCCTCTAATGATTTTGGTGATGAGAACAACGCGAGTATCCTCTCTCTAACAATGGTGTTTAAGTGTGTGCAGCTGACCTCTCAGATGATTATTGATAATGCTCTCAAAAAGTTCAAAGAGGATTTCTGAAAATGATCTATACTGCAACCGGATTTTTCAGGTGCTGACCCCGGAATTTCCGGTGGATACAGGGCGGAATATCCGGCCCTTGCACAGGAATATTCCGGCCACTCTGGTCTCTTCAAACGACTAAGTGTCTTTCTCCAACTACCCACGCAGAGAAGGTGGGGCGGATATTTGCCCGGAATATTCCGGGGCAAATTCCCGGCCCTCGGGTCCTTAGTAGTTTTTGGAGATTTCAGAGGTGCCCGCGCGCAGAGATGGGGGCGGACTATTGGTCGGAAATTTCCGGCCTGGTCCTTAGCAGAATTTCGGCGTGGTGCTGCTGCCCGCGCGCAGAGATGGGGAGGGAATATTGGCCGGAATTTTCCGGCCCCGGAATATTCGAAATTCCGCCCCCCAGATATTTCAAATATCCGGCCTTGATGCACCGGAAATTTCCGGTGCTAACCCCGGAATATTCCGTCCCTGGCGCACCGCAACAGTCAGAAATTGGAGGAGCCTATAAATAGTTGTCTTCTTCCTTTAGACAGCTAGTTCGTCCATTCCTCTCTCTCCTCCATTGTTCAAGAGCTTAAAACGTCCCGATCTCCCTCCTCCTCCAACCAAACTCGATGCCCTTCAATGATCTCATGGAGGAGGCCTAGATCTACCTTTCTACCAAGCCAAAAGTTGTGTTCCCACACCATACCTCTTGGGATGTTGTAATCTCTTGGTTGCCTTGTCATCCAAGGGAACCCCTAGTGCTTGTAGCTTCCACCTTGTAGCAAGAAGCTTCGGATTGTTGAGAGCCTCCATCTCACTTGTGGAGTGGCCTCAACCACTTGTAAAGGTTTGGTCAAGGCCTTCAAGTCGACCTCATTGTGGAAACAAGAATCTCCCTCACCGGAGAATCTCAAGGAGAACAAGGTGTGCACATTTGTGCTATTGAGGAGCGCCTAGGTGGCTCCCCACCTCTCCAACATAGACGTACTTCTTTTAAGAAGGAACTACGGGAAACATATCCTTGTCTCCGTGTTTTCACTTGTGGTTATCTTGTGCCTTGCATTTACTTCCGTTGCATACTCGTTACTTGTCATATAGGGTGTATACTTAATTGCACATCTAGATAACCAAGTTATTTACTTCCTAAAGCCCCACTAAAATTGAAAAAGGATTAAAATTTGTAGGTCACCTATTCACCCCCTCCCTCCTAGTTTCCCTTTGTGTACTTTCAATTGTTATCAGAGCCTTGGCTCTTTTATCGGGCTTAACCTCCTAAGAGTATCATGTTCAATGGAGATGATCCCGAATCTTCTAGGAAGGAGCTCTCCAAAATGGCCGACACTATAGCTAAGCTATAGACAACGGTTTGTACCATTCAAACCCAATTGTCCAAGGTTAGCTCTAGTGTAGGCTCGGAGGTTTCCTCCATCAAGAAGATGTTGGAGAACATGATGGGTAAACCTAAGGGGCCCTCGAACTCTCCCCACATCTCCGATGAGGATAGTTTGGAAGAGGAAACGATTCTGGAGATTCCGAACTCGAAGAGAACATTGCCAAAGCTAAGGCTAAAGCCAAAGAAAAGGAGAGTTCCGGTGGCTCCAAGTCTCAAACGGCTAATGGTTCGGGGTCCAATTCAAAAGTTCCACCACCTCAAAATTATTACTCCATCCACCCAATTGTTTCCATGCCACACATTCTTAATGTTGGAATTCCTACCATGCTTAACACTAATGAATTCTCTTCTTGGAAGTTTGAAATGGAGTCACATATTTCCAGATCGTGCACCGCATTGTGGAGGAGCGTGACTCATGGATTTCGTCCTCATGACCCAAGCAACTTGACTCCGAGGGAGGATGTGGAATCTCAACTCAACAAGACTGCACTTTTCATGATCCAAAAGGCTCTACCAAGAGAGTATTTCACTCACATTCATAGTTGCAAGACCGCCAAGGAAGCTTGGGACAAGCTTGACACCTTGTTTCAAGGAAATTCTAGCATCCAATCTTCCAAGTATGACGTGGCCATTGACAACTCTGAGAACTTCGTTATGCATGAGGATGAGACTCCCGAAGAGCTATATAGAAGAGTTGTCACTCTCGCCAATCAATTGAGAGACTTTTGAAAGGAAGAGATCTTCGATAAGTGGATTAAGAGGAAATTTGTTAAAGCCATTACACCCTTTGAGAAGAATCTCTCCACTAGCATCCGGACAAGAGCGGACTACAATACTCTCAATTCCATTGGTGTGCTTAGTGAGTTCATCGCCATCTCTCTATCACACAAGAGTGCGGATGATGCTCTAGCTCGCTCTAGAGGAATGGGAAGATCACCCAACCTCGCTTTGAAGTCAAAGGAAATGGCTCGAGTCGATGAAAGTGAAGAAGATGATGATGACGAGGAAGACTATGAGGACACCTACACCGGAGCTCACAAATGCATTGCTCTTGCTATGCATGGATATTGGAATAGATGGGAAGCTCACAAGGCCGACTCTCCAAGACCTCCACAAAACAAGAACTACAAGAAGAAGGGGGAGCGACCAAGGACATGCTACAACTGTGGTAGCGCAAACCATTTCGTGAAGGAGTGCCCATTTGAGCCAAGAGAAGAAAATGAAGGCAAGCTTGTTTGCAAAAACAAGGCCAAGGCTCCACAAAACAAGAAATTCGCTAGAAGAGTGCCAAGGGCCCTTTATGTTCAAGAAGGGGCGGTCCTAGAAACCTATATCTCCGGTGATGAAGGAGAAGATGAAGTGGTAGGAGTTTCTCACGTCTCCATAGCTACCAGGTCATCTCCATCGATCTCTCTATTTGAATCCCCCAATGAGATTGTGGCTACCCGACCTATATGTCTTATGAAAAAAGCCACTTAGGTATGCTCTCCTAACTCTAAGACCATTATCACTAACCCTCCTTCATTATTGGATTGTGTTGAGAATGTTTGTGAGGAGGATGGCGAGGCTAAAGAGTTAGGCATTTGGCTAGCTAGCCTTGAAGGTGAGACTAAGGAGAAAGTGAATGCCCTTTTGAGGCAACTTGATGAGGCTAACTCTCTTGTAGATGAAAAGGAGGATATTATCATGACCTTGGAAAGCCATGGAGGTAACACTTGCAATGAATAAGAGCTTCAAAAGGCTCTTGAGAACGAGTGTTTCCATTCGTGCCTCTCTTGAGGATAAATTATCTAGTCTTGAAGAAAACCTTGCCATGAGTGTCTCTAAGCTTAGGAATGATAATGCACAATCTATTTCTATCATTAAAACACTTGAACATGTAGATCTAAAGCTAGGAATTGCTCACAAGGAACGTGTGACTAGTCATGATAAACCAGAAAAGGAGTTCATGTCTCTTAAAGAAATTCATGACAAGTTAACCAAGTCTCGTGACAATCTTCTATCTCAACAATCAAACAAGCAAGTTATGTCATACTCATCTACTAGCATGAATGCCTTGCCAAGCAACTCTTGTAGTGCGACTAATATTGGAGGAAGTGAGAAGAATCTCAATGAGGTTGCTCCTCAACGAGTCAAGAATGGAAAGGAGGGACTTGGCTATGTAGCCAAGTCAAAGAAGAAGTACAAGAAGAAGAACAAGAAGAAAGTCACCTCTTTATCACAAGAAGTAAGATTTGTAAAAGAGGGAGAGGTGGCCAAAGAAAAAGGAGACCAACACCATTGTGGGTGGTGAGACCTCTAGGGGGAGCACCACTCATAATGACTTTGCCGGGAAATACAACCCATCTTATGTTCTTATGAAATCAAGAGATGGTCATGTGTATGCTAAATATGTTGGTACTTCTTATGGTGATGATTATCACTGGAGTATTTGGGTTCCAAAGACCCTTGTCGCTAACAAAAGAGGACCCATTCAACGATGGGTACCTAAATCAAGACACTAATCTATTGTAGGGAAGTGCTTCCGGTTCGAGCAAATGGACGGTGGATAGTGGTGCATCCCAACATATGACCGGAAGCAATGACGCAATGAGTGATCTTCATCCTCCATTACCTCATCTCAATTGTGTTACTATTGGTGATAACTCCGAACTAAAGGTATTTGGACGAGGCAAGGTGGTAATCTCAAATTAATTGTCAATTGAGAATGTCCTCCTTGTCGAGTCCCTTGGCTATAATCTCATCTCGGTTCTTCAACTTGCTAAAAACGGTTTTACCTCGTTCTTTAATAAGGAGAATGTGATTGTCACTTGGGAGACGACTCTTAAAGTAGCCTTTGTTGGGCATGTCGAGAACGACATGTATGTAGTGGACTTCTCTAAAGGAGACACGTGTGTCGCAACATGCCTAATGGCTAAAGTTGATGTGGGTTGGCTATGGCATCGCCGGTTAGCCCACACCAATATGAGGACGTTGCATGACCTACAAAGTGGCAATCATGTTCTAGGACTAACGAATGCTAAGTTTGCCCAAGATCGTGTGTGTAGCTCTTGCGTTCTTGGAAAGCAACATGGAGAAGCTCACCCCACCAAGACCAACATCACCACCTCAAGAATCCTCGAGCTTATTCACTTGGACCTATTTGGTCCCCTATCATATGATAGTATTGGCGGTAAGAAGTATTGCTTGGTGATTGTGGATGACTACTCACGATATTGTTGGGTGTATTTCTTCAAGAGGAAGAGTGAGACTCAAAAGCGGGTCATCGAGTTCATCACTTTGGTGGAGCGCCAATATAATACAATCATCATGGCTATCCGAAGTGATAATGGCTCCGAGTTCAAGAACTACACCGTGGAGGGATTTCTTAGCGATGAAGGAATTGCTCATCAATATTCCACTCCCTACACCCCTCAACAAAATGTTGTGGCGGAGAGAAAGAATTGGAGACTAATGAATGCGGCTCGGACTATGATTGCGGAGTTCTCTTCTCCTTATAACTTCTGGGACAAGGCCGTCTCCACCGCTTGTCACGCTAGTAACTGTGTATCTCCGCAAGATCTTGAACAAGACCCCTTATGAGATTATCACATGCAAGAAGCCGGATGTTTCATACTTCAAGTTATTTTGATGCAAGTGCTTCATCCGTAAGAAAGGTAAACGCTTGTCGAAATTCGAGACTAAATCTTATGAGGGTATCTTTGTTGGTTATGCCACAAATGCTCACGCCTATAGAGTCTACAACAAGTCCACCGGACAAGTTGAAGAAGCTATAGACGTGGTGTTTGATGAGGATAATGGGTCCAAAGGGGGCCGTACAGATCATTGTGTTGTTAGAGATGCAATTCCTCCCATCGTCATAAGAAGAATGAGGATTGGTGAAATAATCCCCATTGAGGGTTACCGGATGACGGATGGAGAAGGACTATGCTCCACTCAAGTGGAGCCATTGACTACGGCCATTGATACTCAAGCTACCCAACAAGATGCACCAAGCCCTCATGCTTCAAATCAAGACCAAGCTAATGATCAAGATCATCCCATCGATCAAGGCCAAGCTAACACTCAAGGCCAAGCTCATGATGAAGGCCAAGCTCGCAATGAAGGACAAGAACAAGATACTCATGTTGATGATAGAACTCGACACATAAAGGATCCACCTCCCGTTGATGAACAAAATCAAGGTAAAGGTGGACAAGACTCCGATGATGAAGGTGATGATCAAGTGCTATCCAAGGAAACTTTGGAGGAGATGCTAGCTCGTAGGGCAAAGAGAAGGCTAGATAATCTTGCTCGTGCCGGTCACACGGAGGACATGATTCTTGGACAAGTTTGTGGAAGGGTCGTCACAAGGAGGCAGTTGGCGGATTTTAGCAAGGCTCATGCTTTCGTCTCTCACATTGAGCCCAAGAAGGTCTATGAAGCTCTTGAAGATCAAGATTGGCTTGAAGCTATGCATGATGAACTCAACAGCTTCGAGCGCAACAAGGTGTGGAAGTTGGTGCCAAGACCCAAAGATTGCAAGAACGTCATCGGCACCAAGTGGATCTTCAAGAAAAAGCAAGACAAGGATGGCATCGTCATTCGCAACAAGGCAAGATTGGTAGCTCAAGGTTTCTCTCAAGTCCAAGGCGTCGATTTCGGTGAAACTTTCGCTCCCGTAGCTTGTCTTGAATCAATTCGTATCTTGCTTGCATATGCTTCTCATCATAACTTTAAACTACAAAAAATGAATGTTAAGAGTGCATTTTTGAATGTTCCCATCCATGATTTAGTCTATGTCAAGAAACCTCCGGGTTTCGAGGATCCCAACCACCCCGATTATGTCTACAAACTCGATAAGGCACTCTATGGACTTAAACAAGCTCCACGTACGTGGTACGAGCACCTTAAAGAGTTTTTAGTGGATCGTGGGTTAATGTTGGTTTAATCGATCCCACCCTTTTCACCAAAAAGGTCGGAGGTGACTTGTTCATATGCCAACTCTATGTGGATGATATCATCTTTGGTTCTACTAACATCACATTCAATGATGAGTTTTGCAAGTTTATGACGGATAAATTCGAGATTTCTATGATGGGCGAGTTAGAGTATTTCCTTGGTTTTGAGATCAAGCAACATCCGGAAGGCACATTCATAAAGAAAGCCAAGTATACTCAAGATATGCTCAAGCGTTTCAACATGCATGATGCCAAACCTATGAAGACTCCCATGTCCACGACTATTGACTTGAAACCCGACCCGAATGGTAAAGAGGTAGATCAAAAGGTATACCGCTCCATGATTGGCTCTTTGCTCTACCTTTGTGCATCTAGACCCGATATCATGTATAGCGTAGGTAAATGTGCAAGGTTTCAAGCCTCTCCGAGACAAAGTAATTTTGAAGCGGTTAAGCGCATCTTTCGATATTTAGTTCATACCCCAAATTTAGGTCTTTGGTATCCCAAGGGTTAAAGCTTTCAGCTCATTGGGTATTCGGATGCGGATTATGCGAGCGAGAAGAAGGATAGGAAATCTACATCCGGGGGTTGTCAATTTCTTGGTCGCTCATTGGTATGTTGGTCTTCCAAGAAGAAAAATTGCATCGCCCTCTCTACCACCGAGGACGAATACATCTCCGCGGCAAGTTGTTGTGCTCAATTACTATGGATGCGGCAAACATTGCGATATTATGGCATCGACTTCGACAAAGCCCCCCTCTTGTGCGACAATGAGACTGACATCAAGATCGCCTACAATCCCGTTCTTCACTCCAAGACGAAGCACATTGAGATACTGCATCATTTCATTCGGGATCATGTTGAGAAGGGTGATATTGATCTTTCCTATGTGTCGACCAAGGATCAACTCGCGAACATCTTCACGAAGGCCCTTGATGAACCAAGATTTAGGGATTTGAGGAATGAACTAAATGTTATCGATGCGTCTAACTTCTCTTGAACCCTTGCATAATTACCTTCACTACATGTGCTATCTAGGTGTAGATGTAGGCATGGACATAGGGGAGCGTATTTCAATTCATGAACCAACACTCCACCTATCATGCACAAAACAATCAAAACTTCACGCATATCTAGTCATTTTGTGAGTTATTGTGCTGAAACGTGAGTCATACTTTTGGGCCCAAAATACATCTTCGCAGCTCCTTGGTATACACTCAAACATGGTGGCTCCGGCCACCAACATTTCTCTTCGTGTTGTTATTTGGTTTTTGTTTGTGTTTTGTGTGTTCATCGAAATTGTTCTTGTTTATTTTGGGGGCTCACTTCTTGTATCCTTTTCCACAAAAACCTCGGAGGGAACGGGAACCCCGGAAATTCCGTCCTAAGACCCGGAAATTTCCGGTCCCATGATATTTGCCACAAAAGTTTTGTCCCATTTCCAAGGTGCCTGCTCACAGAAGGCACCCCCTGAAATTTGGGCGGAAATTTTCGGTGCAAATATCCGGGGGCCGGAATATTCCGTGTCTTATGCCCCGAAAATTTCCGGGGCTCGAGATTGTCCAGAAAATTCACCCCAAACATCCACTGTGCCCGCTCGCAGAAGGTACACCATATTTGGGGCGGATATTCCGGCCTGAAATCTCTGTCCCCCGGAAATTTCCGGTCCTAATACCGGAATATTTCGGTCTGCGCGGCTGGGGGCTATAAGTAGGCGACGGGAGGGGCAGTTCCTGGCCGTTTCCCCTCCCCTCGCCTCCACTCCGCCCCAACCGCAGCCGCCGCCTCCGAGACGTCCGGGAGGCCCTCTCGCCTCCCCTCTTCATCCTCTGGTTGCTTTTTGCAGATCAAGAGACCGCACATCCGTTCCTCACCAATGGATCCCGGTATGTGTTCAGTTTTCTCCGCAATCTAGGGTTACCAGATGATTAGATCTCATGTTCGTTCATCGTCTGTGTGTTTTGGGGGAGGAACGTTATATACTAGTATCACAGATCCCCTAGTGTTCCCCCTATTGCACTTCCTCAATGGTTTAGATTCCTGGCAGGCCATATTCTTAGATTTGGTGCGAAATCTCGAGGGCCGGAAATTTCCGCCCCCCGGAAATTTCACCTGAGGCCGGAATTTCCGCCCCTCCGGAATTTCCGCCCCAGACCGGAATATCCGGCTTGCCCTGAATCTCTAACTGAGATTTGTTATTCTACTTCCACAAGTTGTGAGCCACCGTTTTGATCTTTTTATGTTTGTTTTCTTTGGGTTTTCTCTTGCTTTTCTCGCGGATAATTCAAGCTCTAGGCTTCCCAAGGTGACTAGCTCGCGCAAGAGGTACCTCCACTTGAGGGAAGATGATGAGGGCACTTTAGTGGATGAGGCGGAGACTCTCCGTCGTGAGAGGGATGCTGAGCAGGAATACGAGTGTGAATGTGATGCTTCCAGGGAAGCTCGCAAGGCCAATAAGCAGCAGGGGAAGGCAACTCTCAACTTGGCCACCATGTCTATCTCTGAGTTCAAGGCATGGCGGGCCAAGGCCTGGTACACTGAGGGTCCTCAAGACCCAACTATTGACTCCTGCTTCTGGCACGTTGAGCAGGATACTCTTTTCAAGAAAGTGTACACTGTGATGAGTATAGCTGGACGTTTAGCTCGAGTTTTTGGGCTCGGCCCGAGCCAGACGCAGCTCGCCCCAAGTTAAGCTCGGCCCGTAGGAAATTTAGACCGAGTCGAGCCTGTCTTTCCAGCTCGTGAAGGCCTTGGGACGAGCCTAGGCTCGCTCGGTCCAGCTCGCTGGCTCGCCCGCTGAAACATATGCAGCCCATTAAGAAATTACGTGTGGCCTCATCGGTCGACAACAGACAAGATTAGGTCTTCCTGGTACGGCCGCAACAAGCTGCAACACCATGATCTGCAGGCACACGAGCACATCACGCCCACGCCGCCCATGCATCGCACCGCCAATCTACTCCGTCACCTCCACCGCGCTCGGCCCCGTTCGTCCCTGCACATCCGCCGTGCTCGGTGTCCGCCGGTCCGTCCCTGCCTCGCCCCACTCCTGCAAGCGGGTCGTTCTTCCACGCCGTCGTTTTATTCTTCTAGGCCCTTCAACTCCCGCTGCGTTATCTTACCAGAGCCGGCGTTGCCTAGATTGAGTCTTCGCCGTGGGACCCAGTTGGCAGTGACCTCCGGCGTTTGGCTCGCGAGCCGGCTCGTTTTAGATCGAGCTTTCGCCTAGCTCGGGCCGAGCCTCCCTGTGAGGCTCGCCAGCAGTGTCGAGCTGGCTCGGGGCTCGGCAACTCCGGCTCGGGCTTTCTACAGGCTCGGCCCGAGCCAGCCCGAGTTGGCTCGTGTCCAGCGAGAGTGATGAGCAAGCCAGTTTTCCCCATGAAGTTCATCAACTTTGCACACATGGCTGCCAATCCCGCATACTTCAACAACTCTTTCCAACTGGCTGAACTTCTGGGTCTGCGTCACCTCATGGAGACCCAATGCTCCTTCAACATCACTTTCATCCAACAGTTCTTCTCTACTCTTGTCATAGATGATTCTGAGGATATTGGGATGTCCTGGATGTCTGGCCCTTACCTGCTCACCGCCACATTCCATGACTTTGCAGCCGAGCTTGCATACCCCTTTGCTGGTCTTAACACTCCTAAGGGTACTCGCATGCACATTCACGGGATGGAATATGAGAAGAGCATGCTTGCTGAGTTGTATGGTCCTCGTGGTATTGTGGGCTCTCCAAGGGTCTCTTCCCCATTTATGACATCCCGCTGCGCATGTTCAGAGCGACTATTGCCCCGAGCGCGGGAAATAATGATGAGATTCGTGGTGGCTTGTTTAACCTCATGTACCATGCCTACCTGACCTTCACTGAGGGCGACATGACAGATACGGAGCGTCACAAGATTTATGTGATGGATTTCATCTTCAACGAGATCCACTTTGCTCTCTTCAACCGCAAGGTGCCCGCATATGCTCCATACATCATGAAGCTCATCAAGTCTCGCTACCCTTCTGAGCTCCGTGTTGATATGGAGTTAGACTGTGATGACCACACGGACGTCAGGATGTACAAGAAGTCCGCCCACATTCAGCAGGCTGCTCATGATGTTGGTGCCACTGGTCAGGGTCACCGTGATCCTCGCATGCGTCCACCTCTTCTAGGCACCAAGAAACGCTCATGGCTCTCTCGTGCCATTAAGAAGGTGATGTGCATGAATGTGTGCATCCACAAGGAGAACTACAATGCCTATGTTGAGCACCGCAACATCCAAGAGAATCAGCGCACCATCATGACTGCCCTCAATATTCCAAATGTGCCTGCTCCTCCTCCTGAGAGGATTCCATACAATAACTGGAACAACCGCGACGTCGACTGGGATCTGGGCGTTGACGATGATGAGGATATTGCGTCTGCTAGCGAGGAGGAGGAAGAATATACCTAGGCCTAGAGTTTGCTCTATGGGGCGTAGTGCTCTCTTTTTTATTTTTGGTATCCTGATGCCAATGGGGGAGAAGATCTAGTGATCGCGGGGATTTGCTAGGGTGGGCTTCGTTATTTATCGTTTTTTATCTCTTCGTGCGTCTTTTCGAACTTTATCTCATCGTGCTCGTTATTCGTGTATTTGTTTGTGTGAACTTTTATTATTAGGAGGCATGTCTCCTATATATTCTATATGTGATGTTTACTTTCTATCGCATTGTTAGATTAACCCCATGCAAATACCCGTGTTGTCATCACTCACCAAAAAGGGGGAGATTGAAAGCTCATAATCCGTCTAATGATTTCTGTGATGATAACAACGCGGGTAACCTCTCTCTAACAATGTCGTTTAAGTGTGTGCAGCTGGCCTCTCAGATGATTATTAATAATGCTCTCAAAAAGTTCAAAGAGGATTTCTGAAAATGATCTATACTGCAACCGGATTTTTCAGGTGCTGACCCCGGAATATCCGGTGGATACAGGCAGAATATCCGGCCCTTGCACTGGAATATTCCGGCCACTCTGGCCTCTTCAAACGACTAAGTGTCTTTCTCCAACTGCCCGCGCACAGAAGGTGGGGCGGATATTTTCTCGGAACATTCCGGGGCAAATTTCCGGCCCTCGGGTCCTTAGCAGTTTTTGGAGATTTCACAGGCGCTCGTACGCAGAGATGGGGGTGGACCATTGGCCAGAAATTTCCGGCCCCGGATTATTCAAAAATCCGCCCCCCGAATATTTCAAATATCCGGCCTGATCCTTAGCAGAATTTCAGCGTGGTGCTGCTGCCCGCGCGCGGAGATGGGGGCAGAATATTGGCCGGAATTTTACGGCCCCGTAATATTCAAAATTCCGCCCCCAGGATATTTCAAATATCCGGCCTTTCTGCACCGGAAATTTCCGGTGCTAACCCCAGAATATTCCGGCCCTGGCGCACTGCAACGGTCAGAAATTGGAGGAGCCTATAAATAGCTGTCTTCTTCCTCTAGACAGCTAGTTCGTCCATTCCTCTCTCTCCATTGTTCAAGAGCTCAAAACGTCCCGATCTCCCTCCTCCTCCAACCAAACTCGATGCCCTTTAAGGATCTCATGGAGGAGGCCTAGATCTACCTTTCTACCAAGCCAAAAATTGTGTTCCCACACCATACCTCTTGGGATCTTGTAATATCTTGGTTGCCTTGTCATCCAAGGGAAACCCTAGTGCTTGTAGCTTCCACCTTGTAGCAAGAAGCTTCAGATTGTTGAGAGCCTCCATCTCACTTCTGGAGTGTCCTCAACCACTTGTAAAGGTTTGGTCAACGGCTTCAAGTTGACCTCATAGTGGAAACGAGAATCTCCCTCACCGGAGAAGCTCAAGGAGAACAAGGTGTGCACGTTCGTGCTATTGAGGAGCGCCTAGGTGGCTCCCCACCTCTCCAACGTAGACGTACTTCTTTTAAGAAGGAACTACGGGAAACATATACTTGTCTCTGTGGTTTCACTTGTGGTTATCTTGTGCCTTGCATTTACTTCCGTTGCATACTCGTTACTTGTCACATAGGGTGTCTACTTAGTTGCACATCTAGATAACCAAGTTATTTACTTCCTAAAGCCCCATTAAAATTGAAAAAGGATTAAAATTTGTAGGTCACCTATTCACCCCCCTCTAGTTGACCTTTGTGTACTTTCAGCTATTTTTCCCTAGTAGAAACATCAGATCCCTCATTCGTCACATTTCTGTCACTCGAGCACAGATACAAGGGAGGTATGAACCTACCATCTAGCATATAAACCCTCTCTTGGAGGTTAAAATAACTATGTGTCCAAGGTAATTATAAATACCGGAGTGCATTGTAACACAATATTAAAACCTTCTACAAATGTAAGTGAAGCATATTAGATTAACATGAACAAACTAATCATAATATCATGGTTCATCGGATCCCAGCAGACCCAACATGCATAATTACATAACTGTTGTCTCAATCATGTGAGACAACTAATGGGACTCTAAACATGGAGGCATATGGGAGAGAACAGCCATCTAGCTACTGCTATGGACCCATAGTTGCGAGATGAACTCCTTACCCATTTGTACGGAGGCGATTATCGCGATGAAGAGGCCTCTGATGAAGATTTCCCTCTCCAGCAGGGTGCCGGAACAGGGATGCAGAAGCACTAGATTTGACTTTCGATGTGATGGCGCCTCTTTGTATGTTTAGTGGAAAATAACTCCATCCCCGAACTTTTTAGGGTTAAGGGCAACTTATAGGAGAAGAGGCGGCGTGAGGCGGTCGCCAGGGGCTCCAGGGGCACACGAGGCATGGCCTAGGGTGGGGACGCGCCTTGCACCCCCCTGGGGATGGCCTTGTCTTCCCTTCGCTCTTCTTTGGACTCCGTGTTCGTTCCGGGTACAAAACGATCTCCTTGGGTTTTCAACCCTTTCTGAGAATATTTATTTAAGAACTTTTCTGAAATAGATAAACAACATAAAACAACAACTGACCTGGGCATCTCATTAATAGTTTAGTCAATGAAAACATCCAAAAACGGAGGAAAACATGTAAAAAAACATAAGGCCATTGGATAGAAAACAAGCATGGAGCATCAAAAATTATAGATACGTTTGCAACGTATCAGCATACCCAAGCTTAACTCTTGCTCGTCCTCGAGTAGGTAAGTGTTAACCAAATAATTTTTAAGCTGACATGAAGCCAACACAATCTTGAGCAATGTTCTGTAAAAGCAATGCAAGCCGAGACCAAAGTACTTTAACATAGTCATATAAATATTATTTTAACTAATGCCAACTTAGAAAATATGTTGCACGTGAAATATAACACAAATAATTGACAATAAAATAATGAAGAGCTGAATGCAATAAGTTTGTTTCAATCATAAAGAAAAACATAATAAAGTGGTATTCAGCTTGTCCTTTGCGTGGTAGCAAAACATAAATGCTAGGACACCTTCAAAGTTTAAATGGCGACTAGATACAAATATTTGAGAGGAATCAATACCACAATCATGAATCAGTCAATACTAAAATTTGGGACTATGCACATTTTTTTCAGAATAAAAACTATGCTCTCTTAACTGGTGCATAAATTAATAAGATGAAGACTCGACACAAAAGTAAAATAAATGCCCTTCGCAGAGGGGCGCAGTGATTACTCATGTGCTAGAGCTTCTTATTTATAAATGAGAGATACTGGACACAATTTTGAGAGAGGTGTATGTATGTGTCAACAAATGCTATCAGATGACCTATCATATTTTCATGTTTAATGGCTTCAAGAGAGGCTCCCATAGGAGAATCATAACATTCTCGGTATCCTTTGTTTGCACAATCTAAGTTCATGATTTCTCAAGTCCATAATGTGAGGAAATTTTAATGTTATTGGTTTAGCTTACTTTGGGCCGGGCACCCAGGTGCCGTCTCTTTTTGCAAAATTAAGGACTGCCACATTATTCACGCTAGTTAAGTGTGAAGCCATCAAACATCAAAACATAATAAATCATTAAATACTTCCTCATGAGGTAAAACGGGAACACAAAACATGTTGGATGCATTGGAGTGGCGGTGAAATACCACATATAGGTAGGTATGGTGGACATATTGGAAAACTTTGGTTTTTAGGAGTTGGATGCACGAGTAGAGCTCATACTCAGTATAGGGTGAAGGCTGGCAAGAGACTAGGAGCGTCCAAATAAGAGAGCAATAAAGTCCATAATCATGCATAGCGAATTAATCAAAGCATGAAGTGATATTACAAGTCAAAACCTAAATGATCATCAAGGCTAGAGGTACCTTTGTTTATAGTCATAACATGTTGTGAGCATGTGCCAAGTCAATCCAAGTAAATCATTCAAAGGAGAATACCACAATGCCATGCTTCAATATGAGGAAACAACACATGATTTAATTTCAATGGCACATTAAGCATTCTCAACTATTTGAGACTAGTCATGATACATCATATACTACTAAGCACCCAATTAAAATAGCATCTAACATGACATGCCAAAGTCTAAGCCACAGTCAAAACAAGCTTCCTATTGCACCACTAAAAGTATGAAATATTTTACTCTTCTCCAACATCAATTAACTTATTTGAAAAAACTCTCAAAGAAAACAATCATCAAATAAAAGAGAGATAATCATATATAACTGAATCCACGAACAAGCTCTGAACAAAATTTGTCGAGACATCGTAGTAGTTTTCATAGACGGGGGTGCCATGAGACTACGGTAGAGACGTGGGGTAACGAGATCGCGTGGTGGACAGTGAACACAGGATTTACCCAGGTTCCGTACGTCGCGACAGTACGACGTGCCTACTCCTGCACTTCTCACTAATCAGGACTAAAGCCTAGAAAAAGGATTACAATGTGAGGTTTAGATCTAGCTACTTGCAGAGGATCAACTTCTCAGCGAGTTAGCCTACAGCTTCTCTGTTATTCGTTATTCAATCTATCTCCCGTCCGGCTTTATATAATAGCAGGATTAGGGCTTACAGAATAGGAAACCTAGAAGACTACGGTAACTGTAACTTGGAAAGTAAGGAATCCGTCTTCTCCTCCAAGCCAGATCACGTGGGCCGTGATCCGGGTTCTTCTAGAATCCGGCTTCTGTGCGTCAGGTTACTGGGCCGCCCAATGGACCTCAGCCCACTACCACTTGGGCCACCCTGGTAATCCGGCACTTTGACTACCATCTGATATACCCCTATTTGGTATATATCCGATAGTAGCCCCCAGGAAGGATTAAAACTCTGATTCGCCGTCTTTCGCCAAATGTACTTTGTCCGAGAAATTTCGATCAGGAGTCTTGATTCTTCTTATTCTCCTTTGAAAAGAGATGGTAACGTGAAACTCGGAATCCTGAAAATCCGACTTTTCTCGCCCGATTCTTCGCGGAGAAGGAACTTCTTACGTCAGCGCTTGAGTCATGCTGACATAAGGGACGTTTGGGTTTCACGCGGGAAACCCTGTAACGTATCTCTGACAGATTCTCACGGGAAACGAGGAGATAGTCATCATTACCCTGTCGTTTCATTTCCCGGATTTTCCGGCGAGTGACACGCGTTGATCATCCAACGGTCAAAATAGCCGTTGGCACGCATCTTGACGGATTTCCGGCTATAAATAGCCGTCTTCGTCCTCGCTGAAATCCTTCCGCACTCTCACTCTCCACGCCATTGCTGCGCACGAGCCCCCGAGCGAAGAAACCATCGCGAGCGCACCTCACACCCAGAGCACCACCGGAGACGAATCGCACCGCCACCAAATGGCATCCTCGCCGTCGTCGCCCACTCGCTCCGCCGCGCACACCATCGATTACATCATTAGCGACCCAGATCCACAGCTAGGATCCCCGAAGCACGCCGGCGACGAGCAGGAAAAGACCGCGGCCTCTGCGGCGGGCGGAGGAGATCCTTCCGCCGCTGCGAACGTTGCGGGTTCAAGCTCCGCACCCTCGCCGCCGTTTGCTCCCGAGACAGCGGAGGAGAAGATCCAGCTTCTCGGCGACGAACTCGAAGCTGCGGAAGCTGCTGCGTCCGCCGCCGCCGGAGCGGATGAAGAGGTGGAAACTCCAGGCAATTGGATTGCCTGTAGCATTCCGCCGGCCCTCCTTCCAAACCTGGAAAAGGAGGGTCTGATTCTTAAAGGGAAATGGCGGCTCCCTGAGGACGAGAACGAGCCGATGCCGAAAGACGGCGAAATGGTTCTTCTTTCCTCCCATCTCTTAAGAGGTATGGGGCTTCCGCCTTCTGCTTTCTTCCTCCAAATCCTCTCCCACTATAACATCCAACCTCATAACCTGCCACCCAACTCCATTCTCTATATGGCCGGGTTTCAGGCTTTATTCGAGGGTTACTTAGGCTTAGAACCTAGGTTAGATTTTTGGATGTATTGTTTCGGGGTTAAGCGAAACTCCTCGGAGGGTGCACTCCCGACTTGCGGAACCATCTCCTTTACTCTTAGGAGATTTAGGGAAGATTGGTTCCCCAAGATCAAGACATCGGAATCCGTCAAATTTTGGACGGGTTCCTTCTTCTACCATCCCAATGTGCCTTTCCCAACAAAGGCCATCGGGGTTCCTCCTTTTTCGAACACTGCCGCCGTTCCCCAAGACAATTGGGGAACGGAAGCCATCCAAGTTCTGCCGCCTGATCTTCTAAGGATCAAGCGGCGCATCGCCAAGCTCACTTCCTCCAATCCACCTTTAACCGGCATGGACACGGTCCTTTGCTGGTTAGATAGGCGGATCCAGCCGTTGGCCAACCACGGTGGCCGCCTTCTGCGCGACTACACGGGTGCCAAGGACCCCATGCGGACCGCCATCAAGGACTGGTCTCCAAGGGATCTTCGACGGCGCGTAAACCAGTTGGTCGCATCTCGCGACCAATACGAAGCGAGTCGGCCGATGTATACGGCCGACAATCCGGCTCCCAAGGTATTTTTTCCGTCATTTGGGTAGAGTTTTAACATTCTTTCTCGGATTTTCTCGCTTCTAACTCTGATTTTTCTTTCCAACAGATCGCTGAACTTCCAGACTTGGAGCTAGCCTCCGAAGCTGAGCTGGATGCGTTGCGTACCGCCTCAACTGGTGGGCGCAAGCGCAAGAAGATTTCTTCCTCTGAGGAAGTTATCGACCTTGACGGAATTCCCGTCGCCACCTCCAGGTTAGATCATCCGGGTTATTTTCTTTCATCGAAGTTTTTCTTCCGTCTTCGGAGTTTTGACTTTTTCGGGTTTTTTGTTTTTAGCCTACCTCCCTCCAACCTAAAGCCAAAGAATCTGAAGAAACACAAAGTTGTGTCCAGCCGAGGCGCTCAACCTTCTCCCGTCATCGCCCCGGATACCCCGTCCACGATGGCGGAAGAGCACGCTGCAGCCCCCACCACCAAGCCGCTAGAGCCCAGCCAGCCCGTTGTGTCGAACACGGACACGAGGGAAAGGGCGGCTCCAGAGGTGGGAAAATCTTCTCGGACATTCTACGAGGAGATTCCCACTTTCGACAAGGACTTTAAGATTAATAATGACGGCCTAAGCGCAGCCGGAACTCTTTTTGCGGAATACGCAAAAGGGTTCAAAGAAAACTTGGCGGGTTTGCAACGAATGAGCCAGGTATGTAACTCTAGCCCCCAAGCATTAAACAAAATGCATGCTTTTTGCTTTGATGCTTTTGTAATCATTCTTTTCCTTGCTATGTTTCAGCAAACTGCCGAAGCCATTAACATGGAAGTTTTCAACAAACTCTCCATCAAGAATAAAGAAGTTAGAAGTCTTCTTTCTATTCTTGAGGAGAGAGGCGGAGCTGGCATCGTCTCAGCTCGCGTTGTCGGAAACAACAGGTAAACATTTTTTCTCTTAAGTTTTCGATATAACTTTTTTGTCTAAGTACTTTTTCCGGGAGCGTTCTAAACTCGGAATTTTCCTTGCTTTTCAGCTGCTTTGGCCAAGGCCAAGCAGATAGCTGAAGACGCCGGCAATGCCGAGAATCTCCGAAAGGAGAATTTGGATCCTCACAAGGATCTTGTGAAGACTCAAAAAGATTTGGAGGCCAGCAATCTGGCCCTTGGAGTTGCTAATTCCAAGGCTTCCGAACAGGCGGAGAAGGATAAATCCACCATTCAGGATTTGGAAAACGCTCTGAACCTTCGCCTGGAGGAAATCTCCGAAATTGACAAGCTTATCGGTAAGTTACTGATACTTTTACCATTTTTCCATGTCTTGCTTCCTTTCTCTATTTTTTCACCTAACCCTTTTGGTTGTTTTGTCGGGAAAAACAGGAGATAACCCAGATAGCACTCGGATTGAAGGAATCCGAGCCTTTGGGAAGACATGGACTTCGATCAGAGCTGCTGGTATGCAGCTAATCAATAAGTTCCTTCCCGCAAGGACTGGGGAGTTCTCGGAATTTGAAAAACTTCCGGGTGCCATCATGGAGGTTGCGGAATCCAGGGAGTCCACCGTGCGCTCCGCTGCACGGGGTGGTGCACGCATGGTACTCGGCCTTATGCGTATGCACTACCCTGGTGCAAAGTCTTGGCGCGTGGCGTCCGGTGTCCCTCAAGGATACACGGATACTCAGCGAAATACAATCTTTGATGAAGTCAAAGGCCATGCCACCAAGATTGCCTCCATGGTGAATATCTCCGTCTTTTATCCAGAAGAGGAGGTCCCTGCAGCCCCCGAGGATGACAGCAGCGAGGAGGAGTCGGATGATTGAAGGGCTCCCTTAAACCTGGATAGGGAAAATGGACAATAGGAGCATTACTGTTCTTTTATAATGTAATTCAAAGTGTAATGCTTCTATTTCTATGAATGAGAACTCCGCCTTTTGTAGTCTTAATTATGAAATTCTTTGCAAGGTTTTCGGATTTTACTCTTCCTTTATCTTCTAAGTTCTCTGGCATATATGTTTTAACTGTCCTTAGTGTTTGAAATGGCTCAAATAGCAATATGAATCGTCATGCCGAGTAACTGGGTGTAACCAATCAGTTTAAACTCGGAAACATGGATCATGCTAAAGGCATTTTTACTAACTAGCTCCAGTAACCCAACACATACGCAATCAGATAATGCTTAGAGAAACCAGGAATTTTTTTAAATGAAACTTGGGCATGCAGGCAATTCAAGTTTCCTTTAGCCGTTCGAGCAGGCTGAAAATCATTCAGGTTTTTAACTCCAAGTACGCAGGCACAATTCGGGTTAACATTGAGTGTTTTGTAAGATCATTGGGAAATAGATAAGGTGGAATCATGCTTTGTACTATAATAAACTTGTAAAAACATGGATACCAGAATTCCGACAACTTTATTTCATGATCTCAAAAGATGTTTACATAGATATTGAACTAAGTATAGAAGGGACATAACTGCTAGGTACTCCCAGGCTTTCGCTATCCACTTGACTTTGTCGGATTTCTTCAGCAACTTGTAAAGTGGTAAGGCTTTATCCCCCATCCGACTAATAAATCTGCTGACAGCAGCGGCGGAACCCGTCAATCTTTGGACATCTTTTACGCACGTGGGCTTTGAGATGTTCAAGATGGCTTTGATCTTTTCCAGGTTAACTTCTATTCCTCTGTGAGAAACGATGAGACCCAGAAGTTTTCCTGAGGGAACCCCGAATACACACTTAGATGGATTTAACTTCATCTTGTAAGTGCGCAAGTTTTCGTAAGTTTCTCGCAAATCCTCAAGGAGTGTATCTTTTTTCTTGGTTATGACAGCAATATCGTCCACGTAAACATGGACGTTTTTGCCAATCTGACTATGCAAACAACGTTGCATGCAACGCTGGTAAGTTGCACCTGCGTTTTCAGGCCAAATGGCATGGTTACGTAATAGTACGTCCCATACGGGGTTATGAAAGAAGTCTTAATTTGATCTTCCTTTTTCATGCGTATTTGGTGGTACCCGGAGTATGCATCCAAAAAGCATAAAAGCTCAGAGCCTGCAGTGGCATCTATTATTTGATCGATTCGCGGTAACGCGAACCTATCTTTCGGACACAATTTGTTCAAGCCTGTGTAATCTATACACATTCTAAGAGCAGTAGTGTCTTTCTTCGGTACTAATACCGGATTTGCGGACCAATCAGTGTGGATTACTTCCTTGATGAAATCCGCTGCTAAAAGCCGGATAATCTCCTTGCCAATAGACTTCCGTCTTCTTCCGTCAAATTGACGGAGACCTTGTTTTACGGGTTTTGATCCTAGAATCACTTTGAGTTCGTGCTCAGCAAGTTCCCTGGGTACGCCTGGCATGTCCGCTGGACACCAGGCAAAAATATCCCAGTTCTCACGGAGGAACTTGATGAGCTCGGCTTCCTATTTGTCGGTCATCCCAGTCCCTACGACGACAAATTTTGTCGGATCTTTGGGATCTAGGATTACCTGTCTTGTGTTCTCGGACGCCTTGAAGCTGTCTGTCGGCTTCCGAGTTTCTTTTCCTGTCGGCATTTCTGTCGGCGATACCTCCTTGGCCAATTCCTTCAGTTCTTCCTTTGCTATAACTCTCTGAGCGCAAAGGGCGTTTTGTTTCTCCAACTCGTTTGCCAGCTTGAAGTCACCGGCTATGGTGATTACTCCTCCTTTGGGTCCTGGCAGCTTCATCTTGTTATAGATATAACAGGATCTTGCCATGAATTTGGCGAAAGCTGGACATCCGAGTATTGCGTGATACACGCTTTCAAACGGCACTATTTCGAAGGATACTTTTTCCTGCCGGAAGTGATCTTTATCTCGAAAGTGACATCTAGGGAAATTTCTCCTAGGGATCGTGCTTGTCTGCCAGGAACAATACCATGGAAGCGTATGTTGCTGTAATTGAGCTCGGACTCGGAAATCTTCAGATGCTTCAGTGTATCGAGGTACATTATGTTAATGATGGATCCTCCATCCATCAGCACTCTTCTTAGCCTAGTGTTCTGGACAATAGGGCTTACAACAAGAGCTTGTGTGCCGGGTTCAGGGATATTCCCGGGATGATCAGACTGATCCCAGGTTATTGGTGTGTTGGAGTACTTCAAGAATTTCGGGGTTGCCGGAACAACCGCGTTTATTTCTCGAAGTGTTCTTTTGGCCACCTTTGCCGACGGAGTTGCTAAGAATGTTAGCATTGCTTCTCCATCAACTCTCGGAAATTTGGGTTCGCCCTTTCGTTGTTGTTCCTGGATTTTTTCATCAGTGTCCGATTCACTGTCTTCTTTGTCAGCTTCTGGCTTTTGTTTAGCGGGTTTCCTCTTGGAACCCTTCCCCTTACTTCCGGATCCTGCACTACCTTTCATGTGCTTATTTAGCCGGCATTGCGCGTTTGTATGGGTGGGTTTCCCAAATTGTGAATGATGGACACAGGGTTCCGACTTAATCCTCTCCCACTCTTCTGGAGTGAGGTTGATTGGATCTGGGCTGCGTCCTTTCCACTTATTCCCCTTTTCACCTCCAAAGGCTATGTTGACCTCTTTGGGTTTTGTCGTTGTTTCTGGAGTTCCTTTTTTGTCCGAACGAGAGGTTTTCTTGGCAAGTATCAGTGATTCAATATTGCCTCCTCTTGCTCTGATGTCGTCTTCGGCTGCAGCGTGTTCGTTGGCTGTTGTAAGCATAGATCCGAGATCTTTGTGCTGTTTGGAACCAACCATGAACGGCACCAGTCCGGGTTTTAGGCCATTGACGAAAGCATGCATTGCTTGTACGTCAGTTACTCCAGAGCAACTATTTCTCATTGCCGTCCATCTGGAGATGAAATCCACGTATGGTTCATCCTCAAATTGAGTGCAACGGTTCAGCTGGTTGATGCTGTTCGGGCGTTTGTACGTTCCCCGAAAATGCTGAGTGAATACTCTAGCCATATCGTCCCAGCTGTCAACGGTTCTTGATGGTAATCCATTGATCCAATCTCTGGCTCCGTCCAGCAACATTAGGGGAAGAAACTTGACAACTTCCAGGTCTGTCCCATTGTTGATCTAGACGGCTGTGTAGTAGTCTGAGAGCCAGGTATCCGGGTTTGTGCTGCCGGTGTATTTCTGGTACGTTGGACCGACCTTGGCAAAGCTAGAATGCAGGGTTATCCTTCGGATCCTGTCAGTGAAACACTTAGGTCCAAAGTATAGATCATCCTTTTCTGCTCTATCAATGTGTGCAGAATATCTTCCGGCTGAATGGACAGAAGGGGATCTGCTCCTTTCCTTTCCCTTGTTGCGCGGACGCGCTTTTCCGGGATTGTTTCTATCCCTTCCGGGATCGCGCCCTTTTGGATTAGGCGGAGTTCTGCTCCTGTGCCTTTCTTTATCCTTAGGAGGTGTCCGGGATCTCTCACGCCTGTGAGGTATATCATATCTTCCGGCTTTTCAGCTGGGTTTCTCGGAGGTGGCATTGTTTTGCCGTCTGTCGCACCCTGACTTCTATAGGATACTCACCGGGCCAAACTGAATAGTAGATGATTGGATTACGGGGCCTACCTGCGCCCGCATCCTCTTACGAGTAGGCCAACACTTATGTGTGACAACCAATCTCTACTATCCACCATCGATGTAAACTATCCCATAGAGATCAAGATACTACCATTGACGTACTTCATACCAAACACACATGGTACGTCAACGGCGTTAAACAAAATGATAACACAACAGATCTCTAAGACACAAAAGATGGAAATAAGTGCAAATGGCTCTCACTAGAGCAGAGATAGGAAATACAATCATCCAGAGGACACATGTCCCAACATATCATCATTACATCACAGCGGAAGCACTCAAAGTGTCTGAGTACAGACAAATCCAAATAGGCCTAAGAGGCCGGGAATGAAAAGAAAACGGAGCCCATCCACGTAGTCTCGGATCCTGCCCGGGTTCGCTATCTACTCGTCAACAGTCTCGTCGTACTCCACGTAGTAGCCACCATGGGGATCCTGAGAATCGTAGTCTGCGGAAACCATAGCCCCAAAGGGGTCAGTACATACAAGTACTGGCAAGCAAGACTCACACTTCACAAAGTGTACCCGGCAACACCAGGTACAAATGCTTTAGGTTCAACGAAAGAATAGGTGATATAAAAGATGCTGCAGCGGGCTGCACTAACCAACTACAGAGACATACTACAACTTCCGGCTAACAGAAAGAAGATAAGATCGTGTATCGTAACCAACTATTGTTAACCACCAAACAAACCCATCCAATGTTACCCCCTACTAAGGAAGCAACCCAAGGATAACTCACACAGTTGGATTAATGATGGTTCAGGTTATGGTGTCAATAAGCCTATTACTAGTCAGAATTAGCATTAGTTAGGTGTAAGTTGTTCTGAGTACTTGTTAGCCAGTACTTTCACCAAGTCAACCATAACCGCGGAAAACACGGCTTCTCGAGAAGATTTAACCCTGCAGGGATGCACCAATTTGGCCGTACACGTAAGAATAACCCGCCAGATGGAACGGCCATTCCACCAAGCGGGGCACTCAACACAACTCAACTCTTCTTCGCATCGAGCCCAAAGCACCACGTGATGTGCGTGCGCGGCTAATCGAGCCCCACGAAGAAAAGGGGACCCTCATAGCACTGGAAGACCACGCAGCCCTAAATGCCGACTACAAAAGTTCCACCCTGGCGCCAAGGGTTCGCACCTGCATATGCATGCATCAAATGGAAAGCCCGAACTAAGTGCGGCAATTTGGACGAGATGCGAATCGAGTCAAATTGAGGGGGGCGCCCATACACGCTTCCCACATGCGGTTAGTGCGCTCATCATGGATCAGTAGACAAGACCCTTTTCCTAATTAGGGTCGACACTAGCAGGCCTCAAAACCACGCCGGGACTCCTGCCGGTGCCTTATCATCAAATTATTATTACCCAAAACATTAACAGGTTGTTGTTTAAACATCGAGCCCATAGAACATAAATAAAATATGGTAAAAGAAGTAACGGACATCAGACTCGAGCACAAGCAACCCTAAGCATGCTAGTAGGACTAAGGCAACAAGCAAGGGGTTATAGGTGTGGAGGTGAGGCAATATCAGGATTATAGGATAACATGTGGTAGGATCGGGACACAAGCAACAGATCACAAGGCTAGCAGAAATAGACAACGGAAAGTATCGGTATCCAGTGTGGAAAGGAACACAATGGTTCATGTGAGTGAATACTTGCCTGCAAACCCAGTAGCCTGGTACTGAGCTAACTCCTCAGAAGTGGTGTCGTAAACCTCGTATGTCTCAACGTCGTCGTCTATTCGAGAAGAAGCAAACACACAATCGAAAAGAGACGAACAATCAATAACATGGTATAATGCACAATCATGGGATGATGCATGGCAATTTAATTGATGAATCAAAATAAACTAGTTGACAAGATAACATGTTTAAATGGACCCATATGCAAGTTGGATTGCATATGGAAAGCCCATGAATTTTAAGGTGGGATTAAATGATCTACACCTAACCATCAGGTGAAAGTTGATTAGCATGATGCATGGATGATGAAAACAAGAAGGAAACAACAAGGGATTCAATTTGATATGTTGTTTACCAAGTTTAGAATTTTATTTATTAAGTTAAGAAATTTTTGGCTTCTTAAATGAGTTACACAAGCATTTGTTGTTTTCACCAATTTTAATTGCTCAAAACAGATAGCAAAGTTCATATTTGAATAGGACACAAAATTTTAGTTGGAATACATGTTTCAATTATTGAAAAAGGAATTAGAATGAATTACTTATGAATTAAACAAGTTTAAACAAGATTTAAATGAATTTAAATCAAGTATTAATATTATTTGAATTTTATTTGTTCAAAACAGTAAATAAAATTCATATTTGACAATATTATGTTTTTCTGGTTTGAAAACATATTTTATATGTTCAAAAAGAATTTAAGTTGACCAAGTTATGAATTTAGCAATATTAAATGATTTAAACAAGGTTTAAATTATTTAACCAATTATAATTATTCAAAACATGAAACAAAGTTTATATTTGAAAAGAGGGTTTAATTTAGCATGGAAAACATATTTTATTTGTTGAGAATGGATTTAAAATGAGCAAGTTATTAATTTGACAATTTTTAATGCATTAATTAGAAAACAGTTGTTTTCAGCAATTTAATTTATTTAAAACAGAACACAAAGTTGATATTTGCAAAGTACATGAAAAATGGGATGGAAAACATATTTAGTTTGTTGAATTTGGAATTTTTATGCCCAAGTTATGAATTTTGCAAAATTAAATGAATTAAACAAGGATTCAAATATTTCACCAATTTAAATTATTCAAAACAGTAAACAAAATTTATATTTAGGTAGATAATTTAATTTGGTATTGAATACATATTTAAAATGTTGAATTTGGAGTTGAAATGAAATAGTTATGCATTTTCCAAGATTAGGGTGTAATCTGCCATTTATTTAGTAGCTAGGGACTTAGAAAATATTTGCAGGGACCTAGAATAAACTAGCAGGGACTTGTTGGCGATTCTGTCAAGTTTCGGTATCTAAAAAAAAGGAAACAAAAAGTGTGGTTTTAATCTGCGGGAGGGGGACTCGAGCCCTCGACCTTGTGAGTGCGTGCGTGTGCTGTAACCACTGCGGTGGGCTGCGGTTGTTGACAGTAACGGAGGCGCGGGGTGTAAATGGTTCAGTTAGACTGAGTTAACTGAAACTGAAAACGAGTTCAGTTAACAGGAACGCAACAAGGAGCCGGTGATCGCCGGCAGCGACTGCTCGCTACGTGCGGTTGCTGCTCGTGTGCAGGTGGGCTAGGGGGGCGTTCGTGCGAATGGAAAGGAAGAGGGGAGAGGTAGGGATGAGGAGGCGAGCGCTCATTGTAACAGCCCAAGTATGAAAACCTACCATTTAGAATGTTTCATTTCTTGTTGTTAAGGTATTGCATCATGTCATCATGTTGTTGCATTTGTTCCTTTTGTTTTGCATCTGTTATTCTTTGTTTTCACAATGAAAATCAAACAATTTCAACTGCTGTGTTTTCATACTTGCTCTGTTACAACTTTTGGAATAAAAATCACAAATGAAAACAACCAAATTGTTCCATTTTATTCCATGTTGATCACTCATTAAATTGTTGGTTTTAATCAAACAATTAATTCAATCAATTAATTCCAAATCATTTCAAACTCAAATAAAATCTTCAAATCAGCACCCAACTTGAGTTTATGAAAATCACCAAACAAACCTACCCATTTAATCAATTTAAACCATAGGGGTCACCCTATTAAAGTGTTTGTTTACATTAATGTTTAATTAATATTAAAATTCACCCAATTTTGGTTTTATTAACAAACAACAATTAAATTTGAAAACTTTGGAAAACAAAAATTAGTTTTGAGAGGCTATTTGAAAAACTCAACTAACCAACAATTTTCCTAAATTTTATTAACTTAAAAAACCCTAAACCTTATTTGGAGTCCAACTAACCAATTAAAACAATCAAATTAATATTCCCAAAAAATTTGAAGCTATTGATAAATTGCTTTAATTACTGTTTTTGCAACCTTACTAAGAAAGTTATTCATAAAAAGAAAATAAGGAACCCAAATCCTTTCCTTTCTCTCAATCTCTTCTACAAAAAAAAAAAAAAGATCAAAGCAAAAATGGTTTGGAGGGGGGAGAAAACACAGCCCATAACCAGCCAGCCCACCTTTCTTTTCCTTTTCCCTCAGCCCACCACTTAAGCCCATACCCTTTCGCTCGGTTGTCGTCTTCCTCCCCTCCCTGACGTCATGTCTGTACGACAGCTACCGAACCGTCGATCAATCTCTCCCTCCACCCGATGGCTCGCCGTACGCTCCCACCTGCTCCATAAAACCTCCTCCTGCCGCAAACCCTAGGCCCTAGCCTCCCTCACCGCCGTCGTTCTCATCTGTCGCTTCCACCTCCCTCCCTCTACTCTGAACATCTTCGTTTCTGAACCTTTCCATCGCCGGAGAAGGAGGCGCACGGCGACGGGGCTTGAGCAGCGGACAGGGACTACTGATCGCAGGAATGGAGACCCCGCTGCGTCGTCTTCAACCTGCGCCCCACGGAACCCGCCGTCGCCCTCCAGGAAGCCGCCGCCGAGCCCGTTTCTTCCCCGTCGGAGCAGGCCACGTCCTCCTCTGTCAGGCGCCGTGGGGACCTTCTCCTTCCTCAACAACGCACGGTAACCTCCCGTCCGCCCTGGACCACGCCCCTGTCCCCCCTCCTTGCTCTACGGGCGTGGCCTTCGTGCCACGCCGGAGTGCGCCGCCGTATCCCGTCGACCTCTGCCCGACGTGCAGCAGCTGTCGAACGCTGCCGTCAGGTTCGTCAGAGAGGAGCGGATTCAGTTAACGCCACGCACAGGTACACCTCAAGCGGGCTCGCACGCCTTCCCTCGCACGCGCACGGAACCAGCAGCCTCCTGGTCGCGCCCGAGTCAGCAGGGCCGGCAGCAGATCGTCCATGGCGTGGCTCTGCTCGTGAGATCCTGGAACTGAACTTTCGTGTGCAGGTTCAGTTCACGTACCGCATTCGCTTCATGTTCTGTCAGTATCATGTACCAACAGCAACTCCGCAGCAGCGCAGTGGTTAGCTTCCTTGCGCACGCCCTACAGGTCCCGTGTTCGATCCCCGCGGAGGGAAATAAACACCCACTTTTTGTCAACTACGCGCAGGGGGTAGGACCCACGGGTCAGTGACCCCCAATGCCACATCACCTGCCACGCGCGCGTACCGTGGACACGCTGGCCCGTGGCCCACCGTGCAGTGGCTGTGGCTAGCTGCTGCACGGTGCAAAAAACATTTAGCTCGATTCTGTTTTATTCCAAATGAATTTAAATTGCAGAAATAACCCCTAAAACTAAAATCTTAATAACTTTTAATCCATAACTCTAAAAAATAAAAGTTATATATGTTTTCTGTTCAAAATTTAATAATCTTTCCAAATAACCTATTTGTGTTCTGTTTTGAATTTTCCAAATACATTTAAAATACAAATATGAGTAATTCAAATGTAATTTGCAATAATTCATAAATAATTCATACTGATTCCAAATAAGGCAAATAAAATATGTTTTCCATACCATTTTGCATAACCTTTTCAAATATAAATTTTGTTTCCTGTTTTGAATAATTTAAATTGCCCAAACAATTTAAATCTTGTTTAATTCAAATAGAACTTGTTTAATAATGTTTAATTCATAATTAAATTATCCTAACTCCTATTTCAATATGTGAAACATGTAATCCAACTAAAATTTGATGTTCTTTTCAAATATCAACTCTGTCAATTGTTTTGAACACTTTAACTTGGTGAAAACAATAATTGTTTGTGTGACATGTTTAAGTAACCAAAATTGCTAAACTTACTAAATGATTTCCAAAAACTTGTTAAATCCTTCTATCACTTGCATCTATTATTGTTATTTGCTGTTATTTTGTTGTTACCATCATGCATGCATCATGCTAACAACTTTCACATAATAATTAATTGAAAATCATTTGTTTCACTTATTTCAATGGATCTTTTCCATATGCAATCCCATTGCATATGGGTCCAATTAAATTGTGCTCTCCTGTCAAGTA
This sequence comes from Alopecurus myosuroides, assembly GCA_028641055.1. Taxonomy (NCBI): domain Eukaryota; kingdom Viridiplantae; phylum Streptophyta; class Magnoliopsida; order Poales; family Poaceae; genus Alopecurus; species Alopecurus myosuroides. The sequence goes on from CM054059.1 coordinate 123,832,545, forward strand.
GGTTACTTTGATACATCTATTAACATGACATGCATCATCCCATGTTTGTGCACCTATGCCATGATATTGATTGTTTATCTTTCTGCATTGTTTGTTTGCTTCTTCTCGGAAACACGACGACGTTGAGACCGACGATACTTACGACACCCCTTCTAAGGAGTTAGCTCAGTACCAGGCTACTGGGTTTGCAGGCAAGTTATCACTCACATGAACCATCGTGTTCCTTTCAACATTGATTACCGATACTTCCCGTTGTTCTTTCCTGCTAGCCTTAGTAGTAGTTGTTTCTGTTACGAACCTATCACATGTATCCTTTAAACCTGATATTGCCTCACCTCCATACCTACAGCCATTGCTTGTGCCTGTTCTTATCTAGCATGCTTAGGTTGTTTTGCTCGAGTCTGTTACCCGTTACTTTCTGTTACTATTTCCTTTTATGTACTGGGGGCTCGATGTTTAATCAATCAATCATACTAATGTTACTATTAATAATAAATTTGATGATAAGGCACCGGCAGGAGGCCCTTTGTGGTTTTGAGGCCTGCTAGTGTCGACCCTAATAGGAAAAGGGTCTTGTCTACTGATCCATGATGAGCGTGCTCACCGCATCCGGGTGGTAGTGTGGGACCCCCCTCGACTTAGACCTGATCTGCAGCTTGTCCGAAGAGCCACACTTAGTTCGGGTGTTCCATTTGCTCCATTGCATAATGGGTTGGCCCCCCTTGGTTACTGATGATGATGTTGATGCATATAGGGCGAGGCCTGTGGTGCCGGGGGGTGTGGTTTTCACCCTTGCGCTTAGGTTAGGCGGACTGGCCGGGACCTTATAGCTCCGAGGCTCCTAGGATGGGTTGTAGAGATGGTTTGGGTCGTGTCAAGTCCACCTAAGTTTTAGTTGGTGGCTTGAGTGTGTACGGGTACTGGAGCACACCCCTGCAGGGATAATCTTCTCGAGAAGCCGTGTTTTCCGCGGTTATGGATTACTTGGTGAAAGTACTGGCTAACAAGTACTCAGGACAACTTAAACATAATGATCAAACATGTTACACCCAATGATTAATAACTTGACTAGTAATAGGTTGATGACACAATAACTTGATTCACCTTTAATACAACTGTGTGAGTTATCCTCGGATTGCTTCTTTGGATAAGGGGCGAGATCGAGGATGGGTTTGTTTGAAGTTATCTTTCAGTTGATTACAATCCTCGATCTTATCTCCTTTCTGTTAGTTGGAAGTTATAGATTTCTGTAGTTGGTTAGCACAGCCAGTTGCAGCATCTTTCATACCCCCTCTCTTCCGTTGAACCCAAGGCATCTGTGCTTGGTGTTGATGGGTTACACTTTGGTGAACTGTGAGTCTTGCTTGCCAGTACGTTTATGTACTGACCCCTTTGGGGCTGTGGTTTCCGCAGACCTACGTTTCCGAGGATCTACATGGTGGCTACTACGTGAAGTATGACGAGACTGCTGACGAGTAGATAGCGGACCCGGGCAGGATCCGAGACTTCGTGGATGGGCTCCGTCTGTTTGTTTTCGGCCTCTTAGGCCTATTTGGTTCTTGTCTGTACTCAGACATGTTGAATGCTTCCGCTGTATGGTAATGATGTATTGTTGGGACATGTGTCCTCTGAATGATTGTATTTGCTATCTCTGCTCTAATGAGAGCTATTTGCAACTTATTTCAATCTTTTGTGTCGTAGAGATCTGTTGTGATATCAGTTGTTCAACGCCGTTGACGTACCATGTGTGTATGGTTTGAAGTACGTCGACGGAAGTGCCTTTGATCTCTAGTGGATAGTTTACATCGACGATGGAATAGCAGGGCTTGTGTTGTCGCGCATAAGCGCAGGCCTACCAGGAAGCTGGGACGTGGGAGCAGTTATGCCCCATAATCCAAGCACCTGCTATCCAGTTCGGCCCGATGAGTATCCCCTAGAAATCAGGGTGCGGCACTCACCGAGGGAGAAGCAGCAGGGAGCAGGCTCGGTGCAGAGGTTGTCCGGCGACGAACCCTTGACGGTGGCGGCGGTACAGGGGCTCCCAGCCCCTGTGGAGATGGCGAGGAGGAAGAGGGTGGCACGGGGGATCGATTCCCGTGCCTACCCTGCTCGGAGGGGGGCCAGGTCGACGGCGATCAGCGGAGGGAGGAGGTGGGGTTTCGGTGGGGTTCAGTTCAGAGATACAGAGAGAGGTGCAGATGCAGGGCAGAGAGGAAGAGAGCGGCGCTGCGAGGGAGAGAGGAGGGGGAGAGATTAGGGCAGAGGGGAGAGGGCACGGGCTCGAGCTATAAGGGGGAGGTGGGCGAGCTCATGGCCGTCCCTGCTCTGCTGCTGTCGACGTGGGTGCCCTGGATGTCTTGCCGTATGAGGTAGGAGAAGGGAGGGGGTACCAGGCCGGTGGGGACTGGTGGGCTGGCCCAAAAGGCTGGCCTGCCCCCTCTCCCTTTGATTTTTTTGCTTTTTGATTCTGTTTCTTTTTTTTCAGAAAAAGAATAGGAAGGAAAGGCATGGTTTTTAGGGTTAGAAAATTAGGGAGAATTTTGTATTTGATTAAGTTTTGTAACAGCACCAAAATCCAACTTTTGTTTTCTCAATCATTTCAAATTTGTTGATGTTTGTAAATTTAATTGGAATTGAGTAATTTTGATATTAAGTGAATAATGGTGACTTAAGCAATTTAAAGTTTTTGATTTCAAGTTAACTTGAAACAAAGGAGTGTTTTGTAATTTTCATAAAGTTCAAAATGGTTGCTGTTTGGAAAACTAATTGAATTTGCAAATATTTTGGTAGTAAATAAATTATTGATAGAAACAAATCAATAGTTTGAAATTACAACTTTAATGGAAACAATTAATTGCTTTAATTTGAATATTCATTTGGAAATTGTAACATCACAAGTATGAAACAAAAGGTTTGAAATTTGATTTGGGAAAACAAAGGAAAACAGAGGAAACAATTGGAAAACAAATGCAAACTTAAGATGCCATGATGCAGAACATAAAATAACAGAGAGCAAACATTCTAATGGATGTTTTTCATACTTGGGATGTTACAAAACGCCCCCCCCTTGAAGGAATCGCGCCCCGAGATTCCTACTGAGAAGAAAAAGGTCCGGATACTTCTTGCGAAGATCCTCTTGAGCTGTGACACGTGAAACACATCGTGCACCTTGGATAGTTTTTCTGGAAGTTCAAGACGATAGGCATTCCTGGCAACTCTTCTGGAAAGACGTCAGGGAATTCGCAAACCACCGGAACATTTTCGAGTGAAGGTAGAGGTTTTGCATCGAGTGTGCATAGCTGAATGGAACTTGATTCATGTGGAGAATAGATTATCTGGCCAGAAGGGTGGAACATAGTTATTGACTTTTGAGCACAGTCAATTTTTGCTTTATTGGCCTTCAACCAATCCATACCAAGAATGACATCAATGTCAGAATTTCCAAGTAGTATGAGAGAAGCAAGGAATATGTGGCCTCCGATTAGAATTTGATTGTCCTTACTTATCTTGGAAGTGAACATTTGAGATCCCGGGGAGTGAACAGTGATTTGATTGCTTAGCGGAACCACAATTAGGTTGTTTGTTGTGGCAAAGATCTTTGACACAAAAGAATGTGATGCTCCGGTAGAAAAACTGAAGTGGCAAGCAACAACAAGGTTTCAACGGACGAAAAGGATGTTGAGGAGAACAGGATATCGAAGCAACATTCGGGAAACACGAGACCAAAACTCCTGAGGTACTACGGAAAACCCATCCGGGCTTCTAAAGGATCAATATCTACTGCTTAAGGAATAGAGGATCTGCTTCCGGGGCTTACACGCCTCCGTTCTCAATCGTGAGTAGGCAACATGATAAATCATGTCACAACCACCTCCATTACTATGGTCTAGTAGATATAACCATCCTAGAGAAACCAGGATACGTGAAATCCTAACTTGAAAGTTTAGATGAGAAGGGAAAAACAACGTTGCACTTCCTTACCAGAAAAGGGAGGGTGGGTGGGGAAAGAAGAAAAAGAACAGAATTCCTACTCTCACGTTTCATTTTTCCTATATAGCTACAAAATAGTTTCTAGACTCAACTGCGACCAGTAAAAGGGATCCTACAGGCAGACAGGCTCTGATACCATTTGTCGCACCCTGACTTCTATAGGATACTCACCAGGCCGAACTGAATAGTAGATGATTGGATTACGGGGCCTACCTGCGCCCGCATCCTCTTACGAGTAGGCCAACACTTATGTGTGACAACCAATCTCTACTATCCACCGTCGATGTAAACTATCCCATAGATATCAAGATACTACCATTGACGTACTTCATACCAAACACACATGGTACGTCAACAGCGTTAAACAAAATGATAACACAACAGATCTCTAAGACACAAAAGATGGAAATAAGTGCAAATGGCTCTCACTAGAGCAGAGATAGCAAATACAATCATCCAGAGGACACATGTCCCAACATATCATCATTACATCACAGCGGAAGCACTCAAAGTGTCTGAGTACAGACAAATCCAAATAGGCCTAAGAGACCGGGAATGAAAAGAAAACGGAGCCCATCCACGTAGTCTCGGATCCTGCCCGGGTCCGCTATCTACTCGTCAACAGTCTCGTCGTACTCCACGTAGTAGCCACCATGGGGATCCTCGGAATCGTAGTCTGCGGAAACCACAGCCCCAAAGGGGTCAGTACATACAAGTACTGGCAAGCAAGACTCACACTTCACCAAAGTGTACCCGGCAACACCAGGTACAAATGCTTTAGGTTTAACGGAAGAATAGGTGATATAGAAGATGCTGCAGCGGGCTGCACTAACCAACTACAGAGACATACTACAACTTCCGGCTAACAGAAAGAAGATAAGATCGCGTATCGTAACCAACTATTGTTAACCACCAAACAAACCCATCCAATGTTACCCCCTACTAAGGAAGCAACCCAAGGATAACTCACACAGTTGGATTAATGATGGTTCAGGTTATGGTGTCAATAAGTCTATTACTAGTAAGAATTAGCATTAGTTAGGTGTAAGTTGTTCTGAGTACTTGTTAGCCAGTACTTTCACCAAGTCAACCATAACCGCGGAAAACACGGCTTCTCGAGAAGATTTAACCCTGCAGGGATGCACCAATTTGGCCGTACACGTAAGAATAACCCGCCAGATGGAACGGCCATTCCACCAAGCGGGGCACTCAACACAACTCAACTCTTCTTCGCATCGAGCCCAAAGCACCACGTGTTGTGCGTGCGCGGCTAATCGAGCCCCACGAAGAAAAGGGGACCCTCATAGCACTAGAAGACCACGCCGCCCTAAATGCCGACTACAAAAGTTCCACCCTGGCGCCAAGGGTTCGCACCTGCATATGCATGCATCAAATGGAAATCCCGAACTAAGTGCGGCGATTTGGACGAGATGCGAATCGAGTCAAATTGAGGGGGCGCCCATACACACTTCCCACATGCGGTTAGTGCGCTCATCATGGATCAGTAGACAAGACCCTTTTCCTAATTAGGGTCGACACTAGCAGGCCACAAAACCACGCCGGGCCTCCTGCCGGTGCCTTATCATCAAATTATTATTATCCAAAACATTAACAGGTTGTTGTTTAAACATCGAGCCCATAGAACATAAATAAAATATGGTAAAAGAAGTAACGGACATCAGACTCGAGCACAAGCAACCCTAAGCATGCTAGTAGGACTAAGGCAACAAGCAAGGGGTTATAGGTGTGGAGGTGAGGCAATATCAAGATTATAGGATAACATGTGGTAGGATCGGGACACAAGCAACGGATCATAAGGCTAGCAGAAATAGACAACGGAAAGTATCGGTATCCAGTGTGGAAAGGAACACAATGGTTCAGGTGAGTGAATACTTGCCTGCAAACCCAGTAGCCTGGTACTGAGCTAACTCCTCAGAAGTGGTGTCGTAAACCTCGTCTGTCTCAACGTCGTCGTCTATTCGAGAAGAAGCAAACACACAATCGAAAAGAGACGAAACATCAATAACATGTTATAATGCACAATCATGGGATGATGCATGGCAATTTAATTGATGCATCAAAATAAACTAGTTGACAAGATAACATGTTTAAATGGACCCATATGCAAGTTGGATTGCATATGGAAAGCCCATGAATTTTAAGGTGGGATTAAATGATCTACACCTAACCATCAGGTGAAAGTTGATTAGCATGATGCATGGATGATGAAAACAAGAAGGAAACAACAAGGGATTCAATTTGATATGTTGTTTACCAAGTTTAGAATTTTATTTATTAAGTTAAGAAATTTTTGGCTTCTTAAATGAGTTACACAAGCATTTGTTGTTTTCACCAATTTTAATTGCTCAAAACAGATAGCAAAGTTCATATTTGAATAGAACACAAAATTTTAGTTGGAATACATGTTTCAATTATTGAAAAAGGAATTAGAATGAATTACTTATGAATTAAACAAGTTTAAACAAGATTTAAATGAATTTAAATCAAGTATTAATATTATTTGAATTTTATTTGTTCAAAACAGTAAATAAAATTCATATTTGAAAAGATTATGTTTTTCTGGTTTGAAAACATATTTTATATGTTCAAAAAGAATTTAAGTTGACCAAGTTATGAATTTAGCAATATTAAATGATTTAAACAAGGTTTAAATTATTTAACCAATTATAATTATTCAAAACATGAAACAAAGTTTATATTTGGAAAGAGGGTTTAATTTAGCATGGAAAACATATTTTATTTGTTGAGAATGGATTTAAAATGAGCAAGTTATTAATTTGACAATTTTTAATGCATTAATTAAGAAACCGTTGTTTTCAGCAATTTAATTTATTTAAAACAGAACACAAAGTTGATATTTGCAAAGTACATTAAAAATGGGATGGAAAACATATTTAGTTTGTTGAATTTGGAATTTTTATGCCCAAGTTATGAATTTTGCAAAATTAAATGAATTAAACAAGGATTCAAACATTTTACCAATTTAAATTATTCAAAACAGTAAACAAAATTTATATTTAGGTAGAGAATTTAATTTGGTATTGAAAACATATTTAAAATGTTGAATTTGGAGTTGAAATGAAATAGTTATGCATTTTCCAAGATTAGGGTGTAATCTGCCATTTATTTAGTAGCTAGGGACTTAGAAAATATTTGCAGGGACCTAGAATAAACTAGCAGGGACTTGTTGGCGATTCTGTCAAGTTTCGGTATCTAAAAAAAAGGAAACAAAAAGTGTGGTTTTAATCTGCGGGACGGGGACTCGAGCCCTCGACCTTGTGAGTGCGTGCGAGTGCTGTAACCACTGCGGTGGGCTGCGGTTGTTGACAGTAACAGAGGCGCGGGGTGTAAATGGTTCAGTTAGACTGAGTTAACTGAAACTGAAAACGAGTTCATTTAACAGGAACGCAACGAGGAGCCGGTGATCGCCGGTAGCGACTGCTCGCTGCGTGCGGTTGCTGCTCGTGTGCAGGTGGGCTAGGGGGGCGTTCGTGCGAATGGAAAGGAAGAGGGGAGAGGCAGGGATGAGGAGGCGAGCGCTCACCGAGGGAGAAGCAGCAGGGAGCGGGATCGGTGCAGAGGTTGGCTGGCGCCGAACCCTTGACGGCGGCGGCGGTACAGGGGCTCCCAGCCCCAATGGAGATGGCGAGGAGGAAGAGGGTGGCACGGGGGATCGATTCCCATGCCTACCCTGCTCGGAGGGGGGCCAGGTCGACGGCGATCGCCGGAGGGAGGAGGTGGGGTTTCGGTGGGGTTCAGTTCAGAGATACAGAGAGAGGTGCAGATGCAGGGCAGAGAGGAAGAGAGCGGCGTTGCGAGGGAGAGAGGAGGGGGGGAGAGATTAGGGCAGAGGGGAGAGGGCCCGGGCTCGAGCTATAAGGGGGAGGTGGGCGAGCTCATGGCTGTCCCTGCTCTGCTGCTGTCGACGTGGGTGCCCTGGATGTATTGCCGTACGAGGTAGGAGAAGGGAGGGGGTACCAGGCCGGTGGGGACTGGTGGGCTGGCCCAAAAGGCTGGCCTACCCCCTCTCCCTTTGATTTTTTTGCTTTTTGATTCTGTTTCTTTTTTTTTTGCAGAAAAAGAATAGGAAGGAAAGGCTTGGTTTTTAGGGTTAGAAAATTAGGGAGAATTTTGTATTTCATCAAGTTTTGTAACAGCACCAAAATGCAACTTTTGTTTTCTCAAACATTTCAAATTTGTTGATGTTTGTAAATTTAATTGAAATTGAGTAATTTTGATATTAAGTGAATAATGGTGACTTAAGCAATTTAAAGTTTTTTATTTCAATTTAACTTGAAACAAAGGAGTGTTTTGTAATTTTCATAAAGTTCAAAATGGTTGCTGTTTGGAAAACTAATTGAATTTGCAAATGTTTTGGTAGTAAATAAATTATTGATAGAAACAAATCAATAGTTTGAAATTACAACTTTAATGGAAACAATTAATTGCTTTAATTTGAATATTCATTTGGAAATTGTAACAGCACAAGTATGAAACAAAAGGTTTGAAATTTGATTTGGGAAAACAAAGGAAAACAGAGGAAACAATTGGAAAACAAATGCAAACTTAAGATGCCATGATGCAGAACATAAAATAATAGAGAGCAAACATTCTAATGGATGTTTTTCATACTTGGGATGTTACACCGCCATTCCGGCATTTTTCTTCCCGATCGTGGGGTTTATGCCCATCTTTCGGGGGATGGGATCCGGTTCTAGACACTTCATCCCTATTGTCGGGTTTTTTCTTGTCTTTTCTCGGATCCTCTTTTTTATCCTTCGAATTGCCTGAATCTCTAGGTTCTTCTGGTCCAGGTGCTCCAGCAGCGCAAGTAGCAGTTTTGCATAGGGCGGAGTTATCATGCAGCCTCCCTGATCGCTCTTGGCCCCGCTGTTGTTGTTGCAATGCTTTTCCTAGGAAAGCATACACCCCTTGAAGTTTTTCACCGTTGGAGTACATGTCATTATTCAAGATGGCGAACGCTGCTTCCGCGTTTTCTGCTGCGGTTTTGTATATTGGTTCGCCCCTGGCATCTTTGCCGTTTACTTGCTTTTGCAAGATGGGTTATGGAACCTTTCTTTTGGCGGCAGTACTTCCGGTCTTACGATTCCGGGTAACCTTGTAGGTTTTAAGGCAGATCTATTCTTTCTCTCGTACTCCTCTATTTCTTCCTTCATGACCTTGATGTCATTCTGGGTTTGTTGAAGGTGTTGCCGAGATCTGAGTAGATGTTGCTGTTGCCTTTGGAAGGCTTGTCTCCTGGCTTCCAGCATCTCAGGGGGTTCGTCTGGTCCCACTGGCGTTTGCAACAGCTCTTGTTCTTCCTATTCCGTCATTGGCGGAGCAAGGATTTCCTTTGTTTTCTTCTCCGCGGGCTTTGTTCTGCTAGCATCTCCTATTTCCAGGTTTTCATCAGCTTGATCAGCTGATTTTTTCTTCTGGATTTTGTATTGGAGTTTCTTAGCAGCACGATGCTTTTTCTTGGAAGAAGGAGGCTTTTTGACAGGCTCATCCTCTGTCAATTCCTTGACATTAGGAAATACCGGAGAAGTTTCTCCGTCTTCTCTCTCTTCCTCTGGTGGAGGGGTTTTGGGGCTTTCCTGGCTGCCGGCATCCGTGACTTCAGCCGGTTTTGCCATTAGCACTTCGTGGAATCCCTCTTGAAGAGATTTTACCTTTCTCTCGAAGGTATCCTCATCTTCATCTTCGGAGTCGAAGTTATCCGATCCGGTTTCCGACTCCAATCTCGCCTCAATGGCGGCTAGTACGGACTCGGCTTTCGAGTTCATCGTCATGCTGACGGATGTCGGATCTTTCGCATGTATGACGGGTATCGGATCTTCCGTCTCTGTGACGGGTGTCGGATCTTCCGTCTCTGTGACGGGTGTGTTGTTGTCTGCCTCTTGCACGGGATTTTCGTCATCCGTGTTTTCGGCGACTTCAGATTGCACCATGCCGATGAAGTGTGTATCACTTTTTTTTCGGCGATATGAGCAGAATCCAGTATCATAGTCATCTTCGACTGGGTATAGGGCGGGTGGGATAAATTTGCTTCCACCGCAAAACCCCATTGCTTCTGCGGTTAGTCCGATAAAGATGTTAGCAGATCCAATCGGTAGTACGCAGGCACTTACCAGGTGGTTTTGCGCCGGTATGTAGGATCCGTTGTCGAGGAAGCGTCCGACGTCGTCGTCGAACTCCAGGCTTCCGACAGTGATTGATCTTCCGATTCCGCCGAGTATCCCAGATCGGAACTTCACGCCTGACGTCGTTTGCCCCACGGTGGGCGCCAACTGTCGAGACATCGTAGTAGTTTTCATAGACGGGGGTGCCATGAGACTACAGTAGAGACGTGGGGTAACGGGATCGCGTGGTGGACAGTGAACACAGGATTTACCCAGGTTCGGTACGTCGCGACAGTACGACGTGCCTACTCCTGCACTTCTCACTAATCAGGACTAAAGCCTGGAAACAGGATTACAATGTGAGGTTTAGATCTAGCTACTTGCAGAGGATCAACTTCTCGGCGAGTTAGCCTACAGCTTCTCTGTTATTCGTTATTCAATCTATCTCCCGTCCGGCTTTATATAATAGCCGGATTAGGGCTTACAGAATAGGAAACCTAGAAGACTACGGTAACTGTAACTTGGAAAGTAAGGAATTCGTCTTCTCCTCTAAGCCAGATCACGTGGGCCGTGATCTGGGTTCTTCTAGAATCCGGCTTCTATGCGTCAGGTTACTGGGCCGCCCAATGGACCTCAACCCACTACCACTTGGGCCACGCTGGTAATCCGGCACTTTGACTACCATCTGATATACCCCTATTTGGTATATATCCGACAAAATTCAAGTGAAAACAAGAGCTAAACGCGGTACTAGCAAAAACTTAACACTCACAGAGCAATTAGAGTGTTCTGGGCAATGAAAATGGAGCATGACTCTCTCCAAAATAAAAAGTTCTAGGTTCCAACCATAAACTAAATCAAAGAACACAAAACAAAACAAAATTGAAATAAAAATAAAATGACGCTCCAAGAATAACACATATCATGTGAAGCAATAAAAATATAGTGTTTTGAAAGAAACCTCATATTTTTGTTAATGAAGAAGAGGATTCCTTGGGCATCCACAAGATTTGATGCTGGTACTTCTTGGATATGTCTTATGGTGACATTGGCATCCCCAAGATTGAGCTTTTGTCCATCAATCTTTTCTCCCTACATTTGATAACTTCCTCCACTAAAACTTCTCACAATCTTCATTAGCAACGTTAGTGTATCAAAATAATAAATCCACTTGGTTTAGTTTCAGCACAAGCCTAACACTCAGTTTAAAACATTAGGTACTTTCACAACTTTCTTATAAGGCTCCCTCCCCCTCCTCCCCCCCTGAAATAATTTCAAAAGAAAAAGATTATGAGCAAATGCAAATTAGCATAAATCTGTCAAAACAGAACAATTGGTAAAGATGAATTGTTTCGAGGACCTTCTGTTTCTCAAATCAGAAAGTGGGAAACTAATGAAAGTTAGATAACAACCTGGGGAAGGTGCCCAGAAATTATAAAAATTCCTCGGGTTCTGGCTGAGAGAACCGAGGTTTTTGGTGAAGCGCAAAAATCTTGACATAAAACAACAATTTCCCCAAATTATACTAATTCTCTATTAGATGCTATTCTTGGCACAAAAATGAAACAAAAAGGATAAGGAGCGTTTGTTATAGAGGAAACAAATTCCAATCTATACCTAATAATAAAAGGAGGAAGTCTTCTTCCGGTCCAACACTAATTTTACCGTCTTGCCCTTCCATGAAATCAAATCTATACGTTTTGGTGTTTTGGTGTATCGTGTCTGAGTACATTTTCGTCCAACCCTTCCATGAAATCAAACCTTTCTTCGTAGCTAACGTCAATTCTCTGTCTCGATCCAAAGTCCAATTAGCTGCGCCAACCCACCGTGTTTGATCTGGACTCTAATACAAATTAGAAGAAAACTGCAAAACCATCCCATAAATATGCCTCCTATGTACGCAACCTTGGAAGCAGGCAGCAAGAGCGGAGCCGATGTGAACAGAGACGCAGCCCATGCCAAGATCTCGCAATAGGAGAAGAACATCACGAGAGACGGTATGGCTACAGAAGGAAACTCAAAGGACGCGCCACACCATCAACGGCGAGCGGCGGGCGGGTGCTCGAGACCGGCTCCACAGATGAGAGCTCGGCGATGAGCGGCGGCGTAATCGACGGCCACACGCGACGTACTCGTGGGCTGAGCAACGGGCGGTGTTGCTAGCTCGGCGTCCGCACGTGGCTCCTCGGCCGCCGGCCGGCTCTCCGGCCGTCCCCGCCACCTGTGAGCGCCACGGCAACAACTACCACCTCGACCTCTCCGATATTGGCGCCAACATCAAGCACTGCCAGTTCATTGGCGTGCCCGTCTTACTGTCCCTCGGCGGCTAAGGCACCACCTCCTCGCTCCCCTCCAACCGTTCAGCTGGAACTCGCACTTCGGCGGCTCCAAGCCAGGCGTCCGCCGCCCCTTCGGCGATGCGTGGCTTGACGGCGTCAAACTCTTCCTCGAGCACGGCACGCCGACGGACATGTACGACGTGCTGGCGCTGGAGCTGGCCAAGCAAAACCTCCACGACGGGCCGTGCAAGCTGCTGCACCTGACGGGAACGGTCCTGCCGGCGGCGCACGTGGGACAGGCGCTGGCGACGGGCATCTTCAGCGCGTCCACGTGAGGATCTTCCAGGAGGACAACAATACATGCAACGTGTGTGGAGCCAGGCAGGACGCGTGAGACGAGTGGACGGCGGCCTACCCTGCCACCAGGTTCTACATCGGGCTCACGGCGGACCAGAAGTTGTACCAATGGATATACCCTAAAAACGGCTACTACGGCGTCGCGCTGGTGGTGCAGAACAACTACGGTGGCATCATCTTATGGAATAGATTCTTCCACAAGCAAAGCAGCTACAACAGCGACGTCAAGAACTTTGCTTGACCAACTTGCTTGCGGTGCTTCATCCCTAGCCCGCAGAGAGCCACGCTTGCATCATGTGTTGCGTGATTATCATGTACGTCCTGCGGAGAAGGGAAGAGGACGGGGAGAGTACGACGCGGGGGAGTCGTATCGAAGGTATTTTTTTCCGTTTCTTTTTTCTCGCTGATTGATATCCACACTCCAACACACACACAGCTAGCGCATACCACATAGCAGCCGCAGAGGAAAAAGGGCTAGCTACAAAAGGTGGCTCATGGTGCCACGATGGGTGATGCTGAAAACGGCGTGTCCGGCTGGAGCCTGATTTTGATCGGCGGTCAAGGCACTCGTGCTGCTATGGTAGAGACCTGTCAAGTGTATCGGCTATGCGAGCGAGGAGGTGCATTAGGTGAATTGAACACTCACAAACGGAACTTCCTGGTCGTTGCCGTCGTTCAGGATCTCTTGCAAGCTGCACCCGAATTCTTTATATGGCAACTCTTCTGATTTTTCTTTTACCATGTGATTAATATGAGAAAACGAGGCTAGCTTTGACAGTAAAAGAATAGTTTTCTTAGCATCGTAAACTCAGGACGGGTGCTCTCTAATATATGCTACAAATAGATGAGAATATGGACAAACCGATGGGAGGTTAGACTTTTTGCTCACTCCGTTTCAAAACAAGTATCGTCGAAATTGGTTGAAATGGATGTATCTAGCACTAAAATTTATCTAGATACATCCATCTCAATGACACTTATTTTGAGACGGAGCGAGTATCATCTATGCCAAGCGTGTTACATCGTACCTATACAATATATTTTTTACTTTAAACAGCTAATATATCAACAACTGTTATATAAGCTCGTGTATGGTTTGGTGTTTATATAAGAAAAACATTTACATACGATTGTATAGGCAAAATATATTTTGTTCTCAATCAAAAGTTTCTTGTAGCATCCGAGAAAGAACTGAAGTTAAGGTGCAAATTGAAGTGTTTGAGAATAATTAGACTCATGTTCAATAAATATTAACCCGTCGCAACGCACGGGCACTTTTGCTAGTACACAAAAAAATAACAAAAGAAACCATAAAAATAACAAAATAAAACAAATTGGGTGGCCTCTCACAAGCGCTTTTCTTTAACGCCTTTTAGCTAGGCATGAAGAACGAATCGAGTATAATAAATAGAATCATGAGTAGTGCTCACAAGGGACTCAAAAGTAACTTCATTCTCTTTCTAGGGAAATGATCCATGCCCATCGAGACATCATAGTAAGGTTCATGGACGGGGTGCCATAAGCCTACTGGTAGAACCTCGGGAGGAACGTGGAAGTACTGTAAACGAGAACACCGAGTTTACCCAGGTTTGTTACGTCGCTACTAGGCATAGTTCCTACTCCTACAATCTCACTAAATCAGGGTTGAAGCCTGAAGTATACATAGTACACTTGTGATTATGGTTTCGCTAACTCGACGAGGATGAACTTCCCGGCGAGTTGGCTTCTAGCTAAGTTGTGAATCGATCTGTTCTCTGCTCCCGTATGGCTTTATATAGATAGCCAAACTATGGCTTACAGGAAGGAAACTTAGAAGATGACGGTAAGTATCTATATTGGAAATTAAGGCATCCGACTTCTTCTCCAATCCGGACCATGATTGGGCCGTGGTCCGGGTTCTTCTAGAATCCGGCTTCCTGCGCGCCAACTTACTAGGCCGCCCAATGGCCTCTATTCCATTACCCGCGGGCCACCCTGGTAATCCGGACTTTGGCCACTATCACAAACACCCCTATTTGGCATATATCCGACAGTAGCCCCCAAGAAAGATTAAGACTACATTGCGCCGTTCCTCGTGGATTTGTATTTTCTTCACAAAAGTCGGCATTTTGTCTCGACTTTTCTTCCGCGAGTTTTCACGGAGAAGGAACCTGTGACGCAAGCGGTGAAATCTTGCTGATTTCAAGAATGTTTGGTTTCAGTCAAAAGACTGAAACCATATCTCTGACATATTCTTGCGCGAGAAACGAGGAGATAGCAATAATCACCTCGCCCCCTTGTTTCTCGAATTTTCAGGAGTTACACGCATCAAGCATCCAACGGCCTGTCACATCCTCATTTTGGAAACAAGGTTGTAAGGAGGAAAACATAAATTTAGGCACCAACAAAAACTTTTTAGTTGATCCTGTTGTTTTTTTTAATAATGTAACACGTTATGTGAACCTGATGTCTCCTTTGAGAAATAAAGAGTGGAATGTTGTTATTTTGATTTCTTGTCATCCTTACCATCTTGTTGAACTTGATCATGGTTCACCAAAGAAAGAAAACAAGATTTTTTTATGAAAACACTTAAGGAAAACATGATTTTTCCTTTTCTGTTTTCAGCTATCACCTTCACTTTTGAGCATCATTTCTACCTATGAACCCCAACTCATTCTTATGGTATGGACTTTCTCAACATGTCCAAAGGAATATTTTTGAGCCAGTGGAAACCATGTTTTCATGAGTTTTTTCTTCCTAGTTGAAAAACAGGAAAAAGAAAAACAGCGAAAACAGAAAAGCACCCCTGTTTCAGCCTTGTTTCCAATCACTTTTATATTTTCTAAAATCTGATAAACATATATTTCTGAAACTAGGTGTTTTGCTCTTCAAATCCATACTACCATTTTTCCAATTGAAAATTATTTGTTGTGCCAAACAAGTCCCTACTTTTGCTATACTGCACCCGAATTCTGTCAGTTTGCACCCGAATCAAATTTGGTTCGAAATCGTGTTTGTGATCATCCTTGTGCAGTGCCCTGGTACCAAACCACCTTCCCTCACTCTCCTCACTCGAAACTATCCGTTGTTTTGGCTTGAGACGCAGCAGAGGAGAAGATCAACACCAGGACAAGGATGGTGGCCACCGGGCCGACCTGTCACTAGAGAACAAGGGAAACCCGTGCCATGGAGCCCTTCTTCTTCGACTTTGAGCCAGGGCATGCATGAAAGTGATGCCACAAAGCCCCTCTGCCTCTCCACGTGCTGTCTGTGGCCTGAGATCGCGAGCAAGCTGGCATGGCCATTGTCGCGGTGGCAAACGCCCGAGCTCAATCCCTCCCCGTGATCCTTCTGTATAAAGCCCCTCCAGCCTCACTGCTTCACCACTCACCTCCTCACTCTAACCGCATCCACTCCACCTCGATGTTTCATTTGTTGCTCTCCCTGTGAGAGCCAGGAGTGTGTGTATTCGTTGTTCTGTCCGCGGAGAAGAACAGAAGCCCCTGCCCTCGTCTCTCACTCTCCTTGAGCCATTTCTGTTCCACATTCTCCCCCTTGCCAAGGCTTATGTGCGTGACATCTTTTCTTGTTCCTTGGCATGCAGGATCACCGTCGCTGAGCTCGATGCCGCCGGGGACGCCTCGGTGCGCGCGGGAGCTCCGTCACTGCGAGCTGACCTGAACACTGCTGCTGCTCCTGAACGACTCCATCGACCCTGCTCCATCACCTCTTCCCCGACCATCGATTCCTATCAAGCCCAAGGTGAGCTACTTCCCGTGAGTGTGTGCTAGTGCTCGGCGCCGGCGGCCTGATCTGGTCGCGAGGAGGAAGAAAGGACGTGCGTCGTCCATTTTTAGATCGATGGCCCTCTTTCAACTCCCTCTGGATGTATCATGGCCGTTAGATTTGGATCGTGCGGCCGCGTACCGGTTCGCTTGCGCGTGCAAACGAGCTGGGCCGGCCAAGCGCAACGCGCTCTCGTGCGTAGAGGCCAGCGGCCTGCTGAGCCCGCGCTGGCAGTTTAATCCCTTTTCTGTTTTTCCAGAAAACTGCCTTATCACTTTAATCCAAACTAAAATGCCTAAACTTCAAATATTTCTACCCCCTTTTTATCCAGAGTACATGCATGTTTTCTAAACCACATGCAAGTGACAGATCTTCATTTGCATCCCTGGTTCATCTGTGAAAAAAATCCCACAAGTCAACCTATCTGAAAGTTTAAACATGAGATAACTTTTGATTTAGGAATCTAATGGAAGTGAGGTTGAGCTCTCTGGATAGATATTGAGGAAACCCAACTAGAGCAGTTTGCCTCACATGCAATTGAGTTTCCTATTTTAAACGAAATGCAAAATAGTAAATAGCCATAGAGCCACTAAATGATTTTTATGAATTTTTCTAAAATACTTTTTGCGATCAATCCTTTTGGATGTGATTCTATATGAGTAGACCTACCATATACTATCTTAGTGTGATGTTTTGATCTATAGAATAGTTTTGGAATGCATTACAAGTTTTAGGGGTATTCTGCCATGTGTGAATCACATGTTCTATTATTTTGTTAAATGTGAAAATGCATTGTATGATCTTACTAGCATGTATAGGAGTTGTTTTCAATGCCATGTGATTTTTATCTAGTAGATCTACTATGATAGAATAAATCTTGTTCATGGAAATATCATGTTTTGTCATGCATGTTAAGATCTATGCTTGTTTTTCTATTTTCTATGGTTACTAGATTTGGTTGCCATGTGTACCTTCATGCCATGATTGTTTTAATGCCTTGCATGTTATGATATCTCTCTGTTATGTAGATGTTTAACTTCTGGTTGCATGCTTAGTTATCTTTTACAACTATATTATGGCTTGCATGTCCATAGAAATGCATGTTTTACTCCCTTATGCTTGTTTAGTTGTTTCCTAAATTATTGCCATGATGTTTACTCATTTTCATGAATGACCAGAGAGTCATTTCACTCTTTATGGCCTTATATGAGAGTGGTACACCCACTGGACTCATGCCATATGCTTGGTGCATGACTTGTATAAAACTAGGCCATGTTATGCATGTTTTTGATGCAATTTTGAGTGTTGTAGCATGTGGTAGTAATGTTATTTTGGGTGATTATTTTTAAGTGAATTCTTGCTGTATGTGTGCTGTATTAGCTTGTGCTTGCCTTTGTCTTGTGCTGATTGAGTGCTTTTCTGTTTACTTTTACGTCGTTAGATAACGAAGAGACTATTGCTCCTAAAGAGGTTTTCTGTAACTCTTGTTTATTTCAAGAGTGTGATCAAGACCAGGGCCAAGGAAAGCCACTCTAAATGCTTCCTGCTGTTTTGCTTACCATGCATGATTTACTTCTGAATTTCTTGCTTATGTTGTTTTCGAACTATTTCTTTTAAGTGAAAACTATCGTTATCGCTTTTATCGAATTGTCGTAGCCACTCCATAATCTTGGTGTTACCAAGTGCTTAGGATTTTTAGAGCCATCATTTAATTAACTTAAGTCCCTTAGTGGACCTCTTAACTTATTGCTTTTGTAAAAATCATGTCTTTGGAAAAACCCGAGGAAAGGTGGGACCTTGTCCGAGGGATGGTTTTGTAAAGGAGGAAGAGTTTCCAACTTGTTTTTCCAAAAAATGACACATAACCTAGTCTTTGCCGGAAAACCAAGCCGTACTGCCACATTACCTCAACATGGGAATGGGGTCTAGCTAATTGCTTGTCGGTGTTAGTCCGTGCCTACCTCAAAGTGCTATAGGGGTTAGAGTCCCCCGAACCGAATTATCGCCAGGAGGGAGAAACGGGACATTCAAAGTGTGGGGATTAAGTTCGCCACCTGTTGCCACAATTGGGTCTCCTGTCATGGCGGTGTGTTGTGAGGGGAAACCGGATCGATACGGTTGACTCACTCAGTGCCGGGGAGAACAAACCCAATTGAAGGGGTAGTCATTTACTAGCGCTTACATAGTGGATGGTTAGGACCAGTTATCTGATGTCTGCATATCGTCTTGGACAGTCCATGGTTGTTCACGGAGGATGTACTGGATCTTGTGGAATGTGTACACCTCTGCAGAGTAAAACTATTCAGAATAGCCGCGTCCTCGGATATGGACAGTTGAATGGCCATCTAGCTAGCATTGTGTCACTGTTTTCAAAAATCTAGAACTTGTGTATGTTGTCGTACCTGGGAGGTACTTGAAAGGGAATGATCGTAGCTTTGAGGTACCGGAGAGATATTGGTCTTGGAGATGGTGTTTTCCAAAAGGTCTTTCAAAATAAAACTTTTTCTTTAAATGATAATGTTTTATCAAAACCTTGGAGATAGGCGATATCTACAAGAGAAACATTCTATCTCCTGAAGTATCTTCATCAATCAAACAAATAAAACTTGTTCAACCATGATGAGTCTTTTACTCACCATGGGTACTACAACCTTTAATAAATAGCCATCCTGCCAGCATGACAGCATACTTGCACTTGTTGGGCTTTCATTTAGGGTGTCTTGCGAGTACATTCAAATGTACTCATATGGTTTCGTCCCTGGCTATTGTCTTGGTCAAACTTTGAGGATCCGTCTCAGGAGGATACTTTTGAGGAGGAGTAGTATGACGATCCCGCGTACTAGGCACGTCTCCCAGTCAGCATAATGTGGTGCTAAGGCGTTGACATGGGTTCTACTCGTTGTGTTTGCTTCCGCTGAATAAAGTAGTTGTGATGTGTGCTTGCCACTATCCTGCGTGACAGACGTCTCAGACTTGGTCGATAGTCCATTTGTGTAAGACTATGTTATTCGTGTAATGGATGTGAACTCTGTTTGTACCTTCTCTAAATATGTTGCTCATGACTGTCGATCTGGGATCATGAGTGTATGCATATTGGCGGTCTCGGACATCTAGTCTGGGGTCCCCACACGAATAAAAGAGCAGTTAGAGCCAATCTCAATGTAACATGTCTATAATAGCCGCCTCTGGTTCTCCGGCTCATATTCCGCATCTTCTTCCTCTTCGAGTCTTCAGAACACTGAGCCATGCCACTTGTCGTGGTGGTGTCACGGCAGATGCCATGGGATGGCTAAAGATGTGGGGACGATGGACGCTGGAGGTGTCCGGGGAGGGATCACGCGACGAGTAGCCGCGTGAGGTAAGATCCACACAATACAAACAACGCGATGTACCCAGGTTCAGGGCCCTCGTGAGGAGGTAAAACCCCTACTCCTGCCTTTCTCTTTGTATTACGAAGTCTCTCCGAGTAGGTACAATACAAATGATGTCGCTACCGAGTAGCCCCTTGCCCCTCTCCGAGTAGAGCTAGGTCAAGAACTTAGGGTTTTTAGGGTTCCCAGGGAGCAACTGTTAGCATCTATGGGAGCATGCCTCGCGCAGGAGGCGGCGGGGCACCTTATATACATGGTGCCCAGCCGGATACGTCCAAATCTAGACAAGTGTCGACATAGTGTGCACACTGTCCTTTCTCCGAGTACCCGCTGACAGCTTTGGTCGTTGGTCTTGGCTGCTTCCGTAAAGTCGTTGGGCAAAACTAGGGGACAGACTGGTATCACTGTACCTAGTCACAGAGTAGGCCCCCCTTATCCTGCCACCGACTGCTTCCATGCTGTCACTGTCAGGCAGGCCGTCCCCACGTGAACAGTAGTTCGAATGCTGCCAAGTACGGACCCAGGATACGCGGGATCCTGTGTCAGAACGGCTCCTTTGACTTCCTGCCCGAGTAGTTTCCCGCCAAATGTTCCCGCCAATTGTACTCGGGCCAAACCTTCTACTCGACAGGGTAGAAACTGATTGATATCTCCTTCTGGCCATCTTGAGGTGAGACCGAGTAGCAGTCGACCGGGTAGCGAGTACCCGGTAGTCGGCTACTCGACCAAACCTCTCTTCTGTAAGCGGCCTTCACCACCTGTCTTTACCCTACTCGGGGGTAACCCCCCGACAGCAGTCCCCGAAGCTGGTTGAGTCTTGCGAACTTGTTCACTAGGCTCTACCAGCTTAAAACCAGCCTTCGCATCTCAGCCATCGAACCTCAAGATGCCGAGTAGGTCCTCCGAGTAGCTATCCGGAAAGTATCTTGAGTCTCCTCTTTTCCGAGTAGCACTTGCTTTCTACTCTGTATCCGAGTAAAAAGACTTAGCGAAAATTCGCAAACTGAGCCTCTGCAGCGCAGAGCAACATCCAGCCCTTCACGCAGGCACTGCCTACGTGTCAAGCATCCACGACCTTGTCGTTTGGTTGCCCAGGACACGACGCCACGTGTCCAGTTTTCACGCTGTGGGCCCACCGGCCGTCATGTCCCATCACGCGCAATTACTGGCCACGATCTGATGGTGGGATCAAATGCGGCCGTTACGCGCGCAGCCCACGCTTGTGTGCGTTTCTAGCCGGCCACAGGACCCACCACATGCCACAGTCGATCCCACTACCGCGGTGGTAACGGTAATCTCGCGAGGGAGATATAAATACCCCCGCGGTAACTTCCTTTTCTTCTTCCCTGCTCTTTTCCCCTTCTGCCTCTTGTCCTTCTTCTCCACCGAGCCCTCCGCCGCCGCGCAAGCTTCCGCGCCGCCGCGGACTCACTCCACCGAGCACCTCCACTCAAAAATCATCCACTCCTCCCACTCGCGACGATGGCCAAGGCTAGCTGGGCGGGTTCCTCCGTCACCAACGCCAATCTCGCCTGGCTCGTAACCAGCAGAAGGGTTCCCCCTGGCGTGGAGTGCCGGGCACCCGACGACGAGGTCGTGCCAACTCCGCAGGACGGCGAGCGGGTGGTCTTCATGTCGCACTTCGAGCGCGGCTTTGGACTGCCCGCCTCCGACTTTCTGCGCAAATTCCTCGACCACTTCGGGCTGCAGATGCACCATCTGCCGCCCAACGCGGTCGTCTTCCTCGCCTACCACGCCGTGGTCTGCGAGGCTTTCCTCGGCATCAGGCCCACGACTGATACGTGGCTCAGGTACTTCAATCTCCGTCAACAATCGGTCGGGAAGAAAGATGGTGCAGGTATCGGCCGCGCCACCGACACGGGCTGTGCCATGATGGTGCAGCGGACGGGTACGAACCATCCCCGCATCCAGGGGCTGGATTCCTGCCGAATGTGGCAGCAGACCTTGTTCTATGTCAAGAACGTCCCCGCCACGGAAGGAGGTGTGGTTGATGATCGAATCAACCTGCCCGCTTGGAGGAACCGTGCTCCACTTGGGTCGAACTGGAAGGAGAAGCCCACCATCGACGAAATCGCCGTCGAGATAGAAGACAGACTCGGCGAGTTGAAGAAGCTGGGCCTCAAGAACGACGACCCGGTGGTATGCTGGATCAAGCGCCGAGTACTCCCTCTGCAGGAGCGCTGCCATCTCATGTGTTACATGGGAGGCCCGCGCGACTGCACCAGGACCACCACCATCGAAATCGACGACGCGGATGTTGCCTATCATGCCAGGAACATGCTGAAGACAAGCCTCACCGAGAAGTGGCGGTATGGTTTCGTCCCATACAGCCGTACGCAGCCGATTGCCCGGGTACGCTGTTCTTACTCTGCTTTCGCCTCTGCTTCCCGAGTAGATAACCTCCCTTTCCGCCCCGACTAGCAATCACCTGTCGCACCGAGTATAGCACTTAGTTTACTCGCACTTAGGCTCAGTATGCTTTGTGTTTGCACGCCTATCCGGGTAGAACACTTGAAAAACTGCATAGGCTTAGTGTGCTTTGTGTCTGCACGCCTGTCCGAGTAGAATACTTAGAAAACTGCATAGGCTTAGTGTGCTTTGTGTTTGCACGCCTACCCGAGTAGAGTTCCATCCTGCTACTCGGTTGACTTATGATCCTTCTCTGTCTTTCAGACTCTTACTCGACAGCTGATTGAGAGTCGCGAAGTTTTTGAAGACAACTGGTTCGCCGATCGCGAGGAGGATGACATGCTGCCCTCTGATGACGCGGGACAGAGCAGCCCCGTTCCTGACAAGCGCGATGCCCTCCGCACTTGGTCGGATGAAGGCTCTCATGGTATTGCTATTTTCATCTTGTTTGCTTCTGAGAAACACCAACCCCTTGCATTGCTGTTTCTGATTCTTCCTTCTTCTCTTTTGAATTTCTCAGATGAGGCCGCTGCGGAGAAGGGTGACGAGGATGAGGACGAAAACGAGGGCGATGCGCCCCTTGTCGTCCAACCTCTGTCCACTGCCCCTCCCGAGACCCGCAAGCGGACCGGGAGCGAAGCGCAGGCACCTCCAGCCAAGAAGAGGAAGCCCGCCGAGAAGGAGGAGGCCGCCGAGAAGAAGAAGAAAGTTACTGTCAAGAAACCCCGACGACAGCTTAAATCCACCAATGCGTGAGTTCTCTTCTCGTTTGCCCTCCTTCTCGCGTAGTACTGGTTTCTCCCAAATCTTCTTCCAATCCCTGATCTCTTTCTTCTCTGCAGTCCCGCCATGGATGCGAACGCAGCCCTCGCGTCCGACCGAGCCCAGAAGAAACCAGTACCTCTGGTCAACCTGGACGATGATGATGAGGATCGCGACGCCAATGCTGCTGCTGCCAATCCAGCACAAGGAGCAGCGTCAGAACCAGCAGCACAAGACACCGCCGTCCACGACGAGAGACCCCCTTCTCCTCCGGCTAACGACGCCGAGGAGAACCAAGAACAAGAAATGCAAGACGCCGCCGCCCTTGAGCGGCCAGAAGTAGAACGGGAGCAGCCCACCACTGAGGCTGCTGCACAAGAGAACATCACCGCCGAGCAGCCGACGACAGACGACACTGCCGCGGATGCTACCGTAGCAGATGTCTACCCACTGCCAGGCAGCGCACCGAGTGGTGTTCTGCCAGGAGCTGCAGCGGCGCCACCAACTGCGCAAGGCCCTACGCCACCAACTGCGCAAGGCCCTACACCACCAACTTCCTCCTCGTCTCCACAGAGCAAGGATACATCCAGCCCTCCTGGGCGAGCAGCCAAGCAACAGGCCCTTGATGCTCTGAGGGATTACTGTTCCAAGAAAGGCCTTTCTGAGAAGGAGACTGCCGATAAGATGGCTGCTGAGGAGGCCAAGGCCAAGGAGGAGGCCGCCGAGAAGGTCAAAGCTGAGAAAGAAGCTGCTGAGAGGGCAAAGGCCGAGCATAAGAAGGCCAGGGCTGAGCAGAAGAAGGCCGAGAAGCAAGCTGCCGAGAAGGCAGTCGCCGAGAAGGCAAAGGCCAAGACTGAGGGGAAGAAACCCGAGGATCTCGAGAAGCAGGAAATCGAGAAGGAGCGAACGAAGAAAAGGGCCAGAGATCAAGGCGCATCCGCAGGCGGAGCACTCGTGATTCGCGACTCCGGCCCGATTCCTGCTGCGCTCTCGGCTGATGCTCGCGCTGCTGGTCAGCCCTGCTACCCGGAGTATATGATTGAGGTTAGCCACCAACATAGCATCGGCTTCCCTCCCCAAGATAAAGCTGTAGCTATTCAGAAGGGGAGGAAAGCTGTAGCCAGGAATACTCCTCCCTTCGATCCAGCCCAGAACAAACCCGTCAATATTGCTTCTCGGGGAGCCCAAGACAAGCCAATAACCTCCAAGGGTCTTGAGCAGGTACTGGACACTGTCGGCTACATCAGCGCCAAGTGGGACAGCGGGGTTCTCGGAGAGGAGAAGTGGCACGGCTTGACCCTTGGCTCCGTCGACCACTACCGCGTGGAGTGGAACAAGATCGACCTGGGACACCAGCCCATGTCCGTCTCCACCGATACCGCAACCCTCGCAGCCAAGATGTTCTTGCACCGCAAGAACGCCGAAGATATCGAACAGAGCTACGCAGTAAGTCTTTTTGCCTTTTCCGAGTTGAATTTTCTTCTCTTCTACTCGCCTTTCTTCTTTCTTACCATCACCCCCAGTCCCCGAGATTTGGGTCGAGTAGGTGGATACTCTCCGAGTAGCCTCCTACTCGGGCCGAATCTTCTCTGCTTTGTCTAACTCATTTTCTTCTCGGTTTTCAGGATAGCGTTCTTAAGCGGACCAACTTATACCGCATCCTTCTCTGGAACCATTCCATCGCCAGGAGGCGTATTGCTGCGCTGGAGAAGGAGAAGGTAGCTGCTGAGGCCGCGAGCAAAAATGCAAACGACAGCACCCAACAGCTGGCCGAAGTGCAAGGTACGCCTTTAGCTACGCGGTTTCTGCGTTTTATGTTTACGCGCGCTTCTGCTTTCTCATGCGCTAACCTTTTCTTCTCTGCAGACAAACTGAAGGCCTTGGCCGATGAGCACGAAAAATGCCGTAGCTTCGTGGAGAACGCCGAGGCCACCATAAAGAAACTTGAAGGTGAGTTTGCTGTTTACTCGGTGTGACTTTGAGTTTGGTTCTTCTCTGCCCATTTACTGACCTCATCTTATCTTTTCGCAGAAGATTATAAGTCATTTGCTGAGGCGCACCAAGATTGCGTCCAGCCAGCCGAGGTGGAGAAACAGCTATCCGATCAGGCCATTTCTCTGGTGAAGGACCACACCACCGAGATGGAGAAACTGCAGCTCCAGCTTCAGAATGCACTCCAAGATGCCGTGAAGATTGGCGCCGAGAGGGACACGGCCATTGCCGAGAAAGCCAAGGCCGAGACCACTTTCAAGGCCAAGGAGAGGGCCCTCGAGGCTGAATGCGAGACTCTGAAGAAGACCAATGCTGATCTTTTCGCTCAGATGGACACCCTGCGCCAGATCCAATCAAAGCACATTAGCAACGAGGAATCTTGGAGAACCAAGCTGCACCAGCTGCGCCGCCAACTGATCGGTAAGTTCTTTTCTTCATTGCATCTTTTCTTCTCGGTCTTTTTCCTTCTCGGCTTCCTTTTTTCTTTCTCGGTTTTTGATCTTGCCACTTGCTATTTCAGATATCTGGCCTCGTCTTGAGTCTACCTGAAGGGGAACGTAGCATAGAAAACAAAAATTTTCCTACGCGAGAGATACCCGAAAGGCCAAGATCTAATCTAGGAGACGAAGTGCAACGGGCAACAAGAGGGTTAAGGAGAACACATACCCTCGAAGACTCAAAGTGGTACGAGATCAAATCTCGTTGTTGGCGTAGTCGTACTCACACCGATCCCGATAGCGAGAAGATGGGCACCGCAATCCGGCGGTGCATCCGTGATCGGTCACACGTACGGTTGATGACGATCTCCGTTCCCTCGTTCCAGCGGGGCGCGGAAGTAGAGGATCCCTCGGAACTCCAGCAGCACGACGGCGTGGTGTGGTGGAGAAAAACATTGCTCAGGGCTTCGCCAAGCGCACGAACAAGTGGTGGAGCAGCGGCAGGAGGGAGGAAGAGATGACACAAGTGTGTGTGTGGGGGAGAGGGAGCTCTCACCCCTCCTTTTATAGGAGGGGATGGCAGCCACGAATTTTTGGCTGCCTCCACCTCTCCCTCATCATGTGAGTGGAGTCTCCACTCAACCCACTCATTCTTCCATGAATTCCCACTCAAAATCCCAAGGGTTTTCTTTAATAAATAAATAAAACAATTTTATTTCTTTATTTTAATATTTGTTAATTCCATTAACAAACATTAACATATAACCCCTTGAGTTAGTTGTTAAATCTATTAACAACCATTTGATAAGAATCCCCTTGAACTATTTCAAAATTACTCGAAACAATTTCGGTGACTATTTCAATATTCCCCGAAACAATTTCGGTGCTGTCCAAACTTTTCTCCGATATTCCGTATCCTCTCAAATGCGTCATCGAACCTTAAGTGTGTCACCCTACGGTTCGCGAATAAGATAGACATGATCGAGACTCCTCTCCGATCAATAATCAACAGCGGGATCTGGAGATCCGTGATGACTCCTATATATTCAACGATGACTCTCGTGATCGTGTGAACCAACAACGCCGTGAACTATTCCCTTTGTCTCGCGATATTTTACTTGTCCGAGATTCGATCATTGGTATCAACCATACCTTGTTCAATCTCGTTACCGACAAGTACTCTTTTCTCGTTCCCGTGATATAACATCCTTTGTGATCATATCACGTGCTTGCAAGCGGTTTCGATGTGATATCACCGAGAGGGCCCAGAGTATATCTCTCCGTCATTTGGATGGACAAATCCCACTCTTGATCCATGATCCTCAACTAATACTTTACGAATACTTAACGACACCTTTATAGTCACCCTGTTACGGTGTGACGTTTGATGCCATCAAAGCACTCTTCCGGTATCAGTGATTGACATGATCTCATGGTCTAAGGAATAAGTTACTTCGTATGTTTGATATAACAATGTAAACTAAATGACTTGATCGCATTGCTATATTATCTTTGGGTATATGTTCATCACATCATTCTTCTAATGCCATGACCCCGTTATTAATAACATCCAATGTTCATGATCAGGAAACCTTGATCATCTATTAATCAACGAGCTAGTTAAAAGAGAGGCTTTACTAGGAACCATTGTTTGTTTATTAAGCACACATGTATCAACGTTTCCGGTTAATACAATTCTAGCATGAGAAATAAACATTCATCATAAACAAGGAATAAGATAATAACCATTTTATTATTGCCTCTCGGGCATATTCCCTTCAGTCTCCCACTTGCACTAGAGTCAATAATCTAGTCTGTAAGCACTTTAACACATATGGCGTACCAGTGTTATTACCATGCTTCGCATGCGGTAAACATCATCAAAAAGATCTGAACTGTTCAGGTCCTATTGTATTTGCATGTTCTTTGCGTCTACACGCATCACTCATTCTCTAATGAGATGGCTTTGTATATATATAGTCAATTCGTGAAAACTTAATTCCTCAGCTTAAACTGATGTCACTAACATTGTGAAAATGTAGCTTCATAGTGTTAGCATTCTTGGAAACTCACCAAGTTCCGGTGATACCTTAATTCCTCAGCTTAAACTGATGTTACTAACATTGTGAAAATGTAGCTTCATAGTTTCAGCATTCTTGGAAATTCACCAAGTTCAATAAAGAACTCCTTGACACAAAATATGCTTATAATTAGTTGTCAACACAACGATATACTTTAGCCTTTGTTGTAGTATCTGTCACAATATTTTAATTTTGAAACTCTTTCAAATCCAGCATGGAACTTTCTTCCATCCTATTGTGCTACCCTTCATCACATATTTTAACTGAGATAAAATTACTTGAATAAATGACAAGACTATTAGTGTAACATATTACAACTATTATTTTGTCATTACTATATAGGAAAACATATCCTTAGCATTTCTAAAATGACACAAGGATCTCTCCCACTGTTGTCTAATCATCATATGAATTATCCTACTATAACATTTTATAGCATAGGACTCATCTGGTTGTGTACATAGCATGGAAACATGACTTAGAAATCTCAATTTCAATGATGCTCATCATGTGTCAAAACACATGAATCTTGCTCAATTATTTTCCATGTGACAAGAACTCCTTCTTATCAATTTTATATTGACTTACTTCAATATTTCATCTATGTAATTTGGCTTCAATCATATCAGGCGCTTCAATCCATCTTTTATAGATATCGATGCCCAATATCTTCCAAGCCTTTCATCGATATGAAAATCTTAACCGTGTTAATTTAAAATACATATTTTCCAATCAACCATATGTCATCTACATAAAGTATTGGAAATATGTCATAGCGCTCCCACTTAATTTCTTGTAACTCTACAAGCATCTTTATCATTCATGATGGAATCAAACTCTTTTGATAACTTCATTAAGCTAAAGATTTCAACTTCGCTATGCTCACTTCAACCATTGAAGTGTGCATGCCTTTATAGCAACCTTTTGAATTTTACAAAACTCTCAGACTGTGTCAAGTACACATCCTTGATCAAACTGCCTCGAGAGGAGAGTTGGTTTTGTTATTCAACTGCCATATCATAATATGTAACTTTTTGCTAGAACTATCCGCAAAGACTAAAGCATTACTACGGAAGATCGAAATCTTGTAGTAGTCAACTCTTTGAACTTCGTCGAAAACAACTTTTCGATAAGTACAACTTTCAAAGGATGTAAAATCCATGTCTTTGTCACTATATAGACCCTTTTGCTATCGTTAGGCGTCAAGCCTATCGAAAGGACTACCAAGTCACATACTTGATATTCATACAAGGATACTATGGCGGATATAATGACTCATAGTCAATTTTACGAAGTCAGGGCCCATCATTTGCTTCCTTTATAAGGTCCAGGTCCTTTGTTGTCAAAACAACACTTTATACTTAAACCACAAGTTGTTCTAAGTACAAAGTTTTTGGACTTTTCTGGTACAGTTCGCAAACTCATCCGAAGTATCTACAACGGATGTAGTGTCTTCTACTTTGTCAAAATAGTAAACCCCAGAACAACTTCCAGTGCTGCGCTACTCTTGACATGATAACGAAGATTCTCTAATCTCGTTGAGTTAGTACTGTGCTCCCACTCACTTGTTTCGCAAGAACTACTTTCTCGAGAAATCAACCATTTCTGACAAACAACATTTGTCTTTTGGTTCGGTGATAGGAGAAATACCCAATGTTTTATTTGGGATAACCTTATAAACATATATTTATCCTATTTTGGTTGTAAATATTTTACACATGCTATGTATACCAAAACTTAAGAAAAATGACAATTCGGGTCATTACCCAAACCATATCTTATATGTTGTCAATTTCAACGGATCATGATGGTGCTCTTTTCAGTGTAAAAGCGGTTGTCCTTAATGTATAAACTACAAAATTATAATGGCAATTTTATTAATCTTACCATGTCAAACATGGTTTGATTTTGTCTTTTGAATACTCCAATCTAATGTGGGGTATTCGAGAAGTATAAGTTGTAGAACAATTCTGCAACTTCTCAGATGTTTTGCTAAACTTGTAACTCAAACTTTATCCTTTATGATCCAATCATAAATACTTGATTATCTTGTTACATTGATTTTAACTTCATATTAACAACCTTTTGAACTAATTCAAAATGTCAAATTCTGTTCCCTTTAAATAGATATACTCACATATCTACTTAAATCATCGACAGAATTTTATGAAGGAAAAATTAATCCACCATACATGACTACACATAATGGACTATATACATCAATATGTATAATCTCCACTAAATTAGTCGTCCATTCTACTTTGGCCTAAGAACGGAATTCTAGTCATCTTTTGGAAGAGGTCTCACAAGCGTCAATAAAATGACTCCGGAAGTCCATCAATATGGAGTTCCTTCATGTTTTCCTTTCCGATATGAACTAAAATGGTGGTGTCACAATTTAAGTGAAACTCTTCAACGTCTTGCAACGTTTAGCATTTAGTCTTATAGATGTTTACTTTACCAACATGATTTATATTAACATATCCATCAATTATGGAATATGATCATAGTTTGAACAATCTCATTTGTTCTCACAAAAGACTAGAACAAAATAACAAATTATTAAGTTCTTCAAATAAATCTTGACTGGTTGGTTTGATACGACAATGAACACAATAACACTTTATTTATGTTCTTGTCATAATCGATTCCACATCTATTACTAGTTCCTTTTAGGCCCTTGTATTTCTTTCATTGCGTTGCTTTGTATGACAACTCATACCAACCAATGTGGTATCAAAATACCCAAAAATACTTTGTTAACTAGTAATACATCTATATCTTGTATATCAAGTATATACTCCTGAGCTGGACTTTTCCAGTTATCTTCTTTTCTGCCATATATCTATTTGTAATTCTATTTTCAATATTCCCTTTCCTTTATAGAAGAATCATTCAACATCACACAATGCTAGTCTTACTAGCTCATTTTCTTTGGCGTGTTAGTCATATACTATCACCCATTGAGTCATACTTTGAGTTTGATTGTTCTACTAATATCACCATATTAATAGCATTCTTCTAGATTCCACTCTTAGCATTTTCCAAGTAAGGTAAACTACTTTACCCATACTTCTAATCCATCCCATCATAACAATTTTATGATTAAGCTATTATAGCTCGAAGGAAGGAATTTAGAGGATAATTTTTAGCATCCAATTTCTTGGAATATTCAAACGCCTAGCGTCTTCAATCATTGCATATATTCAGATAATATAAGCAAACATTGTCACGCTAAATTATACTCAGTCATGTTGCCACAAATAAGTTTCTAGATATCAATATATCTTTCACTTGATTGTTTCTGAAAACAACTCTTTTCAGTCCCTAAATCACCTTGATCAACAAAACATTCTTTTGAAGATAAAGTAATACGGAAGCAACCATGACTCTGGATTCTAAGTAGGAATTATTTTCTCTCTAGATTAATCAATCATTAACCATATGGAGCTAGGTAGGAAATACCGAAAATCTACAATAGGATTCAATTTTAAATTTCACTAATACGGTACCAATCTTAAATGGTATTTACCAGATCATAACAGTTATATCTCAATTAACAATCTAAGTGTAAGGTAGTTATGTGGATGCCAATGACTACTACAAGTTGTGCAAATTCACTTTGATTTGTTGTTCATGATAAATAAGTTCAAGTTAATTAAAAAATTAAACCATGAACTCCCACTCAAAAACAACATCCCTCTTAGTCGTCTTTAGTGATTACACGAACCAAATTCACTACACCAAAACCGATCATCACGTGAGATGATGTAGTTTCAAAGGCGAACATCGACATGTTCATCATATCATCCATATGACTCATGCTTTACCTTTCGGTTACGTGTTCCGAGGCCATGTCTGTACATGCTAGGCTCGCCAAGTAGAACCGTAGTATTGCGTGTGTTTCAAGGCCATGTCTGTACATGCTAGGCTTGAAAACACCCGTTGTATGCGAACGTTGAGTCTGTCACACCCGATCATCACGTGGTGTCTCGAAACGACGAACTTTCTTAACGGTGCATACTTAAGGAAGAACACATTATTATCTTGATATTAAGTGAGAGGGATCATCTTATAATGCTACCAACGTTATCTAAGCAAAACAAGATGCATAAAAAGGATCAACATCACAAACATCACATGAAAGGATAACGTGATATGATATGGTCCTTCTTGCACTTGATCTCCATCATGTGCATTATGGTATGATCTCAATCATTCCACCGGCGTGGTACCAAGTACCACGGTACCCCAAACTTGTTTGTCCATCAATAATAAGACAACCATATGGATACCTTACGGTATATCAATAATTTACAAAATAGATCATCTCATAATCAAATTTGTAATATTGACCATATCACATCACATGCCCAGCAAAAACTAGTTAGACGCTTCTAATTTATTTTTGCATATTTTACATGGCTTAGGGCTTTCGAGGATAGAACTGTTCATACCTACGAACATCAACCACAACGTTGATAAACATATTTTTAGCAACCCTTCATAGATTAGATCTTAACTATAGTAGGAGAAACAGACATCCGCAAGCCACTTATGCAATACAAGTTGCATGTCAGTTGTGGAACAAGTCTCATGTACGTGGACATGTAAGGTTAGTCCGGGCCGCTTCATCCCACTATGCCACTAAGATCATAAAATAATCAAGGAGGTAATAACATGATCATCAACGCCCACATACACCTATGTGTTCTACCCGTACAAAACATCTACGCATAGATCCGGCTCTGATACCACTGAAGGGGAACGTAGCATAGAAAACAAAAATTTTCCTACGCGAGAGATACCCGAAAGGCCAAGATCTAATCTAGGAGACGAAGTGCAACGGGCAACAAGAGGGTTAAGGAGAACACATACCCTCGAAGACTCAAAGTGGTACGAGATCAAATCTCGTTGTTGGCGTAGTCGTACTCACACCGATCCCGATAGCGAGAAGATGGGCACCGCAATCCGGCGGTGCATCCGTGATCGGTCACACGTACGGTTGATGACGATCTCCGTTCCCTCGTTCCAGTGGGGCGCGGAAGTAGAGGATCCCTCGGAACTCCAGCAGCACGACGGCGTGGTGTGGTGGAGAAAAACATTGCTCAGGGCTTCGCCAAGCGCACGAACAAGTGGTGGAGCAGCGGCAGGAGGGAGGAAGAGATGACACAAGTGTGTGTGTGGGGGAGAGGGAGCTCTCACCCCTCCTTTTATAGGAGGGGATGGCAGCCACGAATTTTTGGCTGCCTCCACCTCTCCCTCATCATGTGAGTGGAGTCTCCACTCAACCCACTCATTCTTCCATGAATTCCCACTCAAAATCCCAAGGGTTTTCTTTAATAAATAAATAAAACAATTTTATTTCTTTATTTTAATATTTGTTAATTCCATTAACAAACATTAACATATAACCCCTTGAGTTAGTTGTTAAATCTATTAACAACCATTTGATAAGAATCCCCTTGAACTATTTCAAAATTACTCGAAACAATTTCGGTGACTATTTCAATATTCCCCGAAACAATTTCGGTGCTGTCCAAACTTTTCTCCGATATTCCGTATCCTCTCAAATGCGTCATCGAACCTTAAGTGTGTCACCCTACGGTTCGCGAATAAGATAGACATGATCGAGACTCCTCTCCGATCAATAATCAACAGCGGGATCTGGAGATCCGTGATGACTCCTATATATTCAACGATGACTCTCGTGATCGTGTGAACCAACAACGCCGTGAACTATTCCCTTTGTCTCGCGATATTTTACTTGTCCGAGATTCGATCATTGGTATCAACCATACCTTGTTCAATCTCGTTACCGACAAGTACTCTTTTCTCGTTCCCGTGATATAACATCCTTTGTGATCATATCACGTGCTTGCAAGCGGTTTCGATGTGATATCACCGAGAGGGCCCAGAGTATATCTCTCCGTCATTTGGATGGACAAATCCCACTCTTGATCCATGATCCTCAACTAATACTTTACGAATACTTAACGACACCTTTATAGTCACCCTGTTACGGTGTGACGTTTGATGCCATCAAAGCACTCTTCCGGTATCAGTGATTGACATGATCTCATGGTCTAAGGAATAAGTTACTTCGTATGTTTGATATAACAATGTAAACTAAATGACTTGATCGCATTGCTATATTATCTTTGGGTATATGTTCATCACATCATTCTTCTAATGACATGACCCCGTTATTAATAACATCCAATGTTCATGATCAGGAAACCTTGATCATCTATTAATCAACGAGCTAGTTAAAAGAGAGGCTTTACTAGGAACCATTGTTTGTTTATTAAGCACACATGTATCAACGTTTCCGGTTAATACAATTCTAGCATGAGAAATAAACATTCATCATAAACAAGGAATAAGATAATAACCATTTTATTATTGCCTCTCGGGCATATTCCCTTCACTACCTCTGCGCCCACGATAGCCAAGGCCCGAGCAGTTCGCCTTTCGCTGGGTGAGCCGATTGACACCAGGGCTGATATCGAGGACAGCTTGCTGGTGCTCAAAGGTTACTTCAAACAGCTGGCCGGCTGCGGGACTGATTTGATGCATGCGGGCTTCGAACTCCACCGGCTGTTCTGGCCTCATGATCCTGAGCCAAAAAGCATGCGGGAGCTCGCCCTCAAGTTGGAGAATGTGAAGGCCGAGTTGAAAAAGTGGCGAGCCTCCGGAGCCCGTGCTGGTGCGGACGTGATGCTTCTCTGCATTGCGTCCTGGTATGAGAACCTGGATATGCAGCTTATCCGCGGGAAGCGCAATAACTCCAAGTGGGAGACTGATGCCGATAGCGTGGCCTTGCGCAAGCAGATTGCGTATGATGTCGCAGAGTGCGCCGAGACGGAGGTCTACATCGACGGCGTCCCCGAACCCGACACCGAGTACGAGGACGAAGGAGATGATGACGACGAGGAAGAACTTGGTGACTTCTTCGAATCTCCCAAGGGCAAGGCCGGGAAGGGAAAGGCCACCGTCGTCGCGAGTAGCGATGAAGACGAAGGGGCGCACATCGACAGCGAGCCACTCGACTTCGGCACCTCCTCAGGTGCTGCTCTCGACGACACGGTGCCTCCTCCAGGCCACGCCTCATGCTCCTCCTCGGGTCCAGGACCCGTCTCGGTGGCCACGGCCACTTCCGAGCAGGCGGCCACCCAGGAGGGTGCCGAGATGGAGGAATCCGCCGCCGTGCAGACGGAGGCGGATGCCGCTCAAGCCAGCACCGAAGGAGCAGCTACCACGACCGCTACTGAAGAAACTGCTGCCAAGACCGCCGCCGAGGAAACAGCTGCCAAGGCCAGCGCCGAGAACGTCGCCTCTTCGACTTGAAGCAACCTGCATTTTCTTTCAAACTTGAACACTTATCAGATCCCCGGAATGCCGGGAGCAGATGTAACAGACTACCTTTATCTTGCTTGCTACTCAGTTTTTATGCCCACTCGGTTTATGTTGACATTAATCAATTTGAATGACACTGGCTTAATGCCGAGTTGTGTTTCCATGCGAGTCCCCGAGTAGCATTTCTTATTCACCCTGTCTTTTCATCTCTGCTCTACCTGCGACTTGTCGCTTGTTTGGTATTCGAGTCACAAGAATCAAGTAACAAGGCTGCAAATACTTAGCCGCTAGAAACAATCATGGTAACGCAGCCCACCACCTAGCCGAGAAGACGAAAACAGGGAACAAAAAGTAACCGACAATCTACTCGGTTCCTGCACTCTTTCTTCCTTAGTGATTTTCGTGTGCTCATTGACCTTTTGCTTGTTCTCTTGCTTGCCATGAAGCCGGGTTTCGGACAGCAGCGAAGTCGAAGAGTTGGCATATAGGTTTAAACACAGTACTCAATGCACTTTTGAGTTCTGAAGTGGAGCAACCGAATAGACAAAGGACAAGCCAAGTAAGAAAAACACTTAGAGCCATTTTGGACGAGGGCAGTCCCCGAGAACAATTTTAGATTGCAGAGTAGAATTTCAACTCGGATGAAAGGGTACATACACATCTTTGCTCACGAATGAAAACGACGAAGTAGAGCTACATTCCAGGGACGCTTGGTTTCCTCTCCAGCTTTATCTGCCCTGTTCGCCTGCGATGGGCGCACATCTACAAGATAGTACGCATCATTGTGCAGCGCTTTGCTCACAATGAAGGGCCCTTCCCATGGGGGAGACAACTTGTGCATCCCGGCCGTGCGCTGCACAAGCCTAAGGACCATGTCTCCTTCTCGGAAAACCCTTGGGTTCACCTTTCGGCTATGATAGCGCCGCAGGTTTTGCTGGTAGATAGCCGAACGTGACAGAGTCAGCTCTCTTGCTTCTTCAAGCAGGTCAACGTCGTCTTCTCGAGCTTCTCTCGCCTCCACCTCAGTGTAGAGGGCTACTCGGGGGGAGTCATGCTCTAAGTCTATTGGCAACACGGCCTCAGCCCCGTATACCAAGAAGAATGGCGTATAGCCGGTTGACCGGTTAGGGGTAGTCCTTAGACTCCACAACACCGCTGGCAACTCTTCTAGCCAACATCCAGGTGTTTTCAGCAACGGCTCAATCAACCTTGGCTTGATGCCTGCCAGTACCATCCCATTTGCCCTCTCAACTTGCCCATTGGAGGCAGGGTGCGCGACTGACGCAACGTCTAGTCGGATATGCTTATCTCTGCAGAATCGCACCATTGCCCCCTCTGCAAAGTTGGTGCCGTTGTCGGTGATGATGCTGTGCGGGTAGCCATATCTCATGATCACATCCTTCACAAACTTCACAGCTGTGACCCCATCACACTTCCGAATAGGCTTCACCTCAATCCACTTGGTGAACTTGTCCACCATGACCAAGATATGCGTCATATTGCCCTTAGCCGGCTTGAAAGGGCCAACCATATCCAAGCACCAAACAGCAAAAGGCCATGTGATAGGAATTGTTTTCAACTCGGAAGCTGGCATGTGAATCTTACTTGCGAACATCTGGCAGCCGGCGCACTTCCTCACAATATCCTCAGCTTGCTGCAGTGCGGTGAGCCAGTAGAAGCCATGCCGAAAGGCTTTCTTGACTAAAGCCCGAGAAGAGGCGTGATGCCCACATTCCCCTTGATGTATCTCCACCAGGATTTCTTCTCCTTCCTCTGGGCTCACACAGCGTTGCAGCACACCAGTGGCACTTCTCTTGTGCAGCACATCTCGGACTATGGTGTAGCCCTTGGATCTTCTCTGAATCTGCCTCGCGGTCACCTCATCTTCAGGTAAAGTACCGTCCCTTAGAAAGGATAATATGGGCATTGCCCAACTCGGTGTCTCCCGCACGGGAAACACTGGTTCGTCCATTTCCATTGGGACAGGCTCTGTTGGTTGCACAAGAGGAGTAGGAGCGCTCCTCTGCAGCCCAGACCGATTGGCGAGAACTTCTTCAATGAATGCAACAGCTTCTGGGTTGAGGGCGGCAGTCCCCGAGTAAGGAATGGCAGTCCCCGGGTAAGGAGTGGCAGTCCCCGGGTAAGGAATGGCAGTCCCCGAGTAGGGAGTGGCAGTCCCCGAGTAGGGAACGGCAGTCCCCGAGTAGGGAACGGCAGTCCCCGGGTAGGGAACGGCAGTCCCCGAGTAGGGAGTGGCAGTCCCCGAGTAGGGAACGGCAGTCCCCGGGTAGGGAACGGCAGTCCCCGAGTAGGGAACGGCAGTCCCCGGGTAGGGAACGGCAGTCCCCGGGTAGGGAACGGCAGTCCCCGAGTAGAGGACGGCAGTCCCCGGGTAGAGGACGGCAGTCCCCGGGTTCCCTGCAGCACTCTCCCAGTCAATCTCCATTGGGTCAGATTCTTCACTCGGCAGAGAGGGAACAAAGATGGATTCCGAGTTGGGGGAAGGCTTGATGGATGGCTTCCTCAAATGCTCCAAGGCAATCCCTGCCGGGATGGACTGCCGAGAAGATCCCAACTTGGATAGCTCGTCTGCTGCTTCGTTCTCTGCTCGGTGGATATGCTGAAACTCACAGCCTTCGAAGAACCCAGTCATTGACTGCACCAAGAAGCGATAC
Organism: Alopecurus myosuroides; assembly: GCA_028641055.1. Lineage (NCBI taxonomy): Eukaryota > Viridiplantae > Streptophyta > Magnoliopsida > Poales > Poaceae > Alopecurus > Alopecurus myosuroides. The sequence goes on from CM054059.1 coordinate 123,870,189, forward strand.
GACGCCATGTTGGCATCCAAAGCATCCCAGGTACCTGAGACTTGCTGCACCACCAGATCTGAGTCGCCATAGCAGATAATGCGCTGCACACCAACCTCCTTTGCTACTCGCAAACCATGCACAACTGCCTCGTACTCGGCTACATTGTTGGAGGCCTTGAAATGAATCTGCAACACATACTTGAGCTGATCCCGCTTGGGCGATGTGAGCACAACGCCAGCACCAAGGCCTTCTTTCACCTTTGAGCCATCAAAGTGCATCTTCCAATAGTTGGAAACTGGAGCAGGAGGTTCATACTGCATCTCGGCCCAGTCCACAAGAAACTCCGCCAGTACCTGAGACTTGATTGCTTCTCTTCTCGTATACGCGGGAGCGTACGCGGCTAACTCAATCGCCCACTTGGCTACTCTGCCACTCGCCTCCTTGTTTCCCATGATGTCCGAGATGGGAGCAGAGCTCACAACAGTGATAGGATGCTCCTGGAAGTAATGTTTCAGCTTCCTGGCGCCCAGGTACACACCATATGTCATCTTCTGGTAATGAGGATAGTTTTGCTTGGAACTGGACAGCACTTCACTGAGATAGTAGACTGGGCGCTGCACACTCTTGCCCTCTTCTTCTCGCTCCACCACTATCACCACGCTGACTACTCGGTTAGTCGCGGCAATGTACATCAGCATAGGCTCCTTGGGTAGCGGACTAGCCAAGACAGGAGCGCTAGCCAACATTGCTTTCAGCTCATTGAACGCCACATCCGCTTGCGGAGTCCAGACGAACTTGTCGCTTTTCTTCATTAGCTGGTACAGAGGCAAGGCCTTCTCGCCCATTCGGCCAAGAAAGCGGCTCAGAGATGCCAGACAACCCGTGAATTTCTGCACATCCTTCAATGATCTCGGCAAAGACATGCTCTCAATAGCTTTTATCTTAGACGGATTGGCTTCAATGCCCCGACTAGAAACCAGAAAACCGAGTAGCTTTCCAGCTGGTACACCAAAGGTACACTTACTCGGATTCAGCTTCATTTTGTACCTGCGTAGGTTAGCAAAGGTTTCCTCCAGGTCGGCAAGCAGAGTATGTGTTTTATTCGTTTTGATGACAATGTCATCCACGTACACCTGCACATTCTTGCCGAGCTGGTCGTGCAAGCATTTCTGCATGCATCTCTGATAGGTTGCACCCGCATTCCTCAGGCCAAAACACATGACACGATAGCAATAAGCCCCGTACGGGGTAATGAAAGCAGTCTTTATTTGATCAGCAGGATTGAGTGCAATCTGGTGGAAACCAGAGTAGGCATCTATGAAAGACAACAGTTCACAGCCGGCGGTGGAATCGATCACCTGATCGATGCGAGGTAGCGGGAAAGGATCCTTGGGGCATGCCTTGTTCAAGTCGGTGTAGTCGACGCACATGCGCCATGCAGTGGCAGCCTTGGGATCTTCCTTTTTCTTCTCGACCATGACCGGGTTGGCCAACCAGTCCGGGTGCAGCACCTCCATGATGAAGTTACTGATCAGCAGCTTGGTGATTTGATCACCGATGGCCTTCCTTCTCTCATCCCCGAAACGGCGTAAAGCCTGCTTCACGGGCTTGGCGTCAGGACGCACATGCAAAGAGTGCTCAACCAACTCCCTCGGGACTCCTGGTAGATCTTCATTGGTCCAGGCGAACACGTCCCGATTCTCACGGAGGAAGTGGATGAGCGCGCTTTCCTATTTCTCCGCCAACCCGGCACCAATGATGGCCACGCGCTCCGGGAACTCGGGGTCAACCTGGACGGTCTTGGTCTCCTTGGCAGCCTGGAAAGCAGTACCATGCTGAGTACTCGGCACACCTTGCGCGCCAGCTTGTGCGGACTGAGCCATGGCCACCACCTCGTACATCTTCTTCTTCTCGGCAGCAATCACCATCGATTCCGCCAGCTGAGAGCTAGCAGAGGCACACTCCATGGACTTCTTGTAATCCCCCGAGATAGTGATAATGCCATTGGGCCCGGGGATCTTCATCTTCAGGTAAGCCACATGAGTGGAGGCCATGAACTTGCTCAGAGCGGGCCTGCCGAGTAGAGCATGATAGGGGCTCTGATGATCCACCACTTCAAACTGCAGGCGCTCAGTGCGGCAGTTCTCCCGAGTACCGAATAGCACATCAATCCACACTCGGCCAATCGGGTTGCAGGAGATCCCGGGCACAATGCCATGGAAAGTGGTCTTGCTAGGCAGCATCATGTTCTCGGCCAGGCCAAGCTTCTCGAGTGTATCCTTGTACACAATGTTGATGCTGCTGCCGTTGTCGATCAGCACCTTGCTGAATCTCACATTCTTCTCGGGGCCCAGGAAGGTGGGATCCAGCACCAAGGCATAGGTACCCGGATTGGGCATCACCTTGGGGTGATCTGCCCGAGTCCACCTGATCTCCTGGTCGCACCAGTACATGTAGTGAGGGACAGCCGGAATCACTGCATTGACCTCCATGGCCCGTCTGTGCTGTGACTGCTTGTCGACTGCCTCGGAAGTGAAGATCATATAGCTCTCATGGTGCTCTTGGTACTGGTTAGGGCCATTGCCCCCGTTGTTGCCATTGTTACCGTTGTTGTTGCCCTGATAGTTGTTGTTGCCTCTGTTGTTGTTGTTGCGGTTGTAGTTGTTGTTGTTGTTGCGGTATCTCTCATTGTTGAAGTTCTGGTTGGCTCCTAAAGCCACCTGGTTGACATTTTCTCTTCTCGGATAGACTGGCGGTCGAGTTGCGGGAGCGCGAGTAGGCTGAACAGTAGCATTGGCAGCTGGCAGAGGAGGAGGAGGAGGCAAGCCATCACTCTTGATCACATCCCACCACTCGCACTGCCGAGTAGTGTGGTTCGCAGGCCTTGAGGGGTGGTGAGTGTGAAAGCTGCATGGACCATCCTTCATGTCATCGAAGACAAACTTCTTCGGCTGCTCGGAGTTCCCGCTACCCGACTGCGCAGTGCGGAACGGTTTCTTGTTGCCTTGGCCCTGGTTCTGGTTCTGCCCGTAGGCTCCAGCAGGTTTCTGCCTTTGGCCACCACCGCCTCCAACATTCACTGCATTCACCTCTTCAGGATCATACCGAGTATCTACTCGGCGCTTGTTGCGGAACTCGTTGCGCTTGCTGCTGTTGAAGTTTCTTCTCGGCTCAGAGGAATCCATCAGTGGCTGAGTAGGATCACCGAGTGCGTACTGATCCGCGATCTTGATGGTCTCGGCCAAGGTGTTCGGCATCTCCCTCTGCAATCTCTGCCAAAGCATGCTGCCATGTCGGCAACCCTGCGCAAACCAAGTGATGGCCTGTGCCTCATTCACACCCTCACAGGTGTTCCTCAGGGTGCTCCACCGAGTAAGGTACTCGCGGTCCGTCTCGTCTTCTCGCTGCCGGCAAGCCGACAACTGCTGTGGCCTATTCGGCCTCTTGTACGTACTCGTGAAGTTGCTGATGAAGGCATCCGAGAAGTCCAGCCAGCAGTTAATGCTGTTCTTGGGCAAGTTGTTGAGCCAAGTGCGAGCTGGACCCTCTAGCATCTGCGGCACATAGCGTACCGCCCATCTCCTGTTGCCATTCGCGATATGGACCGCGGTGACGTAGTCGTTGAGCCAATCTTCAGGCTTGGTGCTACCATTGTAGCTCTTGGTACCTCTTGCAAGCTGAAAGCCCTTCACGGACGGCTCGTTCATGATGCGCGGGCCAAAGCACTCGGGGCCAGGAGGACCCGTGCTCTCAAGCCGCGCCGACAAGCTGATACGGTCCAGCTGGTGCCTTGCATCTCCAGGCGCCAACACGCGCTCACCAACACGGTCATGGATGTCATAACCAGCCATCTCCATAGCCGAGTAGCCATCATCATACCTATCCACCTGCATGGCTGCAGGCTGCTCCACCGGGTTGGCGACTGGTGCCACTGGGCGCGGCTGCTGCCTCTGCCGAGTAGGCGGAGCTGCGGGTTGCCGAGAAGTACCCGGACGCGCGGCTTCTCGGACACGGCTTTGAGCTTGATGGGCTTGAGAGCCTGCTCTTGCAGCGTTGTGTTCCTGCCCGGGCTGCTGCGGCACAGCAACCTGTTTCGCGGCAGCAGCCGGGTCATACACCTGCATTTGCCTGTCTCTACCCGTACGCCCGCTGCGGCTCTTCTCGCGGCTAGGATGCGGAGATGAGGCTTGATCGTTAGATCTAGCCGCGTGCGAGTGAACCACCTGCGAAGCTCCAGCTCCCGGGTTGGCCTTCCGGAACTCCTCGTTCTGCCTGGCGGCCTCCAGCACCAGCTCGCCGAGCCTCTCCTGCTGCCTGCGACGCGCCTCTCCCTCTAGGCGCGGCAACTCGGCAGCCACAGCTTGCGCAGCTCGCAGCGTCTTGGCGGGCGTGCTGTACCTCGGCCTTGTGAAGGTGTTCGCGGTAGCGGACTGCGCGGGCTCCTCCGCGACAGTCGCCATCTCGGCGCCCAGGTTGCGCCGCGTAGCGCCTACCCTGCTAGGCCTCCTGGCGACTGGCGTGAAGCCGTGCGCCTTGTTGTACTCGAGCTGGTCTAGGCTCAGCTCCAACCTGATCTTCTCCAACTCCGCCTGCTCGGCGAGCAGCTCCTGGCGTTGCCGCTCGAGCTGCTCCCGCGCGGCTAGGAGCTCAACGTCGGTGGGCGTGGGCATGCCGGTTCGCGCGGCGGACGCGGGAATGACCGTAGACGTGGAAGGCGGCAAGTTGCTCTCCTTCTCGTAAGGCCGGTGGGTCTTGCCACCCGCGGGCGGGTCGTCAACCTCCTCGACGACGGCTGCAGCGCCAGTAGCAGCTGCGCCAGCGTTTGCCGCCACGCCCGTCACCATCACCTCAGCGCAACATGCAGAGCTGCGCGCGGGCCTTCCACGAGCGGCAACAACAGCGGGAGGATCCTCCGCGTCCTGCACCAGCTCGGGGTAAGCGCTGTTGGCGACGGTGGCGACGTAGACGAGGTGAGAGCCGAAGGAGATCACCGAGCCGCCCTCCGGCATGGCCTTGCCGCCGAAACAGCCGGCGTTGTCGGTGACGAAGTCGAAGGAGCCGAATCTGTGGACAAGGCCACAAACTACGCGCTCCGCTGATGAAGATCCCGTCCGAACAGAAACTCCAGCCAGCGCCGCTGGTTGCCCCACGGTGGGCGCCAACTGTCGTGGTGGTGTCACGGCAGATGCCATGGGATGGCTAAAGATGTGGGGACGATGGACGCTGGAGGTGTCCGGGGAGGGATCACGCGACGAGTAGCCGCGTGAGGTAAGATCCACACAATACAAACAACGCGATGTACCCAGGTTCAGGGCCCTCGTGAGGAGGTAAAACCCCTACTCCTGCCTTTCTCTTTGTATTACGAAGTCTCTCCGAGTAGGTACAATACAAATGATGTCGCTACCGAGTAGCCCCTTGCCCCTCTCCGAGTAGAGCTAGGTCAAGAACTTAGGGTTTTTAGGGTTCCCAGGGAGCAACTGTTAGCATCTATGGGAGCATGCCTCGCGCAGGAGGCGGCGGGGCACCTTATATACATGGTGCCCAGCCGGATACGTCCAAATCTAGACAAGTGTCGACATAGTGTGCACACTGTCCTTTCTCCGAGTACCCGCTGACAGCTTTGGTCGTTGGTCTTGGCTGCTTCCGTAAAGTCGTTGGGCAAAACTAGGGGACAGACTGGTATCACTGTACCTAGTCACAGAGTAGGCCCCCCTTATCCTGCCACCGACTGCTTCCATGCTGTCACTGTCAGGCAGGCCGTCCCCACGTGAACAGTAGTTCGAATGCTGCCAAGTACGGACCCAGGATACGCGGGATCCTGTGTCAGAACGGCTCCTTTGACTTCCTGCCCGAGTAGTTTCCCGCCAAATGTTCCCGCCAATTGTACTCGGGCCAAACCTTCTACTCGACAGGGTAGAAACTGATTGATATCTCCTTCTGGCCATCTTGAGGTGAGACCGAGTAGCAGTCGACCGGGTAGCGAGTACCCGGTAGTCGGCTACTCGACCAAACCTCTCTTCTGTAAGCGGCCTTCACCACCTGTCTTTACCCTACTCGGGGGTAACCCCCCGACACCACTCTCAGTCCTCAAGCGAACGCACGCAGAGAAAAACCCCGAGCCACAAACCCTCACCGGAGAAACCATCGGTGGATCTTGCTCCCGGCTGCGCCGCCTGCAAATGGACACCGGAAGTTCTCCGCGCGCTGCCGAGACCGTAAACATCGGCGCCACCATTGAGGACCTCGATACCGTCGTCAGATCTTCCCCAAGCACCTCTACGAACGCACCGGAGGTGCCCACGAGCGCCGGCGGGCGGGGATCTCAATCCCGCCGCCGGATCTATGCCGCGGCCCTCGGCCACTCCTCCTCCTCCTCCTCCTCCCTTCCACGATACCTAGGAGGGGGAAACTTAAACTGGCGATGGCAAAAACACAGCGGCCGTCCTCGCCGCCGGAGGCGAGGAAGATGATGGAGGATATGCCGGAAACTGGAGCCACTACAACATGGCCCTGGCTCTCCTGAATGCCATGGAGAAGGGCAGATTTATTGTGAAAGACAAATGGCGTCTGGACAAGGAGGACACCGAACCCTCTCCGAAAGATGGAGAACGGGTGGTTCTGGCTTCCCATATCACTCGAGGTATGGGTTTTCCTCCATCCGCGTTTTTCATCCAGGTTCTCAACCATTACAACGTCCAACCCCACAACCTTCCTCCCAACTCGATACTATACTTAGCCGGGTTCCAGGCCCTTTTTGAGGGATTCTTAGGGATAGAACCCCACTTAGCTTTTTCCAATATTGTTTCAGTGTGAAAAGCAACAGCTCTGAAGGTGTTCTTCCGACCTACAGGATCGTCTCCTTTAACCTTCATAGGTTTAGGGAGGAGTGGTTTCCGAAAATCAAAACCTCTGAGTCCGTCAAGTTTTGGACGGGCTCCTTCTTTTATCACTCGGATGTTCCTCATCCTGGAAAGGATACGGGAATTCCTCCTTGCATCAATTTCGAGGCCACGCCTCAAGATAATTGGGTGTTGGACGCGGTCTAGGTTCTGCCTCCAGACCTGATGCGAATAAAGAGATGGATCATGAAACTCGTCTCCTCTACTCCTCCTCTAACCGGCATGGACACGGTCCTTTTCTGGTTTGGCCGGAGTATTCAACCCCTTTCCTACCGCGGTGGCCGGCTTCTGTGTGAATACACGAGCCCCGATGATAAAATGAGTGTGACAAACTCCGCTTTGTCAAAGAAATAATTTAAGAAACGGGTGAATCAGCTCGTAGCCACTCGTGATCAGTACGAGGAGAGCCGACAAATGTATCACGCTGCAAACCATGCTCCCAAGGTCTGTTTTTTGATTTTTGTCTTTTGGGTAATTTTTTGAATTCTATTTCTTCTCAGATGTTTCAATACTAATCCGGGTTATTATTTCTTTCTCGGCTTGTTGATCTTCCTCAAGACCAGCTTGCCTCTGATGCTGAGTTGGCAGAGCTCAAGGATCACTTTCAATCAGCTGGAGGGCGGAAACACAAGAAGATCCCCTCTAGCCAAGAGGTGATCGATCTCGATGGTGTAGTCGTGACCACTTCCAAGTAAGACTCAAAATTTTACACTTGTATGTCTTTCCTTATTTTTTCTTCTTTATCGGAATTTTAATTTCGGTTTTCCATTCTTTTCTCTTTTCCAGCCATGTCCATGTCTATTTGAAGGGAAAAGGTGGGAACAAGATGAAAGCCATTGATCTTAGGGGGCCAAAGCCACCCCCCCCCCCCCCGCAGCTGCCCCAGACACTCCAGTGGAAGCTGGAGAGGAAAACACGGCTGCTTGGGAAGAGTATCCCTTGCACACCAGCCAGCCTGTTGCATCCGACACAGATGTGCGGGAAAGGGCGGAATCTAAACAACGCGGGCCTTCAAATATTCTAGAGGCGGAACCAATGCCTAACTTTGACCAGAAGTTCAAAGTAAAACAAGAAGCCTGTTTTGACGAAGTCAGATACATTCATCCATGGGCAAAAAGTTTTTTTCCGAGCCCCCTTGATTCTCCCTTGGCCAAAAGGTGGATTAGTAGTCCAGAATAATTACGCGTTCTCACCTTGGCAGGTTATCCAAGACGGAATCCACCATATGGGGATTACCTTCTCTGAATACGCCAAGGAGTTCTCCAAGAACTTAAGAGATTTGCAAAGGATGAGCAAGGTAATATCTCTAGCCCCAAAGTATTAATACAAAACCATTCTTTTTTTTATTAATGCCTTTCTCTTATGCCTGCTTGTTTTTTCCTAAGAAAACTTTTCCTTTGTATACTTTTTAGCAAACCGCCAAAAATATAAATGTGGAAGTTTTTGAGAAGCTCACCATTAAGAACCAAGAAGTGAAATCTCTTCTTGGCATTCTTAATGAGAAGGACTCGGAACTATCCGAGGTTCAGAAGCAACTTAAGGAGACAGCTGGTAAGCATGCTTTTTCAATCATTGATTCTGATTCTGAATTTTTTATAAATACTTTTCCGAGTTTTTCATCCTTGGACTCTTTTTTCTTCTCACCTTCTTTGACTAAAGCCAAGCAAATTGCTAGGATGATCGCAATGCCGAAACCCTCCGCAAAGAAACCTCAGAGCTGTACAAAATGACCGTAAAGCTTCAGAAAGACATGAAGGCGAGCCAGCTTGCCTTGGCATTATCCGAGTCCCGGGCTTCCTCTCAATCTGAGAAGGATCGGAAAACCATCCAGGACTTGGAGTCTGCCCTTCACCAGCGCCTTGAAGAAGGTGCTGAAATGGATATAATCATTGGTAAGTTTTCTTACTTTTACCAAGTTCTCTTTTCTATCTGTATTGTTTTCCTCCTTCTGTGTTTTGTAATCTTTTTTATTTTCTTAACAGAAGGGAATCATGTGCTCACTCAGATTGACAGAATCCAGGATTTTGGGGCATTCCTCAGCGAGCTAAAAAATGATGGGATGCTACTTATCAACAAGTGCATTCCGTACAAAGCTAGCGAATTCTCGGTAGTCAGCAAGCTTCCGAAGGCAATTGTAGAGGTGGCGAACCAGCGCGAGTCCTGGCTTCAATCTGCCACCCGTGGTGGTGTGCGCATGGCCATTGGGCTGATGCGTATGCCTTACACCGCCGCCAAATCCTAGCGCATCGCCACCGGTATTCTGCAAGGATACATGAAAGCTTAGCGGGCACAAATCTTCGACTTTATCAAGGGGTATGCTTCCAAGATATCTCGTATGGTATCTACCTCAACTTTCTACCCGGAGGAAGAAATTCTAACAACTCCAAAGAACCCGGGGGACAACGATGAGGACGACGACGACGAATACGAAGATGCGGTCTAGTTCATGCATAGCCATTTAGCCAAATAGAAAGCATTACTATTCTTATAATGTAATCTCAGTTGTAATGCATTCTATATTTTGTATGAACAAGTTTTTATCCTTTGTAGTAAAATTTTAGTCTTTGCGAGTTTTTCATAGTTTAAATTCCTTTCCTTGTAAGTTCTCTGGTTTGTATGCTTTAACTTTCCTTAGTGTTGAAGTGGCTCGAAAGTATGCAATCTATGAACAAGTTTTTATCCTTTGTAGTAAAATTTTAGTCTTTGCGAGTTTTTCATAGTTTAAATTCCTTTCCTTGTAAGTTCTCTGGTTTGTATGCTTTAACTTTCCTTAGTGTTGAAGTGGCTCGAAAGTATGCAATCTTCATGCCAAGTGACTGGGTTAAGAAACCTATCAGTCAAAACTCGGAATCATGGATTATACCTTGGCACTTTCACTTACTAATTCCAGTGACCCAACACAAAAAACAATCAGATAATACTTAGGACTACTAAGGAATTTGAAAAGTATGAACCTCAGGAACACATGCACAATCGTGGGTTCTTAAGCCTCCTTAGGCTAAAAAAGCATTCAGTTTTATAACTCCGAGCACGCATGCAAAATTCGGGTTAACATTGAAGAAATTTGAACGACCATTGGGAAATAGATAAGACGGAAGTATGCTTTAAACTGTAAATACAAAAAAGAAAAAATGCATGAATTCCGACAACTTTATTTCATGATCTCAATGATGTTTACATAGAATTGAACTAAGTGTAGAAGGGACGCAACTGCTGGATGTTCCATGGCCTATTTGTCTCTCCTAGTTCTACATCTATGTTTCTTTTTCTCTTGCAATTTGGATTTTTCGGGTCATATTCTATGTCTCGAATACTACAAGGTAATATGACCATTTTTCATAGACTTGCTAATGACAAATGGTCCTTCCCAGATTGGGGCTAACTTGTGTTTTCTGTACTGTACCAATCTTAGCACCAAATCACCCTCAAAGATTGGTGTTTGATTTTCCGACTATGATATCGGCGTAGTCCTTGCTGATAAATGGCGGATCTTTGTAACAGTAGTTCTTGTTCTTCTTCTAAGAGATCGACGGCATCCTGACATGCACTTTCGGCATCCGAGTCATCGTTAGCTTGCACTCTTGGGCTATCATGGATCATGTCCGTAGGAAGCACTGCTTCAGCGCCATAAACCAAGAAAAAATGTGTTTGCGCAGTTGATCTATTTAGCGTCGTTTGAATACTCCAAAGCACGGAAGTTAACTCTGCTACCCATGCTCCAGCTGCTCTGTGAAGCCGATATTTGAGTCTTGGGCGTATTCCCTGCAGGATTGAACTGTTAATTCACTCAACGTGTCCATTGGATTGTGGGTGTGCCATAGATGCAATATCTAGGCGGATTCCCGTTTGTCGGCAATATTTTGCCAACTCTGCAATTGAGAAATTTGTCCCGTTATCCGTGATTATGCTACGTGGAATGCCGTATCGCATGACTATGTCAATGACGAAATTTCTGGGTTTTGCTTCCACCCACTTGGTATACTTATCCGCTTCAACGACTAGATGTATAAGTCCGCGTCTTGCAGTTTAGAATGGCCCCATCATATCTAGGCCCTAGACCTCAAATGGCCATGTTATGGGGATAGTCTTGAGTGCTTGAGTCGGCCTATTGGTCTGCTTGGCGTAATACTGACATTCAGCACATGTACTCACTATGTGCTCTGCATCTGTCTTGGTTGTGAGCCAGAAAAACCCGGCACGAAATGCTTTTTTAACTATGCTTTTTGATTGAGCATGATGTCCACAATATCCAGCATGGATTTCTTGCAGAATTCCTCGTCCTTCTTCTGGCGAAATACATCGCTGAAAATTCCGATAGTAATGCGTTTGTACAGTCAACCCTTGATTACCGTGTATCCTTTGTATCGGCGTTTGATCTGCCTTTGCAAGACCTCGTATGCTCCATCCAGGAACTTCTGATCAACTAAAAAGTTTAAGTATGGAATTTTCCAATCCGGGTTAACGAGCAAAACTTCTATTGACTCGGAAATTAAGGGGTCGTTCACATCTCCACCTTTTATTGATGGTTCGTGCATATGTTGGAGGAATACACCAGGTGGTAATGTTTTTACTCTTTCCAAGCCCATGCGGGCTAAAGAATCCGTGTTCTAGTTTTCTTCCCTTTTGATGTGAAGTATTTCAAATCCTAGGAAGCAAATGGCAAACTCGTCAACTGTTCTCCGATATTCGGCCATTATGGGGCTTTTGGCATCCCATGTTTGGTTAAGCTGATGTTGTACTAAGTCCGAGTCACCGTCACAAAGTATACGCTTGACACCTATTTGTTTTGCAATATGCAAGCCATGAAGCAATGCTTCGTATACTGCCACATTGTAGCTAGCGTTGAAGTGTATTTGTAATAAATACTCCATTAAGTCGCCTTTTGGAGATTTGAGCACCACACCAGCGCCAATACCTTCCTTCATTTTGGATCCATCAAAATGCATGATCCAATATTCTGATTCCGGTATTGGTGTGTTTTCCATTTCTTCTGTCCAATCGGCTACAAAATCCGCCAACATCTAGGATTTGATTGCCGTCCAGTGTGGTACTTAATGTCAAACATAGACAATTCAATGCCCCATTTGGCAACTCGGTCTGTTGCATCTGCATTGTTAATAATATCCCCTACTGGTGTTTTGCTTACCACTGTTATGGAATGTCCTTGGAAATAATGGCAGAGTTTCCGAGATGAAAAAAAAAACGCCATATGCCAGTTTTTGATAATGTGGGTACCTTTTCTTTGACTCGGAAAATACCTCGCTGACATAGTACACCAAATGTTGATCTGGAATGCTTTGTTCGTCTTTCTGTATTTCCACAATTATCACTTCACTTATACCCCTGTTAGTTGATGCAAGATACAGTAACATAGGTTCTTCGTCTTTTGGGGGTGCCAAAATCGGAGCTTTCATCAAAGTTTCTTTCAACTAGGTTAACGCTTTGTCTGCCTCTTATGTCCATTCAAATTTGTCGGATTTCTTCAACAATTTGTATAATGGAAGAGCATTGTCACCAAGCCAGCTTATGAACCTGCTTACAACGGCTGCGGAACCCGTCAATCTTTGGACATATTTTAGACATGTAGGTGTTTTGATGTTTAAAATTGCTTTGATCTTTTCCGTGTTTACTTCTATTCCTCTGTGAGAAACGATAAAACCCAGAAGCTTTCTTGAGAGAACCCCGAATACACACTTTAATGGATTTAACTTCATTCTTTAAGTGCGGATATTATCTAAAGTTTCTCGTAGATCTTCAAGGAGAGTTTCCTTTTCCTTGGAAACAACGGAAATATCATCGACGTAAATGTGTACGTTTTTGCCAATTTGACTATGCAAGCATGTTTACATGCAACGCTGGTATGTTGCACCTGCGTTCTTCAGGCCAAAAGGCATGGTTATATAATAGTATGTTCCGTAGGGTGTTATGAAATAGGTTTTTATTTGGTCTTCTTCTTTCATGTGTATTTGATGGTACCCGGAATAAGCATCCAAACAACATAAAATGTCGGTGCCAGCAATGCCATCTATTATTTGATCGATTTTTGGTAACACGAACCTATCTTTTGGACACAATTTGTTCATACCAGTGTAATCTATACACATCCTAATAATAATACTACCTTTTTCGGGACTAATACTGGGTTTGCAGACCAATCAATATGTATAACTTCCCGGATCAAATCAGCTTCTAAAAGCCGGATAATTTCCTTGCCAATAGCCTTCCGTCTTCTTCCATCAAAACGACGGGTACCTTGTTTGACGGATTTTGATCCTGGAATCACCTTCAATTGGTGCTCAGCAAGTTCCCTAGGTACGCCTGGCATGTCAGCAGGACACCAAGCGGAAATATCCCAGTTCTCATGGAGGAACTTGATGAGCGTGCGTTCCTATGCGTCAGTCATTCCCGTTCCCGCAACGACAAACTTTGTTGGATCTTTGGGGTCCAGGATGACCTGCTTTGTGTTCTCCGAGGCTTTCAAGCTGTCTCCGGCCTTCGGTTTTCTTTTCCTGCCAGCATTTCTGTCGGTGATACTTCTTTAGCTAGTTCCTTCAGTTCTTCCTTCCTTATTACCTATTGGCGCAAAGGGCTTTTATTTTTTATAGGTCATTTGACAATTTGAAATCTCCCGAGATGCTGATTACTCCGCCTTTCGGTCCTGGCATCTTGAGCTTGTTGTAGATGTAGCATGATCTTGCCATGAACTTTGCGAAAGTCGGACGTCCGAGTATTGCGTGACACACACTTTCGAACAACACGACCTCGAATGACATCCTTTCTTGTAACATCTAGGGAAATTTCTCCTAGGAACTGTGCTTGTCTACAAGTAACAATGCCGTGAAAACGCACATTGTTATGTTTGAGCTGAGTTTGGGAGAGGTGTAACTGCTTCAATGTACTTAAGTACATGATACTGATATTGGATCCTCCATCCATCAGCACTCTTTTGATCCTAGTGTTTTGCACAATAGGGCTTACTACCAAAGCATGTGTGCCGGGTTCTGGGATGTTTCCAAGATTATCTGACTGATCCCAGGTAATTGCCGTATTTGAATACTTCAAGTACTTTGGGGTTGGAGGTACAACCGCATTGATTTCTCGTAGTGTTCGCTTTGCCTATTTGGCTGAGGGAGTTGCCGGGAAAGTTAGGTTACACTCTCCTTAAACTCTCGGTAATTTTGGTTCGCCTTTTTTGCTTCTGCTCCTAGATTTCATCATCAGTGTCAGACTCGTTGTCTTCTTTTTCAGCTTCCGGCTTTTGCTTGTTAAACTTCATTTTGGAGTTCTTTCCTGTGTTCCCGGATCCTGCATTCCTTTCATGTGCTTATTAAGCTAGCACTGCGCATTGGTATGGGTCGGTTTCCCAAATTGCGAATGGTGGACACAGTTCTCCGACTTAATATTTTCCCACTCTTCTTTAGAGTAGGAGATGGGTTATGTGTTTTTCCCTTCCATCTACTGCCATTATCTTTTCCAAAGGTTAAATTTACTTCCTTGGGTTTTCGATGTTCCTTTGGAGTGGCCTTCTTTTCAGGATGAGACACCTTTTTTGCATGAACCAACACATCTATGTTTCCGCCTCTCGCCCTCATATCGTGTTCACCCGTTGCGTGCTCATTGGCGGTGGTAAGAATAGATCCGAGATTTGTGTGCTCTTTCGAACCAACCATGAACGGTACAAAGCCGCGTTTTAGGCCATTGATGAAAGTATGCATTACTTGTACATCATTTACTCCAGAAAAACTATTCTTCATTGCAGTCCATCTTAAAATAAAGTCAACATACGACTCATCCTCGTACTGGAAGAAGCGGTTCAGCTGGTTAATACTCTTAGGGCATTTATACGGACCCCGGAAATGCTGAGCAAAAACTCTAGCCATGTCTTCACAGCTGTCTATTGTTCTTGACGGAAGCCCATTGATCCAATCCCTGTTTCCATCCAGCAACATTAGGGGAAGAAATTTTACAGCCTTTAAGTCTGTACCTTTGTTGATCTGAACGGCAGTATAGTAATCTGAGAGCCATGTATCCGGGTTCGTACTTCCAGTATACTTTTGATAAGTTGGACCAACTTTGGCAAAGCCAGAATGTAGACTGATTCTCCAGATCCTGTCAGTGAAACACTTTGGTCCGAAATACAAATCTTCTCTTTCCTCCTTATCGACGTGTGTGAAATACCTTCCAGCTGAATGAACAGAACGGGATGTGCTCCGTTCTGGTCCATTGTTGCGCGAATACGGTCTTCCGGGGTTATCCCTATTTCTTCCGATAGCATGTCCTTTTGGAATAAGGTGGAGTTATGTTCCTTGTCCTTTCTTTGTTCCTTGGAAGAGTTCGGGATCTCTCATGTCTATGAGGATTGTCATATCTTCCAACTTTATCAGTTGGGCGTCTCGGAGGCGGCATTATTTTTCCGTCTTTCCGGTTTTGTTCCTCCTCTTCCTTGTTGTCACGAGGATTGTTTTCGTCTTTCGGCGCATGGGATCCAGTTTTGGACTCTGCATCCCTATTATACGGGATTTTCTTGTCCTTTCTAGGGTCTCCCTTCTTTTCCTTAGAATCGCCTGAATCTCCGGGTTCACCTGGGTCGGGTGCTCCAGCGGCGCACGTGGCTGTTTTGCACAAGGCTGAATCATCATGTAACTTGCCTGAACGTGCTTGTTCTCATTGTTGTTGTTTTAATGCTTTTCCGAGGAAAGCATACACTCCCTGCAGTTTTTCTTCCTTTGAATACAGATCATCATTAAGGATGGTGAGCGTAGCTTCTACGTCTTCTGCTGCAGTTTTGTAGATGCGTTCGCGCTTAGTTTTTAAGCCGTTAACATGCTTTTGCCAAGAAGGGTTTTCAAACCGCTCTTTTTCTAGAAATACATACCTCTTTGAAATTCTAGGTAATCTTATTGGTTTTATCCCATACATATTCCGGCGCTCGAATTCCTCAATTTCTTCTTGTTTTGCTTTTACAGCAGCCTGGGCTTTGAGGAGGTTTTCTTGAGACCAAAATAAGTGTTGTTGTTGCCGCATAATGGCTTGCCTTCTGTCTTCCAGCACTTCTTATGGTTCCTTACATGCATCCGGAGTTTGGATGAGATCGATCTCATCCTGTTCCTACATTTGTGGAACATGGATTTCCTGCCTTTTCTTCTCTACAGATTTCACCCCGCTGCCTCCTCTGATTTCCTTGTTTTGGTTGGCAATATCTGCCAATTTTTCCTTTTTCTTCTGTAACTTGGATAGCAGCTTCCTAGAGGATTTCTTCTTTATCATGTAAGATGGCTGGTTTTTGTTATAGAAGAACTTGCACCAAGATCAAAAAAATCATTGCAAGAATTATTCACTCTTATTCTAATAGTGGGCTCTCAACCATCTTGTAATTTTCTACGAATATAGGATTCAAGTTTGAGCCTTTCTTCCTTAGCTTCAGTGAGAGCATTAGTGATATGTTTAGTGAAAGCAATATTTATCTTACTAGCATTAGGATCTTTAGCTAATTTTTGTAAGAACTTAATAACATCAGAGATCATGAAAATTGTTTGGTAAAGTTTTTTTTTGTTCATATCGGGAATCCATAAATAATTTAGTGGTCTTTTCAATCTCTATTATATTTTCATAACTAGGCATATTTTTGTAACTGAAGTTGTTCCCATCAGCATTTATGTAAGTGTTACCATTATTATTAGGATATTTCCTATAGTTGTTACCACCGAAATTATTCTTGTAAGCATTGTTGTTGAAATTTTTTCTAGCAATAAAATTCAAATCAATTTCATCATTCTCATTAGGAACCATAGAGTTAAAGGGAACATTATTAGGATCTATAGGAACTTGTTTAGCTAGCATAAAAGCAAGCATATCAATATTATCACTCAAACAAGACACCTCCTCAACAGAATTTACCTTTTTTATCTGTTGGAGCCCTTTCTTTGTGCCATTGGGAATAGTGTCATTAGATCATCCAATAACTTATTTGCTGCACCTAAATTGAGGTTCATGCCGGTTCCTCGTGCAGCTGAATCTAATAAATTTCTTGATGAAACATTTAATCCTACATAAAAAGTTTGGACAACCATCCGCGTATTTAGTCCGTGTGTGGGACAATTCTGTCAGACCCCGGACCCAGAGATATACAGCAATGGACTCACAAGGGATTCAGGGTTACCAGCCCCGGCCGCAACAAACAACGGCATGCAGACCGGATTCATCGGCACGTAGTCCGGATCCCCGGTCTACTACTCCTTGTGTCCATGCTAGTCATAACCAGATATGTATACCCAAGCATCCACGAGTCGGATGAAACTGAAGGAACGGGACCAAAGTTATACAAAGCTTCTATGTGTCCAGAAAGTGCAACAACAATCGAGGGTTACTGGGGTTACCTCGCCCCAGGCCGAATCACATCGGCAGGCGGGCTCGGACATGGATCATCGGCTCCACAACCCCTCGACTGCGACAACTATGCAGGCATAGCCAAAAATGTATAAGGATGAGCTCAAAACCAACAACCGATCAAAGCAACACTCTAGACATTGAAGTTGTATTAAACAGGTGTTACTAGAGTATAGCTTACAAGCAGAGGTCACACGACCCAACATTACATCAGACAACGGAAGGCAAATTATGTTGCTAATCAACAAGAACCAAAAAGGCCTAAGAGGCCGCAACATAAGGCGACGTCCCAGCCCATAGATGCCAGGATGCTACCTGGGAACCCCAAACTACTCGTCGATGTCCACGTCGAAACACCACCGAACTGAGGAACTCCACCTGAACCAAGTTGAAGCAAACATGAGTACGGGAGGTACTCAACAAGACTTAGTTAACCTATTATATATATGCTTCTTTTAGAAAGAGTTATGAAGGTTATTTTGCGTAAAGCCATCTTTGTTTTTCAAGTTGAGGAAGGAATATCACGTCTCATAGAGTATTTTGAAAACAGATGAGAAAGCTACTCAACTACTGATATCATCATCTTTTTAATCCACCAAAACATTTCAGCACCTCGTGCTTCAAAGATCACCACCTCCAGTTGTTCCACTACCTCATGCTAGAAGGTAACCCCTCTCGGCATCTCCGAGGAGGCATCCTTCATTCGTTATCAACAAGTTTTAATCATTTCGTTTAAGTTGTCTATGATCACAGAATCCGTCACCAAGTCGTCTTTAACCGCAGACACGACTTTTCGAAAAGATTTAACCCTGCAGGGGTGTACAACTTTACCCACATGTACCAACCGACTCTTAGTGCCACATGATTAGCACTAGCCCGGGAAGTGCCGGCAGAGGGTGGTCGATTCCCAGCCTTTACCTTGTCGAACCATATCCATGAGTCAACCCAAACAGGGCCACCCCGTCAATAGGTAGTTGGACACCTCCTGACGGCAGCTGTTCTGTGAGTCGGTATCAAGATCCGTGTACGTCCATCACTTGTCCCGGTCACGACCTAATTTTCTCCAAAACATTTTCCGACTCACACGCAGATGGAAAGCTCAAACTACGTGGCTAATGGATAAGGTTTTAAACAAGTTAGTTAGCCGGGCGGGGTTCATCGGACCACGTGTGGCTGTACGCTCAGTCTTGGCTCGAAGGCGAGAACTCGCTCCTAGGGGCATGAACAGGACAAAACGCCACAACCCATTGTGGCCTCACATCCATGCCATGATTAGTCAAGTTATCAAAGGTAAAACAATTCACACAACCTGACATAGTAGATTCACGCGTTGACCAGATTCATCAACCGGATGGATCAGATCATAACCAGGCATGGCTAAGCAAGACTCACAGGGTTTAGTGGAGCGCGCACAAACAAACCTATAGCTGCTAGGAGCAGTGGATCAGGATATCTAGGTTATGCTGTATATAGGAGAACTCTATCTACTGACATCAAATAGTTTGGAATCGAATGCAAAGTACGAGATTCAAACCACGTTGAAACTATATATGAGCAGATAAGAGGTTATGCTTGCCTTGGTTATAAGAAAACCAATAGAAATATCTTCTCTGATAAGTGCTTGACTTGTCGGTTAAGATCAAGTATTCACCATTAGACTGCTGGCCTTCTCTTCGGAGTCACGTTCTAACGAGGGGAAACACACCCCGATAAGAAGAATAACAATCAACACATGGCATCGATGCAATGCGCAATATGTATGCATGAGCAAGTTAGTGCACCGGAATAAATCCCTAAACATGATCGTTGGGTTGCTAGGGTTCGTATGTCAGTTAAGCATTTTTACTGAATTTATCCCGAAATAGACCCCGGAGGGGGGTTTCGGGCGATTCTGGAAATGAGTACAAGTTAAAGTGCTCAAATAGGTTTGAAAACATCATAAATAGGTTGCATTCGTCATTTGGAGAAATTTGGTATATAACTTTTAATTTTCTGATTTTATTGGATAAAAACTTATTTTCTCTATTTTAAATGAATTAAACAACATTAAATAAAGGTCATTTTTGGAATTTCTCAAACATGTGTAAAAAATACATATTTGGATAGAGAATAATTTTCTGAACGTTTTAGTATCTTGAACACATTTTTCTGATTAATAATTTAGGAGATATTAAAGTTACAATTTGAAGTCATTTTCTGGAATTATTAAAAAGGGGATTTATGACGTCAGGATGACATCATCATTGCATCATCCAGAGAAGAACTTCTCTGTTGCTCTTGAATTCGAATGCCTCGATTGATAAAGTGTGGAATTGGTTGGGGGCCTAGGTAGAGGGGCTTGAGGGCGACCATTAGGTGGCGGCGGCTGGTCGGATGGCCACCGGAATGACCTGCGGCGACCATAGGCGCGGCGGCGGGCGGCGGCGACAAGGCAAACCAGAGGGGGATAAGGCGAGCTGAGGGAACCCTCGGGTGCGGAATCTCACCCTGAGCACCGTGGAGGGGTCGAGGAAGCCGGAGGAGCAGCGGTGGCGGCGCAATCGACGGCGACGGCGTTCGGCCGGAGCAAAGGGATCGCCCCGATTCGCGATATTGCAGCCATCCCGGAAAAGGAAGGTTGACGGGGAGGTAGAGGAAGTTCCGGCGCTCCTCTAGAGCCTCTCCGTTGAGCTCGGGGCGGCTCACAGCGACGGCGCCATGGCGGACAAGGGATCTAGGGTTTCGGGTTCGTTCTCGGTAGCAGATACAGAGAGGGAGGGAGTGCGGTGACCGAGTGAGACGAGTGAGAGGTGGAGGTTAGGTCACGACACTGCGTGGCATCCTCATTCGCGCGCCCACGCGAAGCAGGAGGTGGCAGGCACGCCGGCGAGCTGCCTGCCTGCATGCGTGGAGGAGGAAGAGACAAAAAAAAGGGCATCTTTGAAAAAAACCCTAGGATAACAGAGTTTTATGAACAAGTCCTTTTCACCTTAAAAACATAACCAAAAGCAAGTTTTGAGGGCCTTTTTGTGAAGCAAAAATTTCACAAAAATAACTTTTGGAAAGCTCACAAAATTTCCAACCAAACCATGCTTTGTTTTGGTGTAAATGAAATATTTTTCAATACAAGATTTTGGAAACCAAAATAAGTAATATTTGTGGGATTTTTGTCAAACCATTTAAATTAACAATTTAAATTGTTTCAAAATGGTTTAAATTTGTGGTTTCATGCATGTATGAGATGAACACAACACCACAACCCTTTGGTAGCAAAATTTGGGATGTTACAAATCTACCCCCCTTATAAGAATCTCGTCCCGAGATCCCCGAAGGAGAAGAAAGAAGAAACACCGGGTTGAACGATCTTCTTGAACCTTACGTGTCGTGGTGGTGTCACAACAGATGCCATAGGATGGCTAAAGTTGTGGGGACGATAGACGCTGGAGGTGCTCGGGGAGGGATCACGCGACGAGTAGCCGCGTGAGGTAAGGAGCAAACACTGCTAACAAGACAATCTATCCAGGTTCAGGGCCCTCGTGAGGAGGTAAAACCCCTACACCTGACTTTCTCTTTGTGTATTATCGCTTCACCGAGTAGCCACAGTACAAGTGTTCTTGCTACCGAGTAGCGACTCTTCTCTCTTCGTGATGAACTAGGTCAAGAATATGCACCAAGTCTCCAATCTAGGTCAGCATCCCTCGCGCAGGAGGGGGCAGGGCACCTTATATACTCGATGCCCAGCCGGATACAGCCAAATACAAACAGATGTCGACATTGTGTATACATCATCCTTCTTCCGAGCTCCCGCTGACAGCTTTGGCTTCTAACCTTGTCCTGTCCGGAAAGTCGTTGGGCAAAACCAAGTAACCAGTCTGTTATCACTGTGCGAACATAGAGTAGGTCCCCCCTATCCTGCGACGCTCTGCTGACACACTGTCGCTGTCAGGCACGCCGTCCTCAGATGAACAGTGGCATGAATAGTGCCAAGTACGGACCCGGGATACGCGGGATCCTGTGTCAGAACGGCTCCTTTGACTTCTGGACCGAGTAGGTTCCCGCCAGTTCTACTCGGACCAACTCTTCCACTCGGAGGAACATAACTTGCTTGACTCATCCTTCTGGTCATCTTTTGTGTTAGACCGAGTAGCAGTCAACCGGGTAGCGAGTACCGGGTAGGCGGCTACTCGGCTAAACATCCCTTCTGATCTTGCCCTCAGCACTTGCCTTTACCCTACTCGGGGGTAACCCCCCGACATTAGTCCCCGAAGCTGGTAGAGTCCTGCGAACTTGTTCGCTGGGCTCTGCCAGCTTAAAACTAACCTTGGCAATTTTTCCCTTGAACCTTGAGATGCCAAGTAAACCCTCCGAGTAGCACTCTGGAAAATACCTTGAGTTTCTTCTCCCCCGAATAGAATCACTTCTCTTCTCTGTAACCGAGTGAAAAGACTTGGTGAATTTTCCAAACAGAATCTCTGCGTGGCAGAGCACAATCCGGCTCTCCGTGCTGCAACTGGGCACGTGTCACGCATCCACGACCCCGACGCCTCGGTGCCCAGGATCTGACAGGCCACGCGCCCGGTTTTCACGGCCTGGGCCCACTAGCCCGTTACGTCCCATCACGCGCAGTAATTGCCCACGATCTCGTCGTGGGATCTAATGCGGCCGTTACGCGCGCGTTCCGCGCTGTGTGCGTTTCTAACCGGCCCACAGATCCCACGCCGCACGATTACTGTCACGATCGATCCCACTTCCTCAACTCGTAACGGTAGTCCGAGGAGCGGTATAAATACCCCCTCGGTAACTCCTTCTTCTTCTTCCGCTCGCACTTTCCCCTTTGCCTCCTCGCTTCTCCGCCGCCGCAGAGCATCTCGCCGCCGCGAACTTCACCGCGCCGCCGCGAGTTCTTCCACCTGAATCCACTAATCTTTCCGCCAGTTTCTTCCTCACCGCAATGGCTCGCGATGACGACGCTCGTGCCGGCTGGGCCGGATCTGAAGTCACTGCCGAGGAGTGCCAGTGGCTCGTGAACACCCGCAGAGTTCCTCGCGGTGTTCGCTGCCGGCAACCTGGCAGCGAGCTCGTCCCGGCTCCGCAGGAGGGCGAGCATGTCGTCTTCCTCGCGCACTTCGCGCGAGGATTTGGGCTCCCGGTGTCCGCTTTCTTCCGGTCATTCCTTGACCACTATGGCCTCCAGCCACACCACCTCCCGCCGAACGCCGTCGTCATGCTCTCATACCACGCCGTGGTATGCGAGGCGTTCCTTGGCGTGCGGCCCACCACGACTACCTGGTCCAGATACTTCTTCTTCCGGAAGCAGAGTAAGGGCAAGAAGGATGGCGCGGAGACCAACCGCGGGATGACGGAGACGGGCAGTGCCATGATGGTGCAGCATGGTGGAACCAACCACCCGCGCATCAAGGGGTTGGACTCTGTCCGCAAGTGGCAGAGGACCTTCCTCTACGTGAAGAACATCCCCGCCGAGAAGGGAGCCAAAGTGGAGGATCGAATCAATCTGCCTCGCTGGACCAACAGGGCTCCCACCGGGCAGAACTGGCGGACCAAGCCGTCCCTCGACAGCAACCTGAAGCAGATGGATGAACGCCTCGCCCAGCTGATCTCGGAAGGGCTCAAGAGCGATGACCCAATCGCCTGCTGGAT
Organism: Alopecurus myosuroides; assembly: GCA_028641055.1. Lineage (NCBI taxonomy): Eukaryota > Viridiplantae > Streptophyta > Magnoliopsida > Poales > Poaceae > Alopecurus > Alopecurus myosuroides. Next base: position 123,893,093 of record CM054059.1, read on the forward strand.
CTCCAGGCGAGTGCTGCCGCTCCAGCACCGCGTCCACCTCATGTGCTACATGGGCGGCCCCCACGACTGCACTCGGACGACCACGTTCGAGCTCAGCAACGCGGACGTTGCCACTTGGGCGCGCTCCATCATGAGCACTGGCCTCAGGGACCACTGGCAGTACGGCTTCGTGCCGTTCAGCCGCACGAAACCAATCGAGCGGGTTAGTACCTCTTATCCTGTTTCCTGCATACATACTCCGAGTAGATAGCCTTCTTATCTTGCTGTGATTAGTATTCGCACTCCGTGCCGAGTAGGACACTTGATAACTTGGCGCAGGACTCATGTGCTTTGTGTTTGCACACCCTGCCGAGTAGCATACTTAGCAGTTTTCTCTAGGCTTACAGTGCTTTGTGTTTGCACGCCTTGCCGAGTAGCATACTTAGTGGCACTCTCTAGGCTTACTGTGCTTTGTGTCTGTACGCCTTGCCGAGTAGGATGCCTTTATGCTACTCGATTAACTTGTGATGTTTGCCTGTTACCCAGGTCCTTGCTCGTCAGCTCGCGGAAAGCATGGAACGCTTCGAGGCTAACTGGGAAGATGACCGAGAGGAAGACGACGAGGTCTCCTACGATATTGCGGACAAACTCAATCTTCCTCACGCCGCTCAGACGGAAAAGCATCACGTTGATGCGTCCGTCCGCGACTGGTCCGAGGACGACGACGAAGGTAATTGAGCTCACCTTGTCTGGTCGCGAGTAGCGCACCCCAATTTTTTTCCTGTTCCTCAACTGGTTTCTTCTTCTCACCCCCGCAGAAAATGCCGACGCTGATGAGGAGGGCGAAGACGAGGACAAGGGCAAGGACGCCCTTGAGGTCGATCCGCTCGCAGTTGCCGCTCCCGTCACTCGCAAGAGAGCAGGTAGCGGTGCTCAGGAGCCCCCCGCCAAGAAGACGAAGACGGCCGTGAAGAAGATTAAAACAGCCGTGGCAAAGGGACGACGGCTACCCCCTTCCCGTAAAGGGTAAGCAATTTTCTCCTGAGCTGTCCATCTCTGTTGCCGTTGTTTCCCAATTCTTTTACTCCGCTGCCGCTTCTCGGTTTCCTCTGTTCTTCTCTCTTTTCTGAACACTCTTCTTTCTTCAGCGCCCCCTTGGACGCTAATGCAGCCGTCGCACCCACCAAGACCCAGAAAAAGTCCGCCATCGACGTCGACAACCTCATCAACCTCTCCAATGAAGACGATATTGCGGCGCGAGACAGGGCGCGCGCGTCCTCTCCTTTGAAAGGAGAAGACTCAGACGATGCCCTGTACATGGACACCGACGCCCATGACACCAAGCAGGAGCAGCAGGCCCGCGCAGAACAGGAAGCGCAGGATGCTGCTCGCAACGAGAGGCCCCCTTCTCCTCCAGCCACCACGGCCGAGGAGAACTTAGAACAGAACCCCGAGCAGCACGACGCCGCCGCCCTTGAGCGGCAGGAAGAAAACCAGGAGCAGCCAGCGACAAGGGCTGCTGAACAAGACGACCCCGCGGCCTAGCCGCGGGTAGAAGGACAAGACGCCACACAGCAAGACCCCGCTGCCGAGCAGCGGGTTGAAGTAGTTGACGAGATGGAGCAGGATCTACAAAGCCACGCGCAGCCGGACGCTGCGCCGGGTAGCACGCCCTCGGCGCCGCCTACCCAGCAGGGCACCTCCTCCATCGCACCAAATCCCCCACCGGTGAAGAAGACCAAGACAACATCCAGCCCTCCGTCCAAGCAGCCTGTAAAGAAGATTGCTCCCGATCCTAACACCAAGAAGGAAGCGGCTGAGAAGAAGGTCGGCGAGAAGAAGGCCTCCGAGAAGAAGGCCGCCGAGAAGAAGGCCGCCGAGAAGCCAGCTGGCCAGCCCGACGCCACCGTCCGCAGGAATCCTTCCCGTGGCGGTGCGCAGGACGCTGCCTCGATGCCGCCGCCAAAACCAACTGCGAAGCCCGGCCAGCTCACCATCCGCGAACCTGGCGCGGCTGCTAACGCCACCGCAGGATCCAGGTTGCCGGATCCGCCCAGCTTCCCGCCTTACTTGGTGAAGATAAGCAATCAGTACGGCATCCCAGTAACCCATGCCGAGAAGAAACTCGCCATCAGGAGAGGCAAGCAGGCCACGGCAGTGGACTCCAAACCTCCAGCCAGGAACAAAGACAGGCCCGTCTCGATCTCTTCGCGCGAGGTCCAGGAAGCCGAGGTGATGTCCATGGGCCTTGAACAAATGATCGACCGAGTTGGATTTATTGACGCTGAGTGGGACCGCGAAGTCCTTGGCAACCCGAATTGGGACGGCCTGGCCTTGGGCGATTTGGATCACATGCGCGTTGACTGGAACAAGGCGGACATGGGTTACAAACCCATGACCATCTCGTCCAAGACCAGCATGCTCGCCGCCAAGCTGTTCGTCCACCGCAAGGCCGCAGAAGATCTTGAACAAACTTACGCGGTAAGCTTTGCTCATCCGTCCCGAGTTGCATTTTCCTTCTCTTCTACTCTTCTCCTTCTTCTTATCCAACACCCAGTCCCCGAGATTCTGGCCGAGTAGGCGGATAATCAACCGAGTTGCCGCCTTCTCGGGTTGAATCTTTACAAGTTTGTCTGATTCTTTTTTCCTTCTGCCTCTCAGAATAGTCTTTTGAAGAGAACCAACTTGTACCGTCGGCTGCTCTGGAACCACAGCATCGCTAGGAGGCGCCTCGATGCCCTAGAAAGAGAACGCGCATCTGACGAGGCGACCGAGAAGGAGGCCCTGGACCGTACCCTCAAGATCTCTGAAGTCGAAAGTAAGCCTTTAGCTACGCGGTTTCTGCGTTTGGTGTTTACGCCCGCTTTTGCTTTCTGCTTCTAATCGATTCTTTTTTGCAGGCAAGTTTAATGCCCTGGCGGAGGAGCATGCGAACTGCCGCGCCTTTATTGAGAGCGGACAAGCCACCATCAAGAAGCTAGAGGGTAAGTTGCCGGCTTCCCGGCTTGTCTTTCTTTTTCTTCGCTACTCTGCTAACCTTGTTCCTCTCTTCGCAGAAAACCATAAAAAGTTTGTTGAAGAGCATTTGGATTGCCTTAAGCCTGCTGAGGTGCAGCAACAGCTAGAGAGCCAGGCCGTCGAGCTTGCTAAGAAGCATGCCACCGAGATGGAGCCTCTGCAGGTTAAGTTGAGGAGTGCTCTTCAGGATGCCATAAGACTAGCTGGCTAGAAGAATAAGATAGCTGCCGAGAAGGCTAAGATCGAAACAGCAGCCACAGCCAAGCAGAAGGCCCTCGAGATGGAGTGCGAGGTGCTGAAGAAGAGCAATGCCGAACTCATGCTCCAGCCAAATGGGCTTCGCAAGATCGAGGAGAGGCACACTGCCGACGAGGAGTCTTGGGAGAAGAAGCTGCAGTCGCTACTTTGCGAGCTGAACAGTAAGTACCCCTTCTCTGCTTTTGTCTTTCTGCCTCCTCTTCTTCTTGTCAACTCGGCTCGCTGCTCTTTGTCTTTATTTCTAATCTTCTTGATAGCTCTTTCAGAAATCTTCACGGACCTCTGCTCAGCCTGCAAACCTGCTCTGGAAAAGGCCCAAGCATCTCGCATCGAGAAGGGCCAGCCCATGGACACTAAGGCTGTCGTGGGATAATCACGGCAGATGTTACCAGGGGTAACTGATCTTGGGGCAAGTCGACACAGGCGTTCGGGAGAGGGTTTAGCTCAAGGGAAGACATGGTATAACTTGATCTGACAGCCGGCAATCGAAGTCGCCGGATCTCTATTCTCGATACAATAACTCGATTAGGGTTTACACTGGATACTCGATACCACACGATATTGCTAGGGTTCTTAGATCTCTCTCTCAATCTATACCCGGGGGTCGGTTTATATAGTACCCGTACCCCCTAACTTACTTTACAAGGCACATCCGGGTCCTACCCATACACGGCGTGCTAACCCTAATTTTCCTTTACAATATTCATAATCCGGGCCATTAGGCCCACGAGCCTGGGCCTCCACGAACATCTTTACCACAGCCGGATCCTGTATACCATCCTTTGGGCCGGGTTATTCCCCGGAGCCTGGCATACCGGGTTAGCATCCCCCCGTCAGTAGTCCCCAGAATAGCCTGGGCTTCACGGATCTCCTTGAAGCGCTTGCTATTCCTGAAAAGATATCAATCACACGGGCACATGGAAACCGGGTTAAGATGTTTCAACATTCAGCTAGGCCTTGCTCCTTGGTGGCCATGCGATAATTCAGGTTTTTCCCTCCAAACACCTTGGTTCAAACTTCTGGGTCCAAATCATAGTAGCAACGCCAAGATCCTATGCTTGACAGTTAATCCCATCATCGCGGGACGAATCCCCTTCTTTCTTTATCCGGATGCTTTACTCAATACTGGGCGCATATCTCGCAGGAACTTTAAATAAATAGCCGTTTTACCCCCACAATTCCCGGCCTCCACTCACCGAACCGGGCTTATCCAGTCGCGCTATAAAAAAGCTCCTTAGGAGTGACTCGAACCCTAACGGCTCATTTCCCCCACTCCATTCCTTTCTCCCCTTGAGCTCTCTTTCTTCCTGAGCGCCACCACGGACCTTCCACGCACGTCACCGGAACCCATTGCCCGAAGGCTACGCTCCGCCACCGGTCACTCCGCGCCGCCGCCAAGATCCGCCGGCGAATTCTCATCCGGCCCACCAAGAACCGCAAAAGGACACCAGGCCTGCGCCATCTGCCTCCGCAAGGCCTCCCTCGGATCTCCTCCGGTAAGCCTTTTGCGTTCATCAACTTTCCCTCGCAACCTCTGATTTTTTTTCCTCAGATTAGATCTAGATCCGTCCGCCTCAGATTTCTTGGCTAGACCGGATTAGGCTACCCATAGTCTCTTTTAGTTCGCACAAAGGATAAAGCGCATACTCCAACCAACTCGCCTACTGCCCACAATCATTACCCTCGCCACAAATTTGAAAATAAAACTTCCAATCTAGGCTCGTACTGCCCAAGATTTCCGCCTCTGCATCAATCACTCGGCTGGACTGCTTCTTTTTAACCCCCTTTATTCACGTTTGGCGCTTAAGCCACTGCCCATTGTTTTCAAAAAGCTTCATTACCATTTAGACCCCATAAATTTCTCCATAATACGCGATACCCGGAACTTCCGAGCTTGATTCTACGGGCTAACACCCGGATCTCCTGCCATACCTCAATACCATCCGACTGATACTTGACCGTTTCGTAACTTCCATGTCTTAATCTTCTTCTTATTTGGTGCCTTGCAGGTCAACCACATGGCTCCCAAGAAACAGGTGAAAACCCCAACCAAGGCTAAAGCCACCAACACCATTTCCGCCAAATGGGGGCGGTCTATGGTCACGAAGGCCAAGTTGGAAGAGCTAGTGGAGCTGGGAGTTCTCCCTCCTCAGGAGAATATCCAATGGAGGGTGCCGGGTAAGGAGACCCGGCCCACCCCTACAAAAGACGAGGTAATCTGCTTCGTGGAACATGTGACCCGGGGTTTTCGCCCACCCGGTCATCCTTTTTTCCGTGACATTCTTAGTCACTATGGCCTTCGCGTCTTCGACATCGGGCCCAATTCCGTGCTAAATATTACCCACTTTATTGTCCTTTCTGAATCCTATTTATGCACTCCACCAAACCTAGCTCTTTTTATCGAGCTTTATCAATGCAAACCATGCCACGAAAGCGGTGATGGGGCGCTTCTCACTTGCGGCGGGGTTTCGATCCAGCGCCGCAAGAACTCTCTGATGCCATCCCTCACCCTTAATTCTCATGTCAAACACTGGCAGCTTTCTTATTTCTACTGCCAGGACACTTCCCCATCCGGCCAAAAGAAACTGCCGGGTTATTCTGATGGTCTTCTTGACATCTCTGATAAATTTAGTGCCTTTGCCCCTGACTCAGATAGGGAGGCAATCCAACCTCTGCTAGCCAAGCTCGCCACTCTTAGAGCCCAGGGCCTCATTGGGCTCAACCTAGTGAAGACCTGGGTCGACTTCAGAATTCAACCCAACTCCATCCGCACAAAGCTGATGTGCGAGTATTCTGGGGAACCTTCTGATCCACTACGATACTCTGACAACATCTTCGCAGCCGGCGACACTCTCAAGACCATCAAGGGTTTTCTTACGGAAAAGCTCGAGGTAATCCGGAACATATCCGGGTTAGAGCCCTTCACACTTGAAAACCCGGCCCCCCAGGTAAAAACCCGACGCTGACGCCTTTACTTTCGCTCTTTCCACTTGATGCAACTGATAACCCGTACTTTAACGCCTTTCAGGATGATGACGACTTTTGGAACACCAATACCCCCCCTAGCTCCGAAGGTCCAAAGGAGCAAGAAGCTGTTCACTCAGACGAAGGTACTCTTTGAGTTTTACTTAATTCGTTTGGACTCACCGTAACCCCTTTATTTCCAACCGTAATCTTGATGACATTCAGAACAAGAAGATGACGAGGAAGAAGATTCGGACGGCAAGGTAGAATCCGCCAGTGATGAGGAAGAACCGGAGCCGGCAACCAAAGCCGGATCTAAAAGAAAAGCTCAAGGAGCCACCTCCAAGGTTTCATCCCCCTTCACACATTCAATTTGTATTACCGTAATGATATTCTTGAACCTTTCTTGACGTTATTCCACTGGTCAATCTTGAAGGGGTCGCCCATGCCTAAGCGCAGGTCGACTCGAAATCACCCGGGTAACGACGCCCTTAACCCGGGTTCTTCACCGCTCCCCACTCGGCAAGCTGGTACTTGCTCTATCTTTTCTTGGTTAGCACGGTTTCCTCGAAGCATTCTCGCATAATATTTAACTTGACATTTTCCAGCCTCCCCCGGGTCTGACGATGGATTTCCTTGTGACTTTGCGGTGAATGCCGGGTAAAATCCCCTTCCAGATACTTTCCGGTACTTCGTCATCTTTTCCTGACTGCATATTTAGCTGCTTTGTGATAACATCTACAGGGCCACGGTCGTTGTCAGCGATCAAGAGGATTCGGAAGACAAGGGCCCGGGTAAGGGGAACCCGGCTGATAAAACTGCAACCGCGTCTGGCGATGAAGAACAAACATCACCGACTAAACCGGACCAGCAGGAAACCGAATATCCAATTGCTTCTCATGCCAGCAAGAGAAAGACCACCGCCTTAGGTGCAGAAGGAGTGTCGGATTCCAACGTGCAAATGACCCGGGTTCCACCTCCTTCTAAGAAGAAAACCTCTTCTAGGAAATTCCAAGGACCCGGGTCTTCTGACACGAATAAAGATACTTTCGAACAATTGATGGACAAGCTTCTCACCATGAAGGCTTCGGAGAGCGAGACTTTAGAGCGCATGGCTGCAGAGCACCAGGTAAGAGCGCTTGTTATCTTATATTCCCTATCTAGTCCCCAAGTTCCGAGTATAACTTGCAAAAGTTATGCTTGGTACTTCTCACCATATTTTTCTTGCCATAACACTCAGCTGGTTCTTGCACCCTTTTACACTTACAGGCACAGGTAACTCGGTCTGATGAAACCTTGCTGAAGACTGAACAGCTCCTTCTTGCCGAGATAAAACGCCGAGAAATCCTTGAGGATAATATGAAAACTTTGAAGAAGGATGTCTCCAAATACAAGGAGAAGTGCCTCGCCGCTCAGGCCGATTTGAAGAAGTTATCGGATCAAGTCTCCGATACTTATCAGATCTTACTTAGTAAGTGTTTGCCTGCCGACTAAGTTTTTGCCTGCCGCCTAATTTTTGCCTGCCGACTAATTTCATACCCGGCTGCTACTGATACGTTCTTGCTTCTGTTTCCATTATAGGTGCGAACCTTGCAGCTCCAGAGGAAGATGCTATTGTCAAGGTTAGGACCCTGAAGACTGTGCTCCGGACTTTCTTTGCCGGCACAAAATTTATATTGAATGCCATTAATTGGCCCACGGAAGCCTATCCGGGTGAAGAGAACCTTGTCCAAGCCTGCTCCACTGTACCCGGCTGGATTGAACTCTGGAAGCGTTCGTCCTGCCGTACTGGTATAGTGCGGGCTTTGACCTTGGCCAAAGCCTACTTTCCGAAGCTTGACCCGGCGAAGATAATCTCCGGGTTTCCTGAGTTCAAGGCGGATGGCGCCAAATTTACACCTAAGGATTTCAAGGCCATTCAGTCGGCAGTGCGCCCCTCTGCCACCACTCTAGCCGATAGCTTGAACCTTAATACACTAATGACTGCGTATGACGCTGATGACAAGATTATCACAGAGGAAGCACCCCCGCCCTTTGACCTCTTGGAGAAGTGGGCTGATTACTCAGCTAAGAAGAAGGAGGCAACTGCGAAGAGGGAGGCCGACTTAAAATCAGGGCCGTCCGCCTCTACACCGTCCGTCCTTCCTCCTATCCGCCCTGGCGCGGTGAGTCCGGGTGGCTCTGCCAAAAAAGCTAAGAAGCAGGTCCAGGAGCAAGACCCGGAAGATCGCGCTCAGGAGGCCGAGTAGAGCAAGGATGTCATAATACCTTAGTCACATGGGACCTTTTTGTTTGAGCTATTTTATTCTGTTAATGGTGCGCCTGTGCACTTCTGATACCGATGCAAAAACTTGTAATATACTTCTATTTGGTGACATATTTTCGCGGCTTTCCCAGCCTTTTGATAATCGTACTTTTTGCTGTTCTTCTGAACTTGTTCTTGATACCCATCTCTCTTTTTAGCTCCCTTCATAAGACTCGTTTTTTCCGAGACCAGGGGCTTTGATAAGTGAAATTCTCTTGAAGTTCCCAAGACTCGGATGATAGGGCCGTTTTGAACCTTGGTATCAAAGTGGTTTGTTTCTGTTGCGAAGTCCCCAGTCCCCATGACCCAAAGGACGAGTCATGGGGGTGTGGCCTTTCTCAGAGGACAAATCATTCCCTACCAAGGCAAAACCCTAAAACCATCTCATGTAAATACTGAAGTTATGCTTGATAATCACTGAGTTTCCGGCTTATCAGCCTTGTACTCTGCATAAACTTGTGGTTTAGATGACCCTTTTGACTATCTTATACTATAAGCCGGCTTTCGCGTGGATACCATGTTGTTACATCTGTATGAAAACAGAGTCAGGCGAGTCCCATTGGGCTTCACGGCTGATTGTAATCATAAGCGAACGAATCATGCCACTTTTAGTGCGAGTCACATCGAGCTTAAGTAAGAAAAGTCAAGAAAAGTTGGCTCCTCTGCCCAGTCATAAGATTGCAGCCGTACCCGTTTGCGAGTAGTCGGCACTTACAACTTATAGACACCAATGCCGGGTCATTTGGGTTAGCGGCTGGTTACTTGGGCAACCAACCCCCCAAGACCTACATGCACTCGATGCTTTTGATGATGATACTGAATTACTGATGTCGCATGGATACTACTTACTTGTGATAAAGGCGAAAAGACATAGGACTTGATAACCATCTCTTTATTGATACCAGAAATTTTGGGTCAGCAGGCCGCCTCATTAAAAACCTTCCAGTCCCCTTAGGTACCCTGGGTAGGAAAAGAGCGCGTCTGAAACCTGCCGCTCGTTACATTACTCAGTTCTTTGTAAGCACTGGTCCTGATCCGGCTTGACCAATGCACATCCTCCATAAGTTGGACTTTTTCCTGATGAGTACCGGGTTTGCCAGCCAACCCGGGTGGGGTGTCTCCATGACTTTGCTGGTTGTGGGCGGCCGTGTAACTTCTTCCTTTACAGCAGACTGCTTGGGAGAGTCAACTTCGATTAAGGCCACCATTTTAGCATCTTGCGTTACCTTGGACTTTGCTTTTTCGCCTTCAGTATTTGGCTTCTTTGATGTAGTTCTGTCCTCCGGGTCTGCTTGAGACCGATAGTGCTTGAGTTCTTCCTTTCTGCAAGCTTGCTCGGCCATTGCTGCATCTCCTTCGTCGCATTCAGCGGCTATGTCTCGATTTCCGTGTATGGTTATAGTCTTCTTGGGACCCGGGATTTTTAGCTGTAGATATACATAACACGGCCTAGCCATGAATTTGGCATAAGCCGGCCTTCCAAACAGCGCGTGATAGGGGCTGCGTAATTTCACTACCTCAAAGGTGAGCCACTCAATTCGATAGTTATCCTTTGATTCTCCGAAAGCTACCTCCAATGCGATTTTTCCCTCGGGGCATGCTGAATGACCCGGCACTATTCCATGAAAAACTGTTGAGCTTTTTTGCAGTTGAGATTCCTTAAGACCCATGCGTAGGAAGGTTTCCCAATACAGTATATTGATGCTGCTTCCACCATCCATTAAAACCTTCTTTAGTTCGTACCCATTAACTTGCGGTGCGACTACTAGTGCCAAGACTCCTGGGTGTTCCACTCTTTCTGGGTGATCCCTTCTGCTCCATGTTACCTCCTGTTCTGCCCATCTAAGATATCCCGGCGCGGCTGATGAAACCGAATTTGCCGCTTGCTTTGATGTCTCTTTGTTCCTGCTAGAAGTTCATGTAGTATGCACATGATATTGTCCTTTTAAGTTAGTCGTTCGTACCGTGTCGACGAAGATATTGATCCGGCCGATCGTCAATATAAATCCGGATTCGAGGTGATCCGATTCTGGCCCCCAGCCGGGATCGTCCACCGACTTTTCTTCTTCGTGGTCGATGTAGATTTCGCCAATGACAAGATCCTCCATGCCCTTCCGAGCTTCTCCCGTGATGTAAACACCTTTGGACGCAGGCCCCACGGTGGGCGCCAACTGTCGTGGGATAATCACGGCAGATGTTACCAGGGGTAACTGATCTTGGGGCAAGTCGACACAGGCGTTCGGGAGAGGGTTTAGCTCAAGGGAAGACATGGTATAACTTGATCTGACAGCCGGCAATCGAAGTCGCCGGATCTCTATTCTCGATACAATAACTCGATTAGGGTTTACACTGGATACTCGATACCACACGATATTGCTAGGGTTCTTAGATCTCTCTCTCAATCTATACCCGGGGGTCGGTTTATATAGTACCCGTACCCCCTAACTTACTTTACAAGGCACATCCGGGTCCTACCCATACACGGCGTGCTAACCCTAATTTTCCTTTACAATATCCATAATCCGGGCCATTAGGCCCACGAGCCTGGGCCTCCACGAACATCTTTACCACAGCCGGATCCTGTATACCATCCTTTGGGCCGGGTTATTCCCTGGAGCCTGGCATACCGGGTTAGCATCCCCTGCGTCAAAGGCCTCGATCGAAGACAGCCTTACAGACATGCAAGGGCAGCTCCAGCGTCTAAGGGGTGTGGGAACCGATCTGGTGCGTACCGCCTTCAAGCTCCACGACCTGTTCTGGCCTCGGGACTCCACGCCAACAACTATCCGCGGACTTGCCGAGAAGCTGAACGGCGTGAAGGCCGAGCTGAAGAAATGGCGGGCGTCTGGAGCTCGGGCCAGCGCTGACATGCTGCTGCTGTTCATATGCAGCTGGTACGAGAACCTGAACTTGGACGTCATCCGCGAGATGCGCGAGGACTCCAAGTGGGAGACGGATTCCGATTGCGTGGCTCGCCGCCAGGCAGTTGCGTATGAGGTCGCCCAGTACGCGGACACCGCGCGCTTCATTGAAGGTCTCATAGAGCCTGATACCGAGGTGGACGAAGGCGAGGATGAAGACGAGGACGAGGAGTCCGAAAATTTGAGCTTCTTCGACAGCCCTAACACCAAGACCGGGAAGGGGAAGGCCGCAGTTGTCGCGGATAGCGAAGATGAAGCCGAGAGCGAGAAGATGACAATCGACCCCGCGGCGCTCGAGTTTGGCACTTCATCAGGTGCGGCCCTCGACGACACGGCGCGTCTTCGTGCCCAATCGGCTGCTTCCTCCTCGGCGACAGAACTCGCCTCGGTGGCCACGGCCACTTCTGACCAGGCTGCCCCCGAGCCAGATGCGGATGCTGCGAAGACCGTCGTCGCCAGCTCGGAGGCTGATGCTGCCACTGTCGATGCTGACGCTGAAGCTGCCAAGGCCAACACCGAGAACAATGCTGCCTCTACCTGATCTGCTCCTGCAACTTTATCCTCCAAACTTTATCAGATCCCCGGGATGCCGGGTGCAGATGTATCGAAATACTTATGCTTGTTTGTTTGCTACTCAGCTTTATTCACACTTGATATTTTTAACTTAGTCAATTTGAACAGCCTTGGCTCGATGCCGGGTTGCGTTATCATGCAAGTCCCCGAGTTGCATTTCTTATTCACTCTTCCTTTTCATCTCAGCTCTTACCCGCAACTTGTTGCTTTTTTGGTATTCGAGTCACAAGAGTTCAAAGTTGGAGTTGCAAATACTTAGCCACTTGGAAACACTCATAGTAACGCAGCCCACCATCTAGCCGAACAGAGTTAACGAAAAACAGTAATAAAGACACCCTACCCGGTTCCTGCACTCTTTCTTTCCTGAGCAATTTTTCTTGTGCTCATTGACCTTTTGCTTGTTCTCTTGCTTGCCATGAAGCCGGGTTTCGGACAGCAGCAGAGTCGAAGAGTTGGCATGTAGGTTTAAACACAATACTCAATGTACTTATGAAATTTGAAGCAGAGCAACCGAATAGACAAAAGAGTGAAGCCGAGTAGAAACACATAGAGCAATTTTGGACGAGGGCAGTCCCCGAGTTCAATTTCAGATTGCAAAGTAGAATTTTAACTCGGGTAAGAGAGTACATACACATTTTTGCTCACGAATGAAAGCGACGCAGTAGAGCTACATTCCAGGGACGCTTAGATTCCTCTCCAGCTTTATCTACCCTGTTCTCCTGTGATGGACGCACGTCCACGAGATAATAGGCATCATTGTGCAAAACCTTGCTCACAATGAAGGGCCCTTCCAATGGAGGAGATAACTTGTGCATCCCGGCTGTGCGCTGCACAAGCCTAAGCACCATGTCGCCTTCTCGGAAAACCCTTGGGTTCACCTTTCGGCTATGATAACGCCGCAGGTTTTGCTGGTAGATAGCCGAACGTGACAGAGTGAGCTCTCTTGCTTCTTCGAGCAGGTCAACGTCGTCTTCTCGAGCTTCTCTCGCCTCCACCTCAGTGTAGAGGGTTACTCGGGGGGAGTCATGCTCTAGGTCTATTGGCAACACGGCCTCAGCCCCGTATACCAAGAAGAATGGCGTGTAGCCGGTTGACCGGTTAGGGGTAGTCCTTAGACTCCACAACACCGCTGGCAACTCGTCTAGCCAACACCGAGATGTTTTGAGCAGTGGCTCAATCAGCCTTGGCTTTATGCCAGCTAGCACCATGCCATTTGCTCTCTCAACTTGCCCATTGGAGGCGGGATGCGCAACAGACGCAACATCTAGTCGGATGTGCTTATCTCTGCAAAACCGCACCATTGCTCCCTCAGCAAAGTTTGTACCGTTATCCGTGATGATGCTGTGCGGGTAGCCGTATCTCAGGATCACATCCTTCAAGAAACTCACAGCCGTGGCTCCATCACACTTCCGAATAGGCCTCACTTCTATCCACTTGGTGAATTTATCAACCATGACCAGGATGTGAGTCATGTTGCCTCTAGCCGGCTTGAAGGGACCAACCATATCCAAGCACCAAACAGCAAATGGCCAAGTAATGGGAATGGTTTTCAACTCGGAGGCAGGCAAGTGGGTCTTACTTGCAAATCTCTGGCAGCCATTGCACTTCCTTACGATGTCCTCAGCTTGCTTCAAGGCAGTGAGCCAATAGAAACCATTCCGGAAAGCCTTCTTGACCAATGACCGAGAAGAGGCGTGGTGCCCACATTCTCCTTGGTGTATCTCTACCAAAATCTCTTCTCCCTCTTCTGGTTCCACACAGCGTTGCAGCACGCCGGTAGCACTTCTCTTGTGCAACACTTCTCGGAAGATGGTGTATCCCTTGGATCTTCTCTGAATCTGTCTTGCCGCAACCTCATCTTCTGGCAGGGTACCGTCCTTTAGAAAGGATAATATGGGCATAGCCCAACTCGGTGTCTCCCGTGTAGGAAACACTGGTTCGTCCACTTCCATAGGGACGGGTACCGCTCTCTGCTCTTTAGGGTTGGGAGCATTTCTTTGAAGTCCTGAACGGTTTGCGAGAACTTCCTCAATGAATGCGACAGTCCCCGGGTTGAGGACGGCAGTCCCCGGGTAAGGAATGACAGTCCCCGAGTAGGAAGTGGCAGTCCCCGAGTAGGGAGCGGCAGTCCCCGAGCTGCAGACGCCAGTCCCCGGGATGGAGGCTGCAGTCCCCGGGTTCTCTGTTGCATTCTCCCAGTCAATCTCCATGGGAACAGCCTCTTCACTTGGCAGAGAAGGAACGAATATGGATTCCGAGTTGGGGGACGGCTTGATGGATGGCTTTCTCAAATGCTCCATGGCAATCCCAGCCGGGATGTGCTGCCGAGAAGACCCCAACTTGGACAGCTCGTCTGCTGCTTCATTTTCTCCTCGGTGGATATGCTGAAACTCGCAGCCTTCGAAGAATCCAGTCATAGACTGCACCAGGAAGCGATACGATGCCATGTTGGCATCCAAGGCATCCCAAGTGCCGGAAACTTGCTGCACCACCAGATCGGAATCACCATAGCATATAATGCGCTGCACGCCAACCTCCTTGGCTACTCGCAAACCGTGCACCACGGCCTCGTACTCTGCAACATTGTTGGACGCCTTGAAATGAATCTGCAGTACGTACTTGAGTTGATCTCGCTTGGGTGACGTAAGCACTACGCCAGCACCAAGTCCTTCCTTCACCTTCGAGCCATCAAAGTGCATCTTCCAGTAATTGGAAACTGGAGCAGGAGGTTCGTATTGCACCTCGGCCCAGTCCACTAGAAATTCCGCCAGAATCTGAGACTTGATGGCTTCTCTTCTCGCGTACGCGGGAGCGTACGCAGCCAGCTCGATCGCCCACTTGGCTACTCGGCCGCTGGCCTCCTTGTTGCCCATGATATCCGAGATGGGAGTGGAGCTCACAACAGTGATGGGATGCTCTTGGAAGTAATGCTTCAGCTTCTTGGCGCCCAGGTACACGCCGTAAGTCATCTTCTGGTAATGCGGATAGTTCTGTTTGGAGCTGGATAGCACCTCGCTGAGATAGTATACTGGGCGCTGCACACTTTTGCCGTCCTCTTCTCGTTCCACCACAATCACCACGCTGACAACTCAGTTAGTAGCAGCAATGTACAGCAGCATTGGCTCCTTGGGTAGCGGACTAGCCAAGATGGGAGCGCTACCCAGCATCGCCTTCAGCTCGTTGAACGCCACGTCCGCTTGCGGCGTCCAGACGAACTTGTCACTTTTCTTCATCAGTTGGTACAAAGGTAAGGCCTTCTCGCCCATCCTGACCAGAAAACGGCTCAGAGATGCCAAGCAACCGGTAAACTTCTGCACATCCTTCAAAGATCTTTGCAAAGACATGCTCTCGATAGCTTTTATATTTGAAGGATTGGCTTCAATGCCCCGACTAGACACCAAGAAGCCGAGTAGCTTGCCAGCCGGGACGCCAAAAGTGCACTTACTCGGATTCAGCTTCATTTTGTACTTGCGCATGTTAGCAAAGGTTTCCTCAAGGTCGGCAAGCAGAGTATGTGTTTTATTCATTTTGATGAAAATGTCATCTACGTACACCTGCACATTCTTGCCGAGCTGATCATGCAAGCATTTCTGCATGCATCTCTGATAGGTAGCACCCGCATTTCGCAACCCAAAACACATGACACTATAGCAATAAGCCCCGTACGAGGTAATGAAAGAAGTCTTTATTTGATCAACAGGGTTGAGAGCTATCTGATGAAAACCCGAGTAGGCATCTATGAAAGACAGGAGCTCGCAACCGGCAGTGGAATCGATAACCTGATCAATGCGAGGTAGCGGAAAAGGATCCTTGGGGCAGGCTTTGTTCAAGTCGGTGTAGTCGACGCACATGCGCCACGCGGTAGCGGCCTTAGGATCCTCCTTCTTCTTCTCGACCATGACCAGGTTGGCTAGCCAATCCGGATGCAGCACCTCCATGATGAAATTGCTTATCAGCAGCTTGGTGATCTGATCACCGATAGCTTTCCTTCTCTCATCTCTGAAGCGGCGCATAGCCTGCTTCACTGGCTTGGCGTCAGGACGCACATGTAACGAGTGCTCAACCAACTCCCTCGGGACACCTGGCAGATCTTCATTGGACCAGGCAAACACGTCCCGATTCTCACGGAGGAAGTGGATGAGCTCGCCTTCCTATTTCTCCGCCAACCCGGAGCCGATGATGGCAACTCGGTCGGGGAACTCAGGGTCAACCTGGATCTTCTTCGTTTCCTGGGATGCCAGGAATGCAGTCCCGTACTGGGAACTCGGCATCCTAGGCGCAACGCCTTGCGCCGCCTGCGCCATAGCCACCACCTCATGTATCTTCTTCTTCTCGGCAGCAATCACCATTGACTCCGCCAGCTGAGAACCAGCAGAGGCACACTCCATGGACTTCTTGTAATCACCAGAGATGGTAATCACACCATTGGGACCAGGGATCTTCATCTTGAGATATGCAGCGTGGGTAGAAGCCATGAACTTGCTCAGAGCGGGCCTGCCGAGTAGGGCGTGGTAAGGGCTTTGATGATCAACCACCTCGAATTGCAGCCTCTCTGTGCGGTAGTTCTCCCTGGTACCGAATAGCACGTCTATCCACACCCTGCCCATTGGAGAACAAGAAATCCCCGACACAATGCCATGGAAGGTGGTCTTGCTGGGTAGCAGCATGTTCTCGCCAATCCCGAGCTTCTCGAGCGTGTCCTTGTACACGATGTTGATGCTGCTGCCGTTGTCGATTAGCACCTTGCTGAACCTCACATTCTTCTCGGGACCCAAGAAAGTAGGGTCCAGCACCAAGGCGTAGCTACCCGGGTTGGGCATCACCTTGGGATGGTCAGCTCGGGACCAAGTGACCTCTACATTGCACCAGTGCATGTAATGAGGAACAGCAGGGATCACAGCATTGACCTCCATGGCACGCCTATGCTGCGACTGCTTGTCGACAGGCTCAGAGGTGAATATCATGTAGCTCTCGTGGTGCTCTTGGTACTGGTTGCGGCCCCCATCATCATTGTTACCATTGTTGTTGCCCTGATAGTTGTTGTTGTTGCCTCTGTTGTTGTTGCGGTTGCGGTTGTTGTTGTTGTTGCGGTAACCCTCGTTGTTGAAGTAGCGGTTGGCTCCTAAAGCCACTTGATTCACATTCTCTCTTCTCGGGAACGCCGGAGGCCGAGCTGCGGGTGCGCGGGCAGGCTGCACGTTGGCATTTGCAGCTGGCAGAGGAGGAGGAGGCAAGCATTCATTCTTGATCAGATCCCACCACTCGCACTCCCGGGTAGTGTGGTTGGCTGGCCTCGAGGGGTGCTGAGTGTGGAAACTGCATGGGCCATCCTTCATGTCGTCAAAGACGAACTTCTTAGCCGGCTCCGAGTTGCCGCTACCCGGCTGAGGAGCCCTGTCGAATCCTGGACACAACAAATCCCTTCGGTGAACCTATCGGGTTTCGATTAGGAGAACCCATGAGCGCTGGTGGAATCGTCGGCTAGACAGGGGGCGAGATATACCCAGGTTCGGGGCCCTCGTAGAGGTAAAACCCTTACTCCTGCCTCTTGTCGATCTGTATTGAAGATTAGATCGGTTACAATGGTGTGCTCGAATCGAGAGTAGGTCTCGAGTTCAAGGCTTTTGGGTCGTGCGGTAATTGCTTGGTCCTCTCCTAGGGGGGCTCTCCTGGCCTTATATAGATGGCCAGGTCTCGAGTTTTACCCGGAGAGGACTCGAACTCTAGCTAGGTCGGTTTACAAGTTCCCTAGCTTAACCCGCAAGTTAGTGCGGGTGGGCTTCACGTGGGCCTTCTGGAGTATTCCAAGGGCGCCTCTTCTTGGGCCTTGGCCTTGGGCCTGAGAGGGGGTGTCCTTACCCGCAGGGTCCAGGATCCATATCTTCGTCAGTAGCCCCCGAGCGTCTGCTCGATTGGGATTTTTCAAGTCGAGTAGACGGTCAAACCTTTCTTGATCTTCTTTTGGAGGACCAGCTCGACTGTTATTGTCCTAAAGGGTGTGTTCCCTGTATCATGAGTCATCATGCTCGAGTAACGAGCAATACAAGTGCCTGTTTTTACGGCTTTTTTCACAGAAGGATGTGGCACAATAGCTTGGCTCTCCCGAGAGATCAGGGCCAATTAATTGCGACTAGGGCAAAAACATTCCTGTCCTACACAGATTCGAGACCTTCGACTCGAACCCGATGAGGTGATTGTTGCGACTGGGCCGTTGTGGACTTATCGAGTCGAACTTAACCTATGAGGGTACCCGGCGCGTCCGCTAGGATTTTTCTTCGTGTTGTTGACACGGAATTATACCGGAGGACGCAGCTTTCGAGTGCGATTCCAGGCCCAAAAAGAGAGACCTTTTTGGGTCTTACCTTCATATTCGAAGAATATTGCATCCGAATGTGCCTAGTCGGCTGAACAATCCAGGTTCTTATGATGTAAAATTATCATGTGTAGGAGAGGTAGGTTCTTCCTACCCGATTGATTTGTTTGAGTTCCACACGAAAGAAGTTTCGTGCTGGAGAAAAAGTTAAGTCCATATGAAAGAGTTTTCATGCTTGGAATGATGTGCCCATACGAAAGAGTTTTCGTGTATAGGGTATTTTTCTCTTGTTCGAAGAGGTTTTGCTTCATGAATTTGTTCATAGAAAAGTTGCTTTTATCCGAAGGAATTGTTGTTCGTACGAAGATATTTTCGCGTTTGAACTTCCAATCGAAAGATCTTGAGTTTTGAATGATGTATGCCATGACGTCATGGCGCACTCCTCTTCTCCCGATGGGACGTGACAGAGTGGTAGCAGATGGATGGCCCACCACGTCGTTCCCGGTTTTCACGCGAACCGCGCAGTAAATGCGCACGATCTTCTGTTAAGATCGTGGCACGGAACAGCGTTGGCCGCCCCTTCGTTTCATCTTCACACGTGGTGGCTGTGATAAGCGCCACGTAGCGCATCGTACGGCTGAGATCGTCTCGCTCCGTGTATAAGTACGGGTATTAGCGGTACGGTAAAATTTTCCCAGCTCTTTGCCTTCATCTTCTTCCTTGCGCCCATCTCCTTCTTCCTCGCGCTCGAGCTCGTGCTGCAAGCAATGGCTGGCAGAAAAAGACGCGGTGCTATCACTTCAGCGTCCGGTGAACCTTCTGCGCAACCCGCGCCCCGCGCCGGCGACTGGCGCTCCCCCAACACCACCGCGAAAAGCATCAAGGAGATGCAGCGGGATGCTGCCGGCGGAGACGGAGAAGCGGGTTCGCCTCGGAAAGAAGGAGGAGGTACCCAACCCGCAATCGAACGAGCGCGTGGTCTTTGTGGACCACGTGTCTCGGGGTCTTTATTTTCCTCTCCACCCTTTCTTCCTCGGGTTGCTGTATGTCTATGGCATACAGCTTCACGATCTTCCTCCGAACACGGTGCAGCACATATCGTGCTTCATCGTGTTCTGCGAGTGTTTTCTCGGCATTCGCCCACACTGGGCGCTGTGGAAGGCGCTCTTCAAAGTCCGGATCTTCCGCGAGAAATCGCGGGTGGAATCTGAGCCCAGCGAACCGCTTCGCACGGGTGGCTTCGGGATCCAGGCTCGACAAGAAAGCAGCTACTTCAACATGCACTTCATCGACTCCGCCCAAGGCTGGCGAAAGAAGTGGTTTTATGTCATCGATAACAGCTCGGGTGGGATCGTAGAATTCCACCCGTTCGCTGTTCTGACGAGGCGACAGTCCTGGGGGCACAAGATGTCAGCCGAGGAGACTCAGACCATTGCGCCCTTACTCGCAAGAGTAGCCACTCTCCGGGATCAGACTGCGGGAGTCGTGCTCAACGGGCTGCATCTGGCGAGTATCTTCTTGAAGCGCAGGATCCAACCTCTACAGCAAAGGCCCTCCGCTATGTGGGAGTATCAAGGCACAGAAGACCCCAGCCGAGTGAGCCGCGAGGAACTTTCGAATGTGGAATTCGAGAAGAAAATCGCGGCTCTCACTCGACTGAAAGTGGGGGAGAAGTTCCCCGATTGTTCAGTTGAGGCCTTTGCCGCTTCGAATCCTCCTTCAGCCGCGGTTAGTTTCTTCCTTCTTGTCTTTGAGTTGCTTCCTTTTTGTTCTGAGTCCTAGTCGATAAGGGTTTTTCTCGCCTTCTTTTTGTCTTCGTAGAGCCTAGCTATGGCAAACTGCTACCCGCCAGCTGCGGGGGAGGCTGCCTCACAGCTATTGGCGAGTCACCAGGATGGTGCGGCTGATACCAGCGTCGCTGACGCCTCATCGAGTTCTGAGCATGATTCTTCGGATGACGCTGAAGACTCGAATGGTGGCCCTTCCAAGCGTCGTCGGGTGGATGATACCGAGGCTACTTCCAAGGACAATTCCTTGGAAGCATCGCCCGGTCAGGCCCCTATCCATGCGACTCCACTTCGTTCACTCGCCCCTTCGCCTTCGTTTCCGGTGATGACTACCGCTTGGAACGCGGACCTGCTGGATGACGACGAAGATGACGAGTAGGTCTTTTTTCTTATTCTTGGTCGAACATTCTTTGTGCTTTCATTCTGATGCTTTTTATCTTTTGCTGCAGACTGCAGACTATTAGTACTCGCAGGTACGCTTCTTCCATTCCTCCCGAAAAGAGGAATAAGGCAAGGGATGCGGGTGAAACTCCCACTGCGGGCACCGTCCAAAATTCTCCCAGAGCAGACCCCAAAGCTGCGACTGCGGAACGTGAAGCCCCCAGCCTTGCCGCCAGGACTTCAGCTTCTAAGGAAGTGACGGATAGCTCCGCGGATCCGCTCTCTCGCGCCACCGGCCAGGTAAACTTCGTCTTCTGTCTTCAAATTTTTATCGGGTGCACGACAGTGCTCCCGATGGGAGTAGCCCCCGAGGCTGTAGTCGATCGCATGCGATCGGCTACAGGCTCAAAGTCTGGTTTATTTCTTCTTCATGATTTCATTTTTATCAGGTGCACGGCAGTGCTCCCGATGGGAGTAGCCCCCGAGGCTGTAGCCGATTGTGAATAATCGGGTACAGTCTCCAATTTAATCCTTTTAACTCTTCTATCTTCGTGCAGTCGCTCATTGATTCTCTTGCGGCGATTGGTCGCCGCGTCGTTATCGCCGAATCGGATTGCGAGTCACTTCGATCGGACCGTAGCCGACTTCAAACTGAGAACGACCTTCTCAAGGGTAAGTTTTATCATCCCCTTGTCTTCAGTATTCCGTCCATTCTTGATTTTTGATAAGCATCTCTTTGCAGCTCGACTTGAACTCTCGGAGTCCGAAAAGGTCAAACCCTCTGAGCAGGTAACTGCTCGGGAGGCTGACCTGACGGCCATCCGACAAGAGCTGGAGGCTTCCCGCATGCGATCGGAAGATTTTGGTCGACAACTTGCGGATGCGCGGAAGGCCTTGAAGGATTTAGAGGAAGCTGGCAGTAAGGCCGATAACGACGTTGTCGCGGTCCTCCGTCCCCTCGCTGAGCGCTTCGCGGGTTAGTTTCTAGGGTTCTTGCGACTTTGATCCTTCATTTTGCTGAACTTTGCTAAGTTTTATTTTCTTCTCTTGTAGGTTTCCTGGACGTTCCTCTGGAGATCCCTAGGCTCCCGCGTGTAGATTTGCTAACCGACACCCTCGCCCAACTTAAGAGGCACGCCGAAGGAGTTGGCTCCTTGATTAGCGATGCTACTCAAGTGTTGGCGCAACTGCATGGTCGCCTCGTTGCCAACGCCTCTCCTGCGCCCGTGCTAGATGATCTGTTGAAGGTCTTCTCGGAAGGCAATCTTCTGGATGCCTTCGCGGTCGCTCAGTCGGAGACTGGTGCGAAGACCGCCATTCAATTTTCGTTGGCGCACGGAGTCGAAGGTTTGGAGGAGGCCTATTCATCTCTTCCAGTCGACCCCTCCACGGGCAAAAAAGGTACGGCTCTCTCGTTTTGGCGAGCAAGCCGCTATTCTTGCTCGGAAGCTGTCTGAGATTTTTGCTCGACTGCGAGGAGGGGCGACTACCGCTAGCGGGAGCACCAATGTAGCCTCATAGCTTTTCTTTTTTCTCCTTGATTGTAATGAACCTTGGGATGTACTCCCGTACCTTTACCGTCTTTAATTGAAGTATTCGTCTGGAAATTTATTGTCCTTGTTTGTGTGTTGTCTCCCGATGGGAGTAGCCCCCGAGCGCTTGTCAAATGTGCGACCAGAAATAACTCGAGTAGGGAATCTTACTTCTTTCCTTGTATTCTTCCAGGCTACTGGGTTTGCCGCGGAAACTTCGGGTGGACGTGGTATTCCAGTAAATCCACTTGTCGCCGCTGTTGGCACTTTTGCGGGCCTTCGTGATAAGGTCCAGGAGGGTGAGCGCAAGCTAAAAGCTTTGCGCGGGGTAGCCGATGTGGCGAAATCCAAACAGAAATTGGCGGCTGAACGCGAACAATTTCTGATGGATGAGTTGGCTTCAGTCGCAAGGGATTTGCTCTGTAAGTAGTGCAGCCCCCGTGCCTTTTTCTTCCTTGTTTCCTTAGCTGACTGAGTATGTTTTTGCTCTTCAGTCGTTAATCCGGATGACAGGGAAGAAAAGCAGTGGGTAGAAAACCACATTCATCAAGAGGCTAGTAGCTCAAAACCTCATACGAATAATTTCTGGTCTGATCGCAGCCGAGGATTTGTGATGGCCACTTTGAAATTTCGAGTAATCCAGGCGAGAATTCTCGTGAGTTCTTTTCACGAGGTCTTGGTTGCGATGAATGCTGCTTTTTATCCACTCGAAAGGGGTCCCGAAGACTGGAGCTATCTTCTCAGGTTGTTTGGACGTGAAGGAGAAGTTCGCGCGTGTGTGTGCAATCAAATGACGTGCGGCGCGTTTGTAGCTCTTTCTTTTGTCCGAATATGGCATGCTGAGATAGACGTTAACTCCGTAGCTCGGCGCCCAGATTATGCAATCGAGGATATCTCGCCGTACTATGATGTTGTACGCCCTGCAGCGGAGAAAATTATCCGATTGACCTCTGAAGAAATAGATAGGGTTTTAGCGACTGAGAATGTTCAGCGTTTTGACTGATTGTCGGATGTAAATATCCTGTAATCTGTTTATAGTTTGTAAAAACTGTTGTAAGGTGTGTAACCTTGTATGAGTTATGTTTTTCTGTGATGCTTAGTTGTAGGTGTAGCCCCCGTGTGTTTATGGGGTGTGTACCTGTAACTTTTAGCATGTAAAGAACGAGAAGCTTCGAGTGAATATGATGAAGAAATCATGTCTTTATTGCAATCGCTGAGAAGCCATGTATTCGGGCTACAGTACTGGCTAGTATAGCCTTATTTTTGTTGTGATAACAAGTAAATCTAGGGATGAAATTTGCGGAGGTGAGCGATATTCCACGGATTGGAATAGATTCCTCCAGCCGCTGGATTCTTTAGCCTGTAGGCTCCACCTGGGATGACTTCGTGTATGATGAAGGGTCCTTCCCAAGGTGGTTCGAGCTTGTGTCCTTCCTTCTGTTTGAGCCGCAGCACCAGGTCTCCAACCACGAATGCTCTGTGGCGTATGCGGCGACTATGATAGTTGCGCAAGGATTGCTGATATACTGCGGATCTTGCGAGTGCGATGTCGCGCATTTCGTCGAGTGCATCCATATCTTCTGCGAGTGCCTTGTTGGAAGTTTCTTCGCTGTAGGCAACAACTCGTGGGGCGCTGAATCGAACGTCCTCGGGAAGGACTGCTTCGGCCCCGTATACCATGAAAAATGGCGTGTATTTCGTCGATCGGTTTGGAGGTGTGCGGAGGCTCCAGAGTACGGAGGGTAACTCTTCTGCCCAATGTCCTGCAGCGGGATGTAGGCGATCGAGTAGTCGCTTCTTTAGGCCAGCCGAAACTAAGCCGTTGGATCTTTCGACCTGCCCGTTCGTTTGCGGGTGGGCAACTGAAGCAAACTTGAAATTGATCCCTTTTTCCTCGCAGAACTGTTGCGTTTCCTTTGCTGTGAAGTTTGTTCCATTGTCTGTAATGATGTCGTGCGGCACCCCAAATCTGCATACGATGGAGTCGAGGAACTTGACGGCGCATTGGGCGCTAGCCGAAGTTACTGGCATAGCTTCGATCCATTTGGTGAACTTGTCGACTGCGACCAGCAAGTGTGTATATCCACCGGGCGAGGACTTGCGTAGTGGCCCAACCATGTCTAGCCCCCATTGTGCAAAGGGCCAGGCAATGGGTATCATGTGTAGTTCCGTAGCAGGTGCGAATCGCTGACAGGCGTCGCATCGTTCGACCAGGGCTTTTGCGTCGGTGGCTACTGTTAGCCACTAGAATCCTGCTCGAAAGGTTTTTCCCATTATCGTTTTCCAGCTAGCATGATGTCCGCAGTCTCCTTGGTGTATGTCTTGGAGCAATTCCTTGCCATCTTCGGGTGCGATGCATCGCTGAAGTATCCCCGAGATGCTTTGCTTGTATAATTCTTCATTGATCACCCGAAAGGATTTGCTACGCCTGATTATTTGTCGAGCCTCGCGTGGATCGGCTGGGAGCTGTCTATTGAGCAGGTAGTCGATATATTTCTGCATCCAGACTGGCTCGACCAGGAAGACCTGTCGCGATATGTTATGAGTAAGCTCGATAAGTGCAACTTGCGGGTTGACCTCTGTTTCTGGCGCTGCTGATGTTTCTGCGGTTTTCTTCACTTTGACCGATCGCTTGATCATCCGTTCGAAGTATATTCCGGGCGGTATGGGTGTATTTGTGGAACCCATGTTTGCCAGCCTGTCTGATTCTTCGTTGCTAGATCTTGCAATGTGCCTCAGCTCGCACCCTTGAAAGCTTCCTTCGAGTAGATTGTACATGTCACGATATGCGACCATGTTTTCAGCAATGGCGTCACATTCTTTCATTGTCTGCTGCACTATGAGATTGGAATCGCCGTAGATCATTAACCGGGTAGCTCCACAGGCGATTGCCATTTTCATCCCGTGCAACAGGGCTTCATATTCTGCGTCGTTGTTCGATGCTGGATCATCTGGTGGAAAGTCCAGTCGCAAGACGTATTGCAGCTTGTCTCCACGAGGTGAAATAAGAACGATTCCAGCTCCCGCTCCTTCGTTTCTCTTGGATCCATCGAAGTACATTATCCAATTGCTCGTGTATTCAGGCGGCCCGGGCGTTTGTAGCTCTGTCCATTCGCTTATGAATTCCACGAGTACTTGAGATTTGACTGCGTTGCGTCCTGCATAGGTGATGTCCTAGGCGCCCAACTCGATGCTCCATTTAGCTATTCTTCCGGATGCCATAGGGTTGTTCATGATTGTCTCGAGTGACGCATCATTAACCACTGTGATGGCATGTTCCTGGAAATAATGTTTGAGCTTTCGAGCCGTGAGAACAAATCCATATGCGAGCTTCTGGTAATGAGGGTATCTTTGCTTGCATGGCGAGAGCACTTCGCTGATGTAATATATTGGTCGTTGGACTCCGTATGCCTTGCCATCTTTAGGTCGCTCGACTACGATTGCTGTGCTGATGACCTGGTTTGTAGCGGCTAAGTATAGGAAAAGTGGCTCCCTTTCTTGCGGTGTTGCAAGGACGCGCCTGCTCTGCAACGATCGCTTCAAGTCTGCGAACGCTTGTTTAGCTTCGGGTGTCCACTCGAATTTGTCCGTCTTCTTCAGTAATTTGTAGAAGGGTAACGCTTGCTCTCCCAATCGTGCGATGATCCTGCTTAGGGCGGCTAGTCGTCCTGCGAGCTGCTGGACTCCGCGTAGATTGGTTGGCTCCTTCATAGTCAGGATGGCTTGTATTTTCTCCGGGTTGGCTTGAATGCCTCTGGCGGATACCAGGTACCCGAGGAGTTTTCCTGCAGGGACGCCAAAAACGCATTTGGTCGGGTTGAGCTTGATCCGATATGCATTAAGGGCGTCGAACGTCTCTCGAATGTCCTCGAGGAGTGTGTCCTCTACTCGAGTCTTGATTACGATGTCGTCAACGTACACATGTACGTTCTTGCCAATGAGATTGGCGAGGCATCTTTGCATGCAGCGCTGGTATGTTGCGCCTGCATTCTTCAGCCCGAAGGGCATTGTCGTGTAGCAGTAGACACCGTGGGGTGTGATGAATGTCGTCTTCTCTTCGTCTTCCCTTTTCATTCGGATTTGATTATATCCCGAATAGGCGTCCAGGAAGGAGAGGCGCTGGCAGCCTGCCGTAGAGTCCACGATCTGGTCGATTCGTGGTAGAGGAAAATTGTTCTTGGGGCAGTGCTTATTCAACGACGTGTAGTCGATGCACACCCGAAGGATATCCGTGTTCTTCTTGGGGACCAACACCGGGTTTGCTAACCAGGTGGATATCTTGATCTCCCTAATAAAGTTTGCAGCTAGCAATCTGTTTACTTCTTCTCCAAGCGCCTTCTGCTTGGGTTCTGAGAATCGTCGAGTCGTCTGTTTGATGGGTTTAGCGTCAGGAAAGACTTCTAGTGAGTGCTCGGCAAACTCCCTGGGTATTCCCGGCATATCTGAGGGCTGCCAGGCAAAAATTTCCCAGTACTCACGGAGGAGTTTGACGAGCGCGCCTTCCTATGCTGGCGAGAGGGTTGTGGAAACCATCGCGGTCTTTGCAGAATCCGTCGGGTGCACTTGATGCTTGCGGGTGTCGCTGTTGGCGCTGAATTCCAGTTCAGGCGCGTTTTTCTTCGTGAGGGGCATAACGGAGTGATCCGTGGTTTTTGCCAGCTCTTGAAGTTCTTCTTGCATCCCGAAAGATTTTGCGATCTCATTAAATTCTATGTCGCACTTGTCTGATTTCTGGAAGTCTCCGTCGATGGTGATCACACCATATTCGCCGGGTAGCTTGAGTTTCAAGTACGCGTAATGTGGTACGGCCATGAATCTGGCGAACGCTATTCGACCAAGAATGCCGTGGTACTGTGAGGGCCAGTCGACGACTTCGAAGTCCAGGAATTCCCTTCTGTAGTTGCTTGGAGAGCCGAGCACAACTTCTAGGTTGATTGTTCCGAGTGGACGGATTGCCTTGGGGGATTTTTCTTCTGCTTTTGGTTTCCACTCGCGACTTCCGCGGCGACCAGAGTCGCGACTTCGCGTGAATTCTGCCGCCACTAATTCCTCCCTATCCTCGTGGTCGTAGTATTTCCTTCTCTTTCTTCGCCCATGGTGGTCGTCTTCGTGTGCGGGTGACGACCCTCTTTCGTTGCGTACTGCGTCTTCTCCATTAGCCCATTTTTCGGCTATGATCATTAACTCCCCGATGGTTTTGGGCGCTGCTCTGCCTAGTTCTTCCCGAAAGGCAGTTCTTCTCGCACCTTTGGCGAAGGCCTCAATCGCCACTTCTTCCGAGATGGTTCCTGCGGTGTTCCTGAGTGTGGTCCACCGCTGGATGTATTCTCGGGTAGACTCGCCGCTTTTCTGTTTACAGGTTCGTAGTTCTTCGATTGTAGCCGGCCTCTTGTAGGTCGACTGGAAATTTTTGCAGAAATCGCGGTGCAAGTCATCCCATGATGCGTAGCAAGATCTTGGTCTCCTCTCCAGCCAACTGCGGGCCGCTCCAACTAGATGCAAATTGAGGTATTGCATCGCCGTGTTCTTGTTCCCACGTTGGCATTTTACTACCGTGAGGTAGTCGCTTAACCATTGAGAAGGCTCGAGTGAGCCATCGTACTTTGTCACTTCTGTGCTGAGCTTGAATCTTTTGGGTAAGGGTGCTTCGCGAATGCTGCGGGCGAAGCAGAGTGCACCGCAGGTTTCATCATCCGAGGAGCCGGATGACGATCGTTCGCGATATCTTGATGCCCTCGCCCTGTCCACCTTGTTCTGTGCGATGTCCGATCGTGCGTCGCGTCCGGGCTGCTCGCGATCAGCGTCCTTCCGTGGTTCCTTGCTTCGTTTTCGCGAGCGGCTGATGTGGTGCCGTGAGCTTTTGTCTCTCGGGCTGTCGTCGCTGCTGCTTCGACTATCGCCGCGGCGGCGGGCTTCTTTTCCTCGACCACGTCGTAACGATTTGTCTTTTCTCGGGGATGAGCTTCTGTGCCTGCGGGGCGTTTCTTTATCCTTGTCCTTCTCCTGTCGCTCCTTCTCCAATTGTTCTTCAGTCTTCTTGCGATCGTGAGAAGCGAGCCTTGCGGCTGCCAATCCTAGTCCTTTACGAATTTGCTTGTACTGTTCCACCCGAGGGTCACTTTCCGTCGGTTGGTTCATCTGCATGTAAGTTGCCGCGGCTAGTATCGCGGCAGCTGGGGTTTGCGGGTAAACGTTGCCGTCGTCGTCGACCCTCATGAAGGAAGACGTGGTTGACCTGTTGGTCCCAGCCATAGATTCGTAGTCCCTTGACGATGCTGCGTGTCCCTTCCTCGCGGGTCGGGTACCGACTGAGGGTGCAAGGGACTGCTCGGCTCGTCGTAGGCTTGATTCGTCCGCCGCTCTTCTGCGACGGGCTAGATCCGCTCGGGCATCTTTGATGTTTGAGGCCGCTCTCACTAGGTGATAGTGGTAGGCGGTCAGGTCCTCCTGTGTCGCTCCTGCCGCGGGTGGATGACTTCTTCGCATGGCTTCCTTGGCCTTGTTCCAGGCCTCCCGCGAGACGCCGATTATATTGCGCTCGGTTGCGCTGAATTCGGTTTCCGGGGGCTGTTCCGATCCTGCCATGCAGACTTGGGCCAGTCGTGGCCCGTGCGTCCTAGGCGCAGATTGGAAAGCTTCCCGTACCCGAGATGGTTCCTCTGTCGAGAGGGCGTGATAGTCGACTGTGTTGAAACGGATGGACTCGCCACTTTTCTCCATAGGAAAGCGCGAGTTGACGGCTCCAGATTCAGATTCAGATTCATCCGAGAAGTGGAGGATTCCGTCTCTGTTCGTCATGAAGTTGAAGCTCCCGAACGTCAGGGTGACGCTCTTCTCCAGATCCTCGAATACCGGGCGTGATTCCGGCGAGTGAGGTGTGACCACGACATATCCGATCCGTATAGGATTGCTTGGATCCGTAGTCGATGGTTTCCAACGGGAGTTGGACGTCGATGAAGCCGAAGATGCCGGTGATCCAGCGCCCGCGATTCCCACAGACGGTGCCAATTGTCGAATCCTGGACTCAACAAATCCCTTCGGTGAATCTATCGGGTTTCGATTAGGAGAACCCATGAGCGCTGGTGGAATCGTCGGCTAGACAGGGGGCGAGATTTACCCAGGTTCGGGGCCCTCGTAGAGGTAAAACCCTTACTCCTGCCTCTTGTCGATCTGTATTGAAGATTAGATCGGTTACAATGGTGTGCTCGAATCGAGAGTAGGTCTCGAGTTCAAGGCTTTTGGGTCGTGCGGTAATTGCTTGGTCCTCTCCTAGGGGGGCTCTCCTGGCCTTATATAGATGGCCAGGTCTCGAGTTTTACCCGGAGAGGACTCGAACTCTAGCTAGGTCGGTTTACAAGTTCCCTAGCTTAACCCGCAAGTTAGTGTGGGTGGGCTTCACGTGGGCCTTCTGGAGTATTCCAAGGGCGCCTCTTCTTGGGCCTTGGCCTTGGGCCTGAGAGGAGGTGTACTTACCCGCAGGGTCCAGGATCCATATCTTCGTCAAGCCCGGTATGGCTTCTTGTTGCCTTGGCCCTGGTTCTGGTTGCGCCCGTACTGGGCTCCAGCAGGTTTTTGCCCTTGGCTACTCCCAGCTCCAACACCCACAGCATTCACCTCCTCAGGGTCGTACCGAGTATCTATTCGGTCGCCCCTGCGCTTGTTGCGGAACTCGTTGTGCTTGTTGTTGAAGTTTCTTCTCGGCTCAGAGGAGTCCAAGAGCGGCTGAGTAGGATCACCAAGTGCGTACTGATCCGCGATCTTGATGGTCTCCGCCAGTGTGTTCGGCATCTCCCTCTTCAACCTTTGCCACAACATGCTGCCGTCCTTGCAACCCTGCGCAAACCAAGTGATGGCCTGCGCCTCGTTCACACCTTCGCAGGTGTTCCGCAGCGTGCTCCACCGAGTAAGATACTCGCGATCCGTCTCGTCTTCTCGCTGCCGGCAAGCGGACAGCTGCTGTGGCCTATTCGGCCTCTTGTAGGTGCTAGTGAAGTTGCTGACGAAAGCATCCGAGAAATCTAGCCAGCAATTGATGTTGCTCTTGTGCAAGCTGTTGATCCAAGTGCGAGCTGGACCCTCTAACATTTGCAGAACATACCGCACTGCCCATCTCCGGTTGCCGCCTGCGATGTGAACCACGGTGACATAGTCGTTGAGCCAGTCTTCTGGCTTGGTGCTGCCGTTGTAGCTCTTCGTGCCTCTGGCGAGCTGGAAATTCTTCACGGACGGCTCGTTCATGATGCGCGGGCCAAAGTACCCAGGGCCGGGAGGCCCCGTGTTCTCGAGCTGCGCGGATAGATTGATCCGGTCCAGCTTGTACCTGACGTCAGCGGGCTCCAGCACACGCTCACCCACGCAATCCATGATGTCATACCCAGCCAGCCCCATGGCCGAGTAGCCATCATCATATATGTCCACCTCCATGGCCACAGGCTGCTCCACCAGGTTGGCTACTCGGTCAGCCGCACGCGGCTGAGCAACAGCTGCCTGGTGAGGCCTCCGCCGAGCAGGCTGAGCAGCCTGTTGCCGAGAAGGGCTCGGGCGATCTCCACCTCGCGTCTGGCTATGAGCTTTATGGGCTTGTAAGCCTGCTCCAGCAGAGTTGTGTTTCTGGCCGGACTGTCGCGGCACAGCGAGCTGTTTCGCGGCGACAGTCGGGTCGTACACCTGCACTTGCCTGTTCCTTCCCGGGTTGCCGCTGCGGTCCCTCTCGCGGCTGGGGTGCGGAGATGAGGCCTGATCGTTAGATCTGGCCGCATGCGAATGCACCACCTGCGAGCCGCCAGCACCCGGGTTGGCTTTCCGGAACTCCTCGTTCTGCCTGGCAGCCTCTAGCACTAGCTCGTTGAGCCTCTCCTACTGCCTAACGCGCGCGTCGCCGTCGAGATGCGGCAAGTCGGTGGCTACGGCCTCAGCAGCTCTAAGTGTTTTGGCGGGGGTGCTGTACCTAAGTCTAGTGGAGGTGTTTGCGGTGGCGGACTGGCTAGGAGCCTCTACAACAGTTGCCATCTCGGCACCTAAGTTGCGCCGCGTGGCGCCTACTTTGCTAGACCTCCTAGCAACTGGCGTGAAACCGTGAGCCTTGTTGTACTCGTTCTGATCTAGGCTAAGCTCTAGCCTGATCTTCTCCAACTCCGCCTGCTCGACGAGCAGCTCCTGCCGCTGCCGGTCGAGCTGCGACTTCATAGTCAGGAGCTCGATGTCAGTGGGAGGAGGCATGCCAGTTCGCGCAGCGGACGCAGGGATGGTTGGAGTAGTGGAGATGGGGAGGTTGCAGTCCTTCTCGTAGGGCTTGTGGGTCTTTCCGCCAGCGCTCGAGCCAGCGAGATCCTCGATGACGCTCGCGGCGCCAGCCGCGCCCTTGCCGGCATCCGCGGCCAGGCCAGCCACCATCACCTCCACGCTGTCTGCGGAACAGCTCGTAGGCCGTCCGCGAGCAGCAATCACAGCAGGAGGATCCTCTGCGACCAGCACCTCCTCCGGAAACTCGTTGACGACGGCGATGGCGACGTAGACGAGGTGCGAGCCGAAGGAGATCACCGTGCCGCCCTCCGGCATGGCCTTGCCGCCGAAGTCGCCTGCGTTGTCGATGACGAAGTTGAAGGAGCCGAATCTGTGGACAAGGCCACAGACTACGCGCTCCGCCGAGGTAGATCCCGTCCGAACAGAAACTCCAGCCAGCGCCGCTGGTTGCCCCACGGTGGGCGTCAACTGTCGTGGTGGTGTCACAACAGATGCCATAGGATGGCTAAAGTTGTGGGGACGATGGACGTTGGAGGTGCTCGGGGAGGGATCACGCGACGGGTAGCCGGGTGAGGTAAGGATCAAACACTGCTAACAAGACAATCTATCCAGGTTCAGGGCCCTCGTGAGGAGGTAAAACCCCTACTCCTGCCTTTCTCTTTGTGTATTATCGCTTCACCGAGTAGCCACAGTACAAGTGTTCTTGCTACCGAGTAGCGACTCTTCTCTCTTCGTGATGAACTAGGTCAAGAATATGCACCAAGTCTCCAATCTAGGTCAGCATCCCTCGCGCAGGAGGGGGCAGGGCACCTTATATACTCGATGCCCAGCCGGATACAGCCAAATACAAACAGATGTCGACATTGTGTATACATTGTCCTTCTTCCGAGCTCCCGCTGACAGCTTTGGCTTCTAACCTTGTCATGTCCGGAAAGTCGTTGGGCAAAACCAAGTAAGCAGTCTGTTATCACTGTGCCGAACACAGAGTAGGTCCCCCTATCCTGCGACGCCCTGCTGACACACCGTCGCTGTGAGGCACGCCGTCCTCAGATGAATAGTGGCATGAATAGTGCCAAGTACGGACCCGGGATACGCGGGATCCTGTGTCAGAACGGCTCCTTTGACTTCTGGCCCGAGTAGGTTCCCGCCAGTTCTACTCGGACCAACTCTTCCACTCGGAGGAACATAACTTCCTTGACTCATCCTTCTGGTCATCTTTTGTGTTAGACCGAGTAGCAGTCAACCGGGTAGCGAGTGCCGGGTAGGCGGCTACTCGGCTGAACATCCCTTCTGATCTTGCCCTCAGCACTTGCCTTTACCCTACTCGGGGGTAACCCCCCGACATTACGGTTCTTTTCTCGAAGAGGTTGATCCGTAGAATCTTGAAGTATTTAGCGGATACACCTTAGGTAAGAGGGGAACACTTAGGAAATGATCTTCACGAAGATCGAGTATCTCATAGCTAACTCATGACAAGATTGTTCGTAAAGAACTTTTGAGTTAACAGGCATGTAACACATCAAGATAACGGAGTTAATAGGGGAAGGTTTCAAGTTTGCGGACGATTGGTCTTGAAAGGATTTAGAATATGAGCTTTGCACAAGACTTTAAATACTTTTGGAAAAGAAGGGTTGAACAACTTTTGACATATAGGTTTCTTCAAACAGAATACCAGAATGGGGAGGATGGTCTTGAATATCACAATGTAATATCCGTAGACGAGGAAGAACACGATAAAACACTGTAATCGTGCGTCACAAAAATTTGATACAGGATCATGTTCACTCTTTGGAGTAGACACGGAAGATAACAGAACTTTCATTTTGTCAAGTTTTGTCGAAAACTTTGTCAAAGATCATGATGCTACTTTACGACAGAATATGAGTAAACACGGAATGTTGGAACACCGTGATTAAGGAGGAATTCTTGGTCACACCATAAGGATGGTTAACCAACCGGAAGGAATAAGGAATCTTTTTCCTATTGTGGATTTGACGAAGCATTACGTTTACCACATGGTTAAGATCCCATGGCTGAAGTAACCGACAAATTCACACAATGTGTGAGATGAAAGGAACTTCAAGTACAAACAAGTTGAAAAAGGGAACTGATCAAAGGCGGTTACAAAACACCACGAGACGTTTTCATGGTGAACTTGTTTCCACTAGAACAAAAGTTATGATCAACTGAGGGATATTGGAAAGATCAACTTCCAAGTTATCCTGATTGTTCTAGATACTGGCAGCAGGCTCACGACAAGCCTTTCATAGGTCATCAAGTGAAAGGGAAACTTTGGTTCGGAAGGACGGCGAGGCAAATCCTAGAATAAGACACACTAGAATTCTCACGGAGAGTGGTTGTTCTTACGGATTCAAAGGGATATGACATTAGGACTTCCGTCTAATTGTGTCAACCACAACATCAACCATGCCGGATTTTGGAAAGACCTGATTCAATACCTTGAGGAAACACCAACCATCATTTCTGCTTGAGATTCAGCTCTGGTTAGTGAGTTGATAACTCAGACTAGGTATGTACGATCGAAGAGATTGCACCGGTTACCAACGAGATACATATGCTGGAATCTCAAGACATGGACTATGATGTCACACTCAAGAGGATGAGTGAGATTGTAGAACTCATGTATTAGCAACTTGCGAAAGATGGTTGCACCTACATGGACTACTTGCAATGAAACACATCAGAGTCCTTGTTGGGAAGATGATTGCGAAGATAACGAAGTTCTTAAACTTCTTCTCTTTCACGAAGGATCAGTCAGTGGCTTAGTGTGGATGCAAACTTCTTCAAGGAATGGAGGTAACAACCAACCATCTCAAGAATAGTCCACACATACATGACCGACTTGGAATTATTCCCGAGGGAACGGAAAACTTTACTCGAACCCATGGAGACAACTTTCACCATAGGCACATGAACCAGAGAAAGTCACTTCAAACATCCAGAACACAACCTTCATGATGACACAAAGATGATTCTCGAAAGTTTCCAACGTTGTTGCCATTTGTTCAACATGAACCTCTTGCAACTTGGAGAAATAGGAATGTCATCGATGGGCTCGACAACACGCTTATCAAGACACTCCAAGCATAGGAACTCATATGATCTATGGACAAGGCAATATATGGGTGAGACCAAAGTACATGAAGGTGTACTCGGGAAAAACACCATGAATGGAAACACCATCAAGATAGTCCTTGGGTCTTAACTTGATTTGACGATAGCCCAAATCAAATCAAGAGGTAGAGTGATATCATGTCCACAAAGGAGATACTGTCCTGCTTCAACACGAGGAAAACTAGACATCCCTTAAGAAAGGATCAAGTTAGGCAGAGCTTTTGCCTTTCAACTCTCCAAGTTGTTGTTTCAGCTCAACCAACTAGTCCAGGATATCCAGTAGGGATCCTTGGAGAAAGGAGTAGTTCAAATTACCCCTTATTTAAACATCACGGTCAGGTAACAACCTGGTGATACTTCTAGCAAGACAACCAGAATATCACAACCCACCGGTATGTCTTGGAGTTTGAGAGGGATATTTCTTCTCCAAAGCAACCGATATGATCTTGAGAGCTTCAGCATGAACCTAACTCTCTGACCAAGAATGTGCACCAGAATGAAAGGATTTTGTAGCACGGTCAACTTTAAGTAGATACCGGGTGACCAGTAGTGCTAAGAAGGATACATATGTTTCTGAATTTTTTCAAAGCAATAGGAATTGCTAGGAATAACTAGTACACACATCAAAGCACATACCCATCATACTCAAGCATTCAATCTTGGAGGAAGGGGTGAAGATGTGTGAGAGCATCTCTTCATCATTAAGTTCATGAAATTGAGCATGACCTCTTGATACAAAAGAGTGTGATACTCGAAGGTGGAACAGAACAGAAGCTTACAAAGCTTCTTTAATCTGCGGATTACAAAACTTTGACCTGGTACTAGAGATGAACGAGGTACTGGAGTTTGTTTCTCCTGACATTTCAAAGGTGAAATGTTCTGACGGAACACGATAGCACATGCATTGGAACACTCCAACACAGATATGCAACTTGGTTTCAAAACAACGGATAGAGATTTGAGAACAACTAGAAGGTGGAAACATGCTCAGGGAAGATCCTAAGGTCAAGTTGATTGCACATGGTAATACTCATTTGTAGAACCCATGCTAAAAAGAGAAGTATATCAGAGTCAAGAACAAAGATTTGGAAATCATAATGACCACCCTTTGTTGTGATCTCTTTTTATTCCAAAAGAAACCCTATGACTAGGAGAGTTGGAATTGCCTAGCCATCCTGAGGTAGAACAGATTCTTCATGATCCAAAGAAGCAAAACTTGGATTAAAGGTCAGCATCCTGTACTGATGGCATGAGCATCACATGGTTATGAAAACACATGACTCAACTCACCACAACTCAGCACATTCCGGGACCTTCGGTTCAAGTCCAAGGGTCTAAACATTGAGAAAGGGGTAACTACTATCTTAGTGCCTTGAAGGACACTACGAATAGCAATCACCAAGTATCTCTCAAAAGAGAAACATAGCTCCGAAAAAATTTGAGCAGAGGATGAAAGATACATTCGAGATGAAAAGCAGATCTCGAGTTCCAGGATTTAGAACTTTGAAACATGTAGGAATGTGGAATCTATACAACTTTGAGAGATTATGAATGGAAGGAAATATCCCAGTTTAAGAGATACAACGGAGTAAGGAACACACACGACTCTAGAACTTAACCCTAGGTCAACTTGGGTAAAAGAACGTCCTTGCCGAAGAAGGCACCTAGGTTTTGAATGACTAGAAGAGATAGCAAAACCTTTTCAAATCAAAACAGGTAAGATGACCCAAAACTTGAGCGATACCAGATAAAGAGTATAAAGAGTCCTAAGAAGGTTTTTCACAATCATTTGAAGTTTCAAAATAGTTTTCACAAACACTAGACTCAACATCGACCAAGCAGTAAGGTTTTCCTACAGGCAGTCCCGCTCTGATACCATGACTTGTCAGACCCCAGACCCAGAGATATACAAACTGTCATGTGCTCCTAGCAATGGACTCACAAGGGCTTCAAGGTTACCAGCCCCGGCTGCAACAAACAACGGCAGGCAGACCGGATTCATCGGCACGTAGTCCGGATCCCCGGTCTACTACTCCTTGTGTACATGCTAGTCATAACCAGATATGTATACCCAAGCATCCACGAGTCGGATGAAACTGAAGGAACGGGACCAAAGTTATACAGAGCTGCTATGTGTCCAGAAAGTGCAACAACAATCGAGGGTTACTGGGGTTACCTCGCCCCAGGCCGAATCACATCGGTAGGCGGGCTCGGACATGGATCGTCGGCTCCACAACCGCGAATGCGACAACTATGCAGGCATAGCCAAAACTGTATAACGATGAGCTCGAAACCAACAACCGATCAACGCAACACTCTAGACATTGAAGTTGTATTAAACAGGTGTTACTAGAGTATAGCTTACAAGCAGAGGTCACACGACCCAACATTACATCAGACAACGGAAGGCAAATTATGTTGCTAATCAACAAGAACCAAAAAGGCCTAAGAGGCCGCAACATAAGGCGACGTCCCAGCCCATAGATTCCAGGATGCTACCTGGGAACCCCAAACTACTCGTCGATGTCCACGTCGAAACACCACCGAACTGAGGAACTCCACCTGAACCAAGTTGAAGCAAACATGAGTACGGGAGGTACTCAACAAGACTTAGTTAACCTATTATATATCTGCTTCATTTAAAAGAGTTATGAAGGTTATTTTGCGTAAAGCCATCTTTGTTTTTCAAGTTGAGGAAGGAATAACACGTCTCATAGAGTATTTTGAAAACAGATGAGAAAGCTACTCAACTACTGATATCATCATCTTTTTAATCCACCAAAACATTTCAGCACCTCGTGCTTCAAAGATCACCACCTACAGTTGTTCCACTATCTCATGCTATAAGGTAACCCCTCTCGGCATCTCCGAGGAGGCATCCTTCATCCGTTATCAACAAGTTTTAATCATTCCGTTTAAGTTGTCTATGATCACAGAATCCGTCACCAAGTCGTCTTTAACCGCAGACACGGCTTTTCGAAAAGATTTAACACTGCAGGGGTGTACAACTTTACCCACACGTACCAACCGACTCTTAGTGCCACATGATTAGCACTATCCCGGGAAGTGCCGACAGAGGGTGGTCGATTCCCAGCCTTTACCTTGTCGAACCATATCCATGAGTCAACCCAAACAGGGCCACCCCGTCAACAGGTAGTTGGCCACCTCCTGACGGCACCTATTACAGTGAGTCAGGATCAAGATCCGTGTACGTCCATCACTTTTCCCAGACACGACCTAACTTTCTCCAAAACATTTTCCGACTCACACGCATATGGAAAGCTCAAACTACGTGGCTCATGGATAAGGTTAAACAAGTTAGTTAGCCGGGCGGGGTTCATCGGCCCACGTGTGGCTGTACGCTTAGTCTTGGCTCGAAGGCGAGAACTCGCTCCTAGGGGCATGAACAGGACAAAACGTCACAAGCCATTGTGGCCTCACATCCATGCCATGATTAGTCAAGTTATCAAAGGTAAAACAATTCACACAACCTGACATAGTAGATTCACGCGTTGACCAGATTCATCAACCGGATGGATCAGATCATAACTAGGCATGGCTAAGCAAGACTCACAGGGTTTAGCGGAGCGTGCACAAACAAACCTATAGCTGCTAGGAGCAGTGGATCAGGATATCTAGGTTATGCAGTATACAGGAGAACTCTATCTACTGACATCAAATAGTTTGGAATCGAATGCAAACCACGTTGAAACTATATATGAGCAGATAAGAGGTTATGCTTGCCTTGGTTATAAGAAAACCAATAGAAATATCTTCTCGGATAAGTGCTTGACTTGTCGGTTAAGATCAAGTATTCACCATTAGACTGTTGGCCTTCTCTTCGGAGTCACGTTCTACCGAGGGGAAACAAACACCGAAAAGAAGAATAACAATCAACACATGGCATCGATGCAATGCGCAATATGTATGCATGAGCAAGTTAATGCACTAGAATAAAGCCCTAAACATGATCGTTGGGTTGCTAGGGTTCGTATGTCAGTTAAGCATTTTTACTGAATTTATCCCGAAATAGACCCCGGAGGGGGGTTTCGGGCGATTCTGGAAATGAGTACAAGTTAAAGTGCTCAAATAGGTTTCAAAACATCATA
This sequence comes from Alopecurus myosuroides, assembly GCA_028641055.1. NCBI lineage: Eukaryota > Viridiplantae > Streptophyta > Magnoliopsida > Poales > Poaceae > Alopecurus > Alopecurus myosuroides. The sequence goes on from CM054059.1 coordinate 123,931,611, forward strand.
AATAGGTTGCATTTGTCATTTGGAGAAATTTGGTATATAACTTTTAATTTTCTGATTTTATTGGATAAAAACTTATTTTCTCTATTTTAAATGAATTAAACAACATTAAATAAAGGTCATTTCTCGAATTTCTCAAACATGTGTGGAAAATACTTATTTGGATAGAGAATAATTTTCTGAACGTTTTGGTATCTTGAACACATTTTTCTGATTAATAATTTAGGAGATATTAAAGTTACAATTTTAAGTCATTTTCTGGAATTATTAAAAAGGGGATTTATGACATCAGGATGACATCATCGTTGCATCATCCAGAGAAGAACTTCTCTGTTGCTCTCGAATTCGAATGCCTCGATTGATAAAGTGTGTAATTGGTTAGGGGCCTAGGTAGAGGGGCTTGAGGGCGACCATTAGGTGGCGGCGGCTGGTCGGATGGCCACCAGAATGACCGGCGCCGACCATAGGCGCGGCGGCGGGCGGCGGCCGGCGGCGCCAAGGCAAACCGGAGGGGGATAAGACGAGCTGAGGGCACCCACGGGTGCGGAATATAACCCTGAGCGCCGTGGAGGGGTCGAGGAAGCCGGAGGAGCAGCGGTGGCGGCGCAATCGACGGCGACGGCGTTTGGCCGGAGCAAAGGGAACGCCCCGATTCGCGATATTGCAGCCATCCCGGAAAAGGAAGGTTGACAGAGAGGTAGAGGAGGTTCCGGCGCTCCTCTAGAGCCTCTCCACTGAGCTCGGGACGGCTCACAGCGACGGCGCCATGGCGGCCAAGGGAGCTAGGGTTTCGGGTTCATTCTCGGAAGCAGATACAGAGAGGGAGGGAGTGCGGTGACCGAGTGAGGCGAGAGAGAGGTGGAGGAGGGGTCACGGCACTGCGTGGCATCCTCATCCGCGCGCCCACGCGAAGCAGGAGGTGGCAGGCACGCCGGCGAGCTGCATGCCTGCCTGCGTGGAGGAGGAAGAGACAAAAAAGGGCATCTTTGAATAACCCCCTAGGATAACAGAGTTTTATGAACATGTACTTTTCACCTTAAAAACATAACCAAAAGCAAGTTTTGAGGGCCTTTTTGTGAAGCAAAAATTTCACAAAAATAACTTTTGGAAAGATCACAAAATTTCCAACCAAACCATGTTTTGTTTTTGTGTAAATGAAATATTTTTCAATACAAGATTTTGGAAACCGAAATCAGTACTATTTGTGGGATTTTTGTCAAACCATTTAAATTCACAATTTAAATTGTTTCAAAATGGTTTAAATTTGTAGTTTCATGCATGTATGAGATGAACACAACACCACAACCCTTTGGTAGCAAAATTTGGGATGTTACAAATTCTTAACCATAGTTTTCGTTCTTTCCCAAGATTGAGAAACATATTCATTATAATTTTGTCTAAAGTTCATAATGATACTCCTCAGTTGTATGATTTTTGCGGTGGATAATACTTCCCAATAAAAGCATCTTTGCATTTAGTCCAAAAACCAATGCTATTTATAGGAAAAGACAATAACCATTCCTTAGCTCTTCCTCTTAATGAGAAAGGGAACAATCTTAATTTCACAATATCACCATCTACCTATTTATATTTTTGCATGTCACACAGCGAAAAAATAGCGTGGAACTTGTCCATAGGCTATGAAAGATATAGAGGGATATAGCAAAGTTACATTTAAAATAGCATGATGAAAAAATGGTGAAAAATAACCCAAATATTTAAGATTTTAGGCTAATCAACACAAAAAAATTGTTCAAAAGCAATGAATGCATAACCAGGTAACCATTTCAAATGTCAAGGCCAAATCCATGACACAAATACAAATACGAGGTGAGGTGTGAATCTGTAGGTAGCCTGTTACGTCTCTTTGTGTGACAAGCATATGACAAGAAACATGCATACACTACTTAAACTTTAATTATATGAAAGAAACATGCATAAAGTTCAACTATTTAGCTGCAATCAGTGTTGTATAGGAAAGAAACTATAGGAAAGAAATATAATTTGAACTATTGCATGCCATCATAATATAGCGCGCTATAGAGTTACCTAGTTTAGCGCGATTTAGCGCACTAAAAACGTCATTAGCTCTGTAGTGGCAACTTTTGGCCAAATATAGCGTAGACCCTCAAATTAAGCTATAACGCGCTAATAACCGCAAAATAACGCGCTATTTTTTTCAATGATGTCACATAACTCAAAAAAGTTATTTAAATGAGAGGCAACATCTTCTCCAATATCAGAAAATTGATCTTTCATGACAAAATTCAACACTGCAGGTTCAATTTCATAAGAATCTACTGTAGAAGGAGGTGGAGAAATTTGTGTGCATATAAAATCATTATTATTGGTACTAGTAAAGTCACAAAGCTGTGTAGTATCATCGGTAGCCATGCTTGCAAGATAACACAAAATAAACTAACAACGCAAATAAAAGACTACAAACTAGAGAACTAATTTGGGGGGGGGTTGGTAAAGAGAAAGCAAGAATAAAAAAAAGTAAACTAAGCATGAACGAAAAAAAATAGAGTGGAAGTGTGAGACTCCCCTTGCTGCAAGCATGAAGTCCTAGGCAATGGCGCCAGGAAAATTACTTGATGCTGACGTGATCACACACTCGTTGGGAGACCCCAAGCGGAAGGTATGGTGTAGTCTAGGGAAAATTTCCCCAGTTAAGGAACCAGGGTTTATCAAACCAGTAGTACTTTGTAGTCTTGGAGAAGGTTGCTTGTTGTCTGGCGCTTCAATAAGCATGGAACCTACAAACAAACACAAACTCTCTCTTGCCCCAACTTTCCGAAAGGTTGCCAATATTTCGGTCGTGCTGAAAACTAGAGAATTAAACGTATACAGTCTTGAAAAGTAAATAAAGTAAAAAAAAACAAAACAGCAAGGAAACATTTAGGATTTTTTTTTAAAGAAGGTTGTAAGTATTAGGAAAATAGGACCTGTGGCCATAGGTTCACTAGTGGTGTCTCTCCAAAGAAAACAAACATGCTGAGTGAACAAATTACAGCCGGGCAATTGAAAAATCATGAATGTATAACAATTCTATTATGACGAGATATAGTTCACATTTTCTAACATTGTAGGAATTATGTCAAGGCATATGGACCACTATCCATCATGCATCCATATCTAAAAGTCCACCTCAAGAAAGCGATCAAGTAAATGTCTCTCTTATTAAGTTGTAGCAACAAAGTGATTGCATTGTATGCAACAGAGAAATGCATTAAGAACAATACGTAATGTAAGAAGTGGTCCTCGTCCATATACAAGAGCGTCGTTGTTTTATCCCTCGTAGCAACAACACATCCCTCATACGTTATGTTTCTGTCACTCGAGCATAGATCTAAGGGAGGCATGAACCTACGATCTAGCATATAAACCTCGCTTGGTGGTGAAAACAACTACATGGCCAAGATAATCATAAACACCAAAGAGAATTGCAAGAAAATATTAAAACTCTCTACGAATATAAGTGAAGCATCTCAGATTGACTTAAAATGTAATCATAATCTCATGGTTCATCTGATCCCAGCAAATAGAACACGCACAATTATATAACGATGGTCTCGATCATGTGAGGTAGCTTACGAGACTCTAAACATGGAGGAATAGGTGAGAGATAGCAACCATATAGCTACTGCTATGGACCCGTAGTCCTGAGTTGAACTACTCACGCATCTTTCCAGAGGTGATCGTGGCAATGAAGAGGCCTCCGATGAAGGGTGCCTCTGTGTATGTTTGCTCTCTCTCCCCTCGATCTGAGATGCACAATATAGGGCTTCTAGGGAATTTTTTTATGTCAATCTGAGATGCATAATCTAGGGCTTCTGCATCCCTAGATTTGGCTTTTGATGTGACATCGCCTCTCTGTATGTTTGGGAAAAATAACTCCATCCCAAACTTTTTAGGGTTAAGGGAAACTTATAGGCGAACAAGCGGCGTGAGGCGATACCTAGGGGCTCCAGGGGCCCACGAGGCATGGCCTAGGGCGGGGCCACCCTGGAGGACCCTTGGCTCCCCTTCGGCACTTCTTTGAATTTCGTCTTTTTTCGGGTAAAAACGATCTTCGTGGATTTTCGGGGCTTTACAAGAATATTCTTTAAGAACTTTTCCGAAATAGAAAAACAAAATAAAATAGCAACTGGCCTAGGGCATCTCGTTAATAGGTTAGTCAATGAAAACATCCGAAAACGATGGAAAACATGTACAAAACATAAGGGCCTTTGATAGAAAACAAGCATGGAGCATAAAAAATTATAGATACGTTTGCAACGTATCAACGGCCAAATATTTCATAGAGTTGCAACATGTAAAATATTTTATAGAACAAGTTAAATGCGCGCGCGTTGCGATAGGTTTGAAATAAATAGATATGGACTGGAAATTCCATAAATAATATGAGTTGTAACACTCAAACATCACAGCTGTCACTTTGATTTTACTTTATATCATTTGGATGTGATCTGTTTGACTTAAGACTTGTAAAAAATGTTTCATTATAAAAAAAATCTTCTAGAAAGAGCTAATTTTGTAATAGTATTCCTTAATATGGAGCAGAGGGAGTTTTTTTTTTTGCAATGAAACCATTTTGAGTTATATATTTTGAATGGTCATTTTAAGTTCTTTGCCCTGATGCTTGCACAAATTCTCCAATCATTTATTTGTCCCAGTGCTCGCACAACCTCTTAACACGTTCATCCTCACTTTAAAAATTAAAATAGAGATCACAAATAGAAACATTTTATTATCACAGAAAATCATTCTTCATCTTACTAATGACTGACAAACTGAGAGGTTACATACGGTAACATCAGATGCTCTGATCTCTCACCATATATGGTCAACTCTTCTTAAACCTACATCTATCGGAAAAAAAGATTGAAAAATTAATTTTTATTCTAGAAACTCATGTTGATATCAAATTATATAAAATCATATATTACCTCAACAAATCAACAATGCTAGAAAAATAGCTACAAGTAACCAGCTTCTGATGCATGGCGAGAAGAGTTATGTAGATATGGCCGATTATGCCCAATACAGTTAGATGGGAATACATTTTGTAATAAAGAAAATATATTAATACCAATAAATATCAACTACATCTAGCTTCTGCAATAACATAATATCAAGAGCTAGTCGAGCCATTAAGGACGCACATAGCGAAAAGAAAAACAAAAAAAAATGATCGATGACACTGGTAGAAAATAGGCCTTCGGTACGCCCCCATTAGTCCCCAAAATAATGGACCCGCGACCATAGGGGTCTTTAGTCACGGTTCGGGACGAGACCCGCGACCAATAGTCTGGGCCCAGCGCGCTCGGCCCACAGCTGGCGGAGGGGAGGGGCTTTAGTCCCGGTTGGCCAGACCAACCGGGACGAATAGGTCCTCGGGCTGGCCCCAAGGCCTTTAGCCGCGGTTGTCCAGGTGAACCGGGACTAAAGGCCCATCCCTATATATAGGACTCAGCTCGCTGCACTTGGCCACATTTGCTCACAATATTCACAAGGGGGTGGTGGGTATGCTTTTGGTTCCTACTATGCACACAAGGTGTTCGATGAAATGCCCCATAGCATGAAACACACTTGAGCGTTTTCATTTATTTTACCTCCGTGATCGCGGTTAGCAACTTGAACCTTTCATGATTTGTATTATTTCCAGCTAGCTAGTTAGTTTAACAGATGCATGATGGTTAATTATATACTTTATATAATAATAATGCAGATGAATCGGCAATGGATGTACGGTAACCGACTCTCCGGCGAGTTCACTACGGGTTTGAAAGATTTCCTCGTAGTGGCAAATGCGAACAAGCAGCGAGGTTTTATTATCTGTCCATGTGCTGAATGTAAGAATGAGAAGGGTCACTCCTACTCAAGAGTCGTTCACATGCACCTGCTTCGGCACGGTTTCATGCCAAGCTATAATTGTTGGACCAAGCATGGAGAAAGAGGGGTTAGAATGGAAGAAGATGAAGAAGAGGATGATATCGATTTCAACTATCATGACCTTTTCGGTGATACCTTCATGGAGGATGATGCTGAAGGTGGGGAAGGGTTTGGTGAAGGTGAAGAAGAGGCACATGATGAGCCCGCTGATGATCTTGGTCGGACCATTGCTGATGCACGGAGACGCTGCGAAACTGACAAGGAGAGGGAGAATTTGGATCGCATGTTAGAGGATCACACGAAGTCACTGTACCCAGGATGCGACAATAGTCTGAAAAAGCTGGGCTCCACACTGGATTTGCTGAAATGGAAGGCACAGGAAGGTGTAGCTGACTCATCATTTGAAAATTTGCTGAAAATGTTGAAGAATATGTTTCCGAAGAATAACGAGTTGCCCGCCAGTACGTACGAAGCAAAGAAGGTTGTGTGCCCTCTAGGTTTAGAGATTCTGAAGATACATGCATGCATTAACGACTGCGTCCTCTACCGCGGTGCATACGAGGATTTGAATGAATGCCCTGTATGCACTGCATTGCGTTATAAGATCAGAGGCGATGACCCTGGTGATGATGTTGAGGGCGAGAAACCCAGGAAGAGGGTTCCCGCCAAGGTGATGTGGTATGCTCCTATAATACCTCGGTTGAAACGCCTGTTCAGGAACAAAGAGCATGCCAAGTTGTTGCGATGGCACAAAGAGGACCGTAAGTCCGACGGGGAGTTGAGACACCCCGCTGATGGAACGCAATGGAGAAAGATCGACAGAGAGTTCAAAGATTTTGCAGCTGACGCAAGGAACATAAGATTTGGTCTAAGTACTGATGGCATGAATCCTTTTGGCGAGCAGAGCTCCAGCCATAGCACCTGGCCCGTGACTCTATGCATCTACAACCTTCCTCCTTGGTTGTGCATGAAGCGGAAGTTCATTATGATGCCAGTGCTCATCCAAGGTCCGAAGCAACCCGGCAACGACATCGATGTGTACCTAAGGCCATTAGTTGATGAACTTTTACAATTGTGGGGCAAACCTGGTGTACCTGTGTGGGATGAGCACAAAGAAGAGGAATTTAACCTACGAGTGTTGCTTTTTGTAACCATCAACGATTGGCCTGCTCTCAGTAACCTTTCTGGACAGTCAAATAAGGGATACAAAGCATGCACGCACTCCTTACATGAGACTGAAAGTGTATTTTTGGATAACTGTAGGAAGAACGTGTACCTGGGTCATCGTCGATTTCTTCCCCGAAATCATAACGTAAGAAAGAAAGGCAAGCATTTCAACGGCAAGGCAGATCACCGGCCGAAGCCTGCGGAACGTACTGGAGCTGAGATATTTGATATGGTCAAGGATTTGAATGTCATCTTTGGAAAGGGTCCTGGCGGACAATCAGTTCCGCAGGGAGTTGACGGGCACGTACCCATGTGGAAAAAGAAATCGATATTTTGGGAGCTACAGTATTGGAAAGTCCTAGATGTCCGCTCTGCAATCGACGTGATGCATGTTACGAAGAATGTTTGCGTGAACCTGCTAAGCTTCTTGGGCGTGTATGGGAAGACAAAGGATACAAAGGAAGCACGGCGGGATCAGCAACTTTTGAAAGACCCAGATGACCGGCATCCGGAATGGTTTCAAGGTCGTGCCAGCTACGCTCTTACGAAAGAAGAGAAGGTCATTTTTTTTGAATGCCTGAGCAGTATGAAGGTCCCGTCTGGCTTCTCGTCGAATATAAAGGGAATAATAAACATGGCGGACAAAAAGTTCCAAAACCTGAAGTCTCACGACTGCCACGTGATTATGACGCAATTGCTTCTGATTGCTTTGAGGGGCCTCCTACAGGAAAATGTTCGAGTAGCCATTGTGAAGCTGTGTGCATTCCTCAATGCAATCTCTCAGAAGGTAATCAGTCCAGAAGATCTACCACGGTTACAGAACGATGTGGTCCAATGTCTTGTCAGTTTCGAGTTGCTGTTTCCACCATCCTTCTTCGATATTATGACGCACCTCCTGGTCCACCTAGTCGAAGAGATTTCCATTCTCGGTCCTGTATTTCTACACAATATGTTCCCCTTCGAGAGGTTTATGGGAGTATTAAAGAAATATGTTCGTAACCGTGCTAGGCCATAAGGAAGCATCGTAAAGGGCTATGGAAATGAGGAGGTAATTGAGTTCTGTATTGACTATGTTCCTGACCTTAAGACGATTGGTATTCCTCAATCGCGACACGAGGGGAGACTAAGTGGAAAAGGCACGATCGGAAGGAAATCAACGATATGTATGGACGGTCATTCTATGACTGAAGCACACTACACAGTTCTGCAAAATTCGAGCTTGGTGGCTCCGTATTTCGAGCAACACAAGAATATTTTACGCTCGAACAACCCGGGGAAGACTGAATCATGGATTAGAAAGGCCCACATGGAGACTTTCGGCAGTTGGTTGCGAAAACATTTAATGAATGACAATGATGTTGGAGATCAGCTGTACATGTTGGCCAAGACACCATCTTCGACTATAACGACTTTCCAAGGGTACGAGATTAATGGGAATACATTTTACACGATCTCCCAAGATAAAAAGAGCACCAACCAAAACAGTGGTGTCCGCTTTGATGCAGCAACCAAGATTGGGCGAAAGGTCACATATTATGGTTACATAGAGGAGATATGGGAACTTGACTATGGACCCTATTTTAAGGTCCCTTTGTTCCGGTGCAAATGGTTCAAGCTAACAGGAGGTGGGGTAAAGGTGGACGAGCAATACGGAATGACAATGGTGGATTTCGACAATCTTGGTTACCTTGACGAACCATTCGTCCTAGCCAAAGATGTCGCTCAGGTTTTCTATTTGAAGGACATGAGTAGCAAACCGAGGAAACGGAAAGATAAGAAAATGATCAGTGCATCATGCGATGATCCAAAGCGTCACATTGTTCTTTCAGGGAAAAGAAACATCGTGGGAGTGGAGGACAAGACAGACATGTCAGAAGATTATAATATGTTTGGTGAAATTCCGCCCTTCAAAGTGAACTCTGACCCAAGCATTAAGTTAAATGATGAGGATGCTCCATGGATACGTCCAAATCGTAAGAAAGCGGGGACACAAGGGAAGAATTGATGTGTAATAATTTATTGTACCAAACTTTGTTGAATGGATCATGTTTAATGGATCATTTTGAATTATATTATCTCTAATTAATTTATTGTAGCAAACTTTTACTAAAAACAGAAAACAGACACGCTAGCGCGCCGCAGTGTCGCCGGAATGCAAATTCTTTTATTGAGCTAGGGTTTTGACCCATCGGTGAAGAAACATCTCATTCAACGGCTCACAAAGCTGGAAAGAAACACACCCCGGATCCAACGAATCACAAGCGGTTGAAAGAAACACACGATCCGTGTGATTCTATCTGATTGGTCGAAACGAAACCCTAATTCCCATGTAGTCCCGGTTGGTGACACCAACCGGGACTAAAGGGATGATCCGTTTCCCAATGAACCCTAACCATTTAGTCCCGGTTGGGGACACCAACCGGGACTAAAAGGATGTTTTCTTCTCAGTATATATATGTATGCATTGCCACACCATTGGCATAAACACATACAAACTCACCACTCTCTCATGGCTTCTACCGTACCCACTCTAACATTCATCCAGGCGGAGGCACTTTCCGCCTCGAACTACCCCTGCCCGCCCGGCTACAGTGTTCCCGCCGGTTGGATGCTGAGCGCCGGAGGAGTGCCGGTCCCTCCTCTTCCTCAAGGTTTGGCACGTCGGGCGGCCATCACGAACCATTACTACCACGAGCTCACGCCGGAGCAGCGGAGAGATCCCAGTTGGCATCCCGATAACCAACATACTTGGGATGCCTTCTTCATCAATCGGCGTGAGAGGGCGCTCGCCAGGTATGAGGAGGACGGCCTGCCTCCTGGGAATTTTCACGAGGCCGGTCGTCGGCTATGGTGGTCCGGCCGGACTCTACAGAGCGTCATGGACTACATCAGGGCCGGCGATATCCCCCGCCTGCGCTACCCTCAGGCCCAGTCCTGGGCTCTGAATTTTCTCATGTGTAGGCCTAGGCAGGAGTATGACTAGCAGCAGATATCAGATCATGCATGCATCTATGCTCTCCGTTTAGGTTTAGATCCACTCTTGCCATTATGTACTGCCTTTTTTATCTATGGGAATTTTTAAGATTGGAAAAAGAATTAGTTTTATTTTGGTTAAAGGTGGACGAGCAATACGGAATGACAATGGTGGATTTCGACAATCTTGGTTATCTTGGTTACTTTGTGAGATAAAATATCTGATTTCATAACTTTTATTAAAAACAGAAAACATACGAACCTTGCGGAATACAAATTCTTTTATTGAAAAGAGAGAACATACGAACACTACTCCTCGTCGTCGTCGTCGGGTAACTCGTCGGTGACCTCCTCCGGGTCATCGACGTCGGCGAACTCGTCGGTGACCTCCTCGTCGTCGTCGGAGGTGCATGATGGTATGTCCGAGATAGGCCCCCACCTCGGATCGTCCGAGGCCCAGACTTCGCCGGCGCGGTCGGCCCGACGAAGCTCTTGCAGCGCCCTCGTCCTCGCCTCCCGAGCGGCATCTAACGCGAGGTGGCGTTCGAGGCGGTGCTCCGCCCGCTCAGCCGCGCGGGTCTGCCAGAGCTCCTCGTCGGCGCTCTCCTCCCCCGGGTTGTTCCGGTAATACTCGCGGACGACGCGTTCTTCCCTGGCGTCGACTAGGCCCTGAAACACGCGGTGACGGAGGTGGAGGTGGTCGGCGGCAGTGACGATCTGCGGCTTCGGCGCCCTTGCCTCCGCTTCCCAGACGGTGTGGCAGTCGTTGAAGTTCATCAGCGAACGCGGGCGGTTGAGGCGCCAGGCCGCCGCGTCCCAGGCGCGGGCGGCCTCCGCCGCCGTCGCAAAGGAGCCGAGGGGGATGCGGTCGTCCCCCCAGCGGATATCTGCGCTGAACATTCCGTTCTGCCGTGCTCGGACGCCGCGAAAGCCGGTGGTGCTGTTCCTCCTCGGAGGCATGGTGGAAGCGCGACGGTGCGTGGACAGGAGAAGACGCGCTCGAGGCGCGACAGTTTATACCGCGCCCTCCTGGCCACGCGTCACAACTCCCGCGCCACGCGTCGCGACTCCCGTGCCACGCGCCACCCTAACAGAACCAAGCAAATAGTTGCACATTACTAACCGAGCTCAAAGTGAACACTGACCCATAGCATGGATGGATGTGTTAAAGGGGGAGGGGGTGTAGAACAAAACAATCGGTATCACCATCATACAGCCCTACCGTGGCTACTCGGTGCAATATGCATACCAAATGCACGGTAGGACGTATGATGGCGAATCCGGATGTTTTGTACTTGCTCGATAAACTGAATATATGATGTATCAAACCTTAAAGGGGGATGTAGAACAAAACAATCGGTATCGCCATCATACAGCCCCACCGTGGCTACTGGGTGCAATATGCATACCAAATGCACGGCAGGACGTATGATGGCGAATCCGGATGTTTTGTATTTGCTCGATGAACTGACCGGTGTATGAAGGTGGGCTATATATAGGGTCCTCTGGCTCACAAAGTGTTGTGCTAGGGTTTTGATCCAACGATTAAGAAACCACCTCATCCAACGGCTCACAACAGCTCGAAAGAAACACACCATAGCCCTGATCGAACGGCTCACAACAGCTCGAAAGAAACACACCCCGGATCCAACGACTCACACGCGCTTTAAAGAAACACACGATCCGTGTGATTCTATCTGATTGGTCCAAACGAAACCCTAACCCATTTAGTCCCGGTTGGTGTCCCCAACCGGGACTAAAGGGATGTTTTCTTCTCGCTATATATATGTATATATGCATTGCCACACCATTGGCATAAACACATACAAACTCACCACTCTCTCTCATGGCTTCTACCGTACCCACTCTAACATTCATCCAGGCGGAGGCACTTTCCGCCTCGAACTACCCCTGCCCGTGCGGCTACAACGTTCCCGCCGGTTGGATGCTGAGCGCCGGAGGAGTGCCGGTCCCTCCTCTTCCTCAAGGTGTGGCACGTCGGGCGGCCATCACGAACCATTACTACCACGAGCTCACGCCGGAGCAGCGGAGAGATCCCAGTTGGCATCCCGATAACCAGCATACTTGGGATGCCTTCTTCATCAACCGGCGTGAGAGGGCGCTCGCCAGGTATGAGGAGGACGGCCTGCCTAATGGGGACTTTCACGAGGCCGGTCGTCGGCTATGGTGGTCCGGCCGGACTCTACAGAGCGTCATGGACTACATCAGGGCCGGCGATATCCCCCGCCTGCGCTACCCTCAGGCCCAGTCCTGGAGTCGTGATCCTCCGAGGGAGTGCAGAGCACCGTCAGACGATAGTGACGACGACGGCGGCGGCGACTACGACGACTACGAGTACATGTACTATAGGCCTAGGCAGGAGTATGACTAGCAGATATTAGATCATGCATCTATGCTCTCCGTTTAGGTTTAGATCCACTCTAGCCATTATGTACTGCCTTTTTTATCTATATATATATATTCAAGATGTGTGTGAATCTTTATGATTAGTTTTATTTTTCTGATATATTATTTGTATTTTTAAGATTTTAAAAAGAATTAGTTTTATTTTTCTAAATTTTCTGATATATTATTTGTATTTTTAAGTATGGGAAAAGGAAAAGTATTTGAATAACCACTTTAGTCGCGGTTCGTGTCACGAACCGGGACTAAAGGCTCGTTCTGCGCGGGAACGAAAACGCCGCGAAAAATTTCACCTTTAGTCCCGGTTCGTGACACCAACCGGGACTAAAGGCCCGCGGAGGGTACCCCAGGGGACCTTTAGTCCCGGTTGGTGACACCAACCGGGACTAAAGGCTGGCCCTATATATGTGCGGTGCCTTCCTGCCCCAAAATTTTCTAAGTCCCCAAACCCTCGTCTTCATTCGCGCCGGCGCCCAGTCGTCTTCTGCCCCGTCGCCGTCGCCCGCGCAGATCGCCGTCGCCGTCGCCATCGCCGTCGCCGTCGCCGCGTCGTCGCCCTCGTCGCGCCCTTCTCTCCACCGCCTCCACCCTGCTCCGCCCCCGCCCCGTCGCCGTCTCTCCGGCCGGTAGGTTCCCCGCGGGCCGTCGCCGTCGCCCTAGAACCAACGCCATCGAACTAGAACCAACGGCGTCGCCCTAGAACCAACGCCGAACCAACGCCGTCGCCGCGCCGTCGCCGTCGCCGTCCCTCGCGCTCGCTCCCGCGGCTAGATTCGCCGCCGGCGAGACCGCAGTGGCCGTGGCCTCGTCCCCATCTCCGTCCCCTCCCCCGTGGCGAGCAGCACAGTGGCCTCATCCCCATCTCCGTTGCATCCCCCGTGGCCGGAATCGTCGATCCGAGATCCTAATCTGCAACCGCCGGCCTCGCCAGGGGTGACGTCATGATGACGTCACCTGCCCACTGTTCTAAATTACAGAATATAAATAACCTTCTAAATTAAATAACTTTTAATTTATAATTTAATTTTTTTTGGAAAAATATGCAAAATGTTCAGAAAAATGTAAGCTATCTATTTATATCATTTTCATTCATGTTTGACAAAGTTCAAAATGAGACCATATTTTAATTTGTATTAAATTCATTAAAATAATGAAAATAAGTTTTAATTCAATAAATTCAGAATATTAAGTGTAATATACCAAAATGACCAGGAAAGCAAATGCAACCTAGCTATGGGGTTCTCAGAGTCATTTGAGAAACTAATCTTGGACACACCTCTAAAGTATGGTTTTCCCCCTCCGGTGGTCATCGTTCTTCCATCCAAAACCCTACAAATCTGTTTTCCCTCCTTCTACGAAAATTATTTGCTAAGTCTCCTATATACTTAATTAATTTTTACTACATGCATGTCTGCAGGAGTGACATATGGCAGACAATAGAGACCTGGCGGCGGAACAGGAGGCTGAAGGTTATATATTAGATATCATAGCCGGAGGAACAGACCTGACGGCGGAAGATGTAATCTCTTCTTATCTGAACCTTGAGGATCAAGAAGGTGAAGGAGGAACAGACATTGTCGATGATCAAGGAGGTGAAGAAGGAACAGACATTGTCGATGATCAAGGAGGTGAAGGAATGGACATTGATGACGGAGGTCAACCGTCGACAAACGACGATCTCCAATTGCAAAGAACAACCACCTCCGGCGAGGTATATATTTTAGCCCTCGGTCTTATTTTAGCCCTCGGTCCAATTGCAAAGACTAACGCGCGCGACTCTCTTTCTTATTTTAGCCCTCGGTCGGATCTAGTATGACAAAGCGTGGCAAATCCAAGGCGATGAAAGATTCCAAAATATATACCATCGAATCAGTCAGTGAAATCGGCAAGCCCCTACAGCACACCACAAAGTTTATCAACCAATGCGGAGTCATTGTTAGAGACATCGTCCCGATCACCGTCCAGGAATGGAAGGAGCCAAAGAAAGCACGTATTGGTTTCAGTTATGTCGACAAGAGAACGAAAAAGATTATGTTTAGAAAGCTTATTGCACATTTCATTCTACCTCCGGAATACAGCAAAAAGATGAATTCGGTCAGGACGTTCCGGGTGGACGTGAGAGGAGGAGGATAGTCAAAGAGTTCGCTCTTCAGAAGATGGCCGAAGCATTCCGGAACTTCAAGAAAAAATTGTTCCGTGAATATGTCAGCAAGGGCAAGACTCCGATTTTCACTGGACAATATGAGAAACTGAGAGATGATTGGACAGAATTTGTGACGCAACATAAATCGGAGCATTTCAAGGAAATGTCGGCAAAAAATAAGGCTAATGCGGAAAAGAAACAGTACCATCATGTTATGGGGCCAGGAGGATACCGCGTTTCGGCGCCTAAGTGGCAGGCAATGGAGGACGGCCTAAGGGCAAGAGGAATCCATCTAGGTACAGAGGGATGGGACGAAAGAGCCAAAATGTGGTGGTACGGGCATGGGGGATCGCTAGACCCGGAGACAGGGGAGTGTGTTCACCGGCAGAAAAAGTTTGCTCCCACAAAAGACCTTGTTGACGCAATGACCAAAGCTCAACAGGGCAAGATCACGTTCAACAGAGAGAGAGACCAACTGACAGTTGCCCTCAGAAATCCTGAACACGGAGGACATATACGAGGCAAAGGCAGATTGCCGTGGAAAGTAGGGTTTTCCCAGGAGGGTGACCCGTACTGTTACAGAAGCCGTAGGAGAGGTACGGACCGGGCTGCAGATGAACTGGCGAATCTTGCAATGGAAGTTTCTGACCTGAAGAAGGTCGTGGCGGGAATACTTGAGAAAGAAAAAGCGTCGGCTGCAGGGCCGCATCAAGAACATGCAACGGATCTCGGAAGCCAGCAGTGGAGAAGCAGCGTGGCTTCCACGGAGGCCCCGACTGCAGGTGCTAATGCACCGATGATCGAGAGTCGTGCACCGGAGCCTCACTACCCCGTGGATGACGTAAAGGAGATGAAAGAATGTGATCTGCATTATCCCGTGGGGAACATTTCCATGAAGGTGGCTACCGGCAGTGCTTTACCCTATACACCTGGAGCACTCCATCACAACAACCCCATTCCATATGGCTATGCTCGTGTCACGGTGGAAGACATAGTCCAAGCGTTTGAGGACCTGGAGATTGACATAGCTACACCCGAAGGGGAGAGAAGACTTGGAGATGTCAAGCGCCAGTTCATTCTATGGAAAAAGAAGTACATAGTGTTTCCAGGCGAGACGCCAAGGCTAACAAGTCCACCCCCCTACGATGGTGCAGGTGCTGGTGGTGGTGGTGGTGCTGCTGCTGGTTCACCTACGCCTCCTTCACGCCATTCGATGCCGTCCCCCGATCTTCCTCCTCCGGCGGTTAAGCAGCCGTCGCCCACGATTCCTCCTCCGGCGGTTAAGCAGACGTCGCCCCCCATTCCTCCTCCGGAGGAAAAGCAGACGTCTCCCACTATTCCTCCTCCGGAGGAAAAGCAGACGTCGTCGCCCCCCATTCCTCCTCCGGAGGATAAGCGGACGTCGCCCCCCATTCCTCCTCCGGAGGATAAGCGGACGTCGCCCCCCATTCCTCCTCCGGAGGATAAGCAGACGTCGCCCCCCATTCCTCCTCCAGCGAAGAAACAGAAGCAGGCGGCCAGCAAGGGAACCCGCTCTTGGTCTATTAACCCGGAGCCTTATGTACCTAAGACCACACGGGTACCGGAGCCATCACTGAAGCCTCTCCCCCCAAGGCCTTGGGAACTTAGTGATGCTGAAACCAAATTGGTCGTGAAGGCTGACGTTGACAAATGGAAGGGCAAACTGAAGGCGCTAAAGGAGCCTGAGCCCAAGGAAGTATTCCCTCCGATTGTAGACTATTGGGCTACGGATTTTTTGTCGACAATGTCCCAATCCGTGAAGAATTTGCCTAAAGACTATGATATTGAACTTCGTAAGCAAGAAGGAATATTGGAGGAGGAGAAAGGAAAAGGAAAAATGATAAAAAGCGGGAAACAAGTTGCCCAGCTCGGGATGCAGAGTAAACAATCGATCCCCCCGCTCATAGTGAAAGCCGCTCCGGAACAGGACCCCGAGGTCATAAATGCTTTGGCAACAGTTGGAATGACTATAGAGAGTGCCATGAAATATGCGTCCGACATGGGTGTGTCTCTTCGTGCCTCGTTAGGCCTGGACGAGACGCCAATGGGTGAGGTAGCATTAAAATATGTGAAGAAAGGGCCTCTCGTCGAGCCTGCGAAGGAAAAGGATCTACCACCACTAATGCAAAGTCTGCTACGTTGGTACAAAGATTTCATATCATTTACCGACAAAGAATATGTGTATGTGGATTATACAGAGGAGCATCACACCAAAAAGTACTCTGTAACAGTTGAGTTGAGTGAATTGTTCCAGCTGTTCAATATGCGTGAGCTCGACAAATCTATCCTGAGTTGCTACGTTCTGTAAGTGATTTATTTCTACCTCATCTCGTTCTTCATTGCCTACACTATATATATATATAACTATATTGTTCCGTACGCTATTATGCAGATTGAAGATTTGGGAATGCAAAGTAAGACTCATCCATGATGTTGGGTTCATTGACCCACAAATCATTAATGGAACTATGTTAGAAAATCATCCCAAAGACGTGGAGAAAGACTTGTACAAATTTTTTAAAAAGCATGAATCCAAAAGATATATTCTATTTCCTTACCATTTTGGGTGAGTGTTTCTCTCATGTTCCCATTCTCTTTTGTTTACTCCATGCATGGTATGTCCAATCGATAAATTATGCATGACTGTGCATCTAATGTACTGTCCGCAGGTACCATTGGATTCTGCTAAAAATTGATCTTCACAAGTCCTTAGTTTTGATCATTGACTCTATGAATTCAAATACAAATCTTTGGGTCAACATGAGAAAAATGATGCAAAGGTAATTATTTTTCAATCATTTGCGCTCTATATCGATCGGTCTCTTTTGTTCATTTTCTAAGCTAATAACTCCCTTGTTCATTTAATTTTATTTGCATTGTAGAGTTTGGAGACGGCTCTCACTTGAACATGTCGGTGAATTCAAAGATCTGCTACAATTTCAAAATGTGGTCAAAGGTGTGGATAAGCAGCCACCGGGGACCGGTCTATGTGGATACTATGTCTGTGAGAACATACAGAAAGAAATATCTAAGAGGAAGAAGGACGAGGAAACGCGGAAGGGTCTCAATATCTTGCGGAGGGCGCTTACTCCAGAAGCTCGCTTCCGACCAATTCAAGAGGAAATAGCAGGATTTTTCCTTAGGCATGTCATCCATAAGAAAGGAGAGTTCCATGCGTCCACCGACGATGACTATTATCCGCATGTATAAGCCCTGAGTACTTTGAAACTTGTGCGAATTTGTGTATGGCTCGTCCATCTTAATTGTGTAATATGGAAACTTGTTCGAGGTTGTATATATGGTCACCCGATATTGAATATATATTATATATTCCTATTGAATTCTCCTTGTTTGATATTTCATATATATATATATGCATGTATATGTATACTGAAATTAAAACAAAACAAATTAAAAAGGAAACAGGTTTAGGGGGCCTAAAACCCTAAACCTGCGCAGGTTTTCAGTCCCGGTTAACCACAAGAACCGGGACTAAAGGTCCTCCGCCGCGACGGACCCCTAGCGCCCACGTGGACGGGCTTTTAGTCCCGGTCCGTAAGTGGCGGGACTATAGGGGGGGGCCTTTAGTCGCGCATAGCTAGTCCCGGTTGCCCGGACGGGATTAATGGGCCTGGCGAACCGGGACTGTAGGCCTATTTTCTACCAGTGTGAAACAAAAGGAACTACGAGAGGCCACACCCAGACTTGAAAAAAGGTTCTCCAAATACGACGCCTTCAAGAAAGAAACCGTGCCACAAACATCGTCGTTGCCTGATCACAGATCGTGGGTTTTCACCCCGAAGAAAGTCTGACTGAACTTTATAAACAATGCATTCAACAATGAGACAAATAGATCTCCAACATTGGGAGGTACAACCAGTAAAGGCCATACCTACAGTTTTCACCATGAAAGTCAAGACTCTGTGCCCAAACAGCACCACCAAGATAAAGTCGCATGTGTTTCTGCCTCCGCTTGCCAAACTGCTGTAAAACACCGATCATCCGGTCCACAGTCTTCCTTACATCCAAAATCGGCTCTGTCGTCACTTGAAATCTCGAACTCAACATGACCATCAAAATCCAATGGTCATCCGGCACAACCATCTTGAAAATTCCAATCATTGTTAGCACCTCGGTAATCATAGCTAAATATTCCATGACGTACCTCATAGTGCCGACAAATCAGAGTGTGACAGGTCCACAACCATGCCTGACTGGAGCAACAGAAAAACCAAGCCAATTGCCGGAGTGGTGAGCTAGTCGAGGAGCTTAGCCGTACTGTCGAGGGGATTGCCCACCGATTAAGATAATTGCAAGATCAAGACAACGCGAGGAAGATGGACTGTTGGATTGTTGCTTCATTAGGCGGCTATCTTACGGTCGGCTTACACTGGCCGGCTGATAACTTTGGCCCGACGGTTCTGACAAGCGAGGACGACATAGGCAAAAGGAAGGCATGGGCTAAAGAGCGACAAGACATCACACACAATATCAACTATGTTTCTACTGGAGGGACCGTACCATTAAACTTTGGTCGCCAGCGTCATAATTAGTAGTCCTTCTTCCTAGTCCCATCATGTACCTCGCTCGCTGACTTAAAGGAGAGTACATTGTGTATGACCATTAATGCGTCTCGGCCGGTTGGCTGTATAGCCAGCCCCGCCTGTCAGCCAGACAAGCAGCTCCTATATAAGGCAGTCCGAGCTTCTCTTAGCAGTGGAGAATTCACCTAGAATATAAAGCTCCAGGAGCATTCTATAACACCATATACCATCACCCCATAGTTCATCCTTGCAGGAGTAAGGACCTCACAGGCAGAGGTCCCGAACCTCGGTACATCGTGTCTCTTGCATGCTTGTTACCCAATCCCGCATGAACTCCGACGCTCGCAACCTGTGTCCCTTAATAAACTACATTGCTAGCGCAATGGTGCTTCCGTGCATGATACCACGACAGTTGGAGCCCACCGTGGGGAATAGAGCAGAGTTCGGAGTCTCGTTCCACGTGGGACCCCGTACGGCTAGAGTTTCACTTCATGCACGGTTTCCAGCCGGCTCCGGCAAGCGCGTCGCCTCCGGCCTCTTCATGACATTCGCAGAGGAGGAGCACATTCCCTATAGGCGGCTCCGTCGTATATTTCGGCGAGCATCACGTCTACATCGCCGTCGTCCCTGAGTATCCTGCCGAGGTGCTCGCTTGCTCAGACTGTCTACCCGCGGAGGCAGCCGGCTGCGGAGGCGCATATTTGCAGAGACCATGGTCATCAACGCCCCTAGTCCCAGCTAGCAGCGAAACGTCCATCGTCCGATTGGACCCAGCAACATCGGAATCGCTGAGGGAGTCAATGTTCCACTCACCCCCGATGTTGGCCCGACGAAGGCGGCGGAAGAACTGGAGAAGACGTGCCTCCTTCTCCTGCGCAAGGCGGAGGAGGTGGTGGCCAGGAAGCGCCAAGTGGAGGCCACGGTCCGTGAGTACAATGTTGCCCACAGCTTCACTCCAGTGCCAAATCCGCCCAGCAGAAGAGACGGGGTGCACTGTCGTGGCGGCGATCTCAACAACGAGATGACCAAGGGGAGCCCTCGGCGCCGCCTGTCCCTAGACTGACGGTATACAACACCCCAGCAAAGAACATGAGGGCGGATCAGGAGGACGCACACCAACTACCCGGTCTGGAAGGCGAGGATCTACTCCGTCAGCAGCAACACCTCCAAGATCTTGTGTGGGGTCGCCAACGAGCAGCAGGCGGTGCATGACGCTTCCACTACGCGCTCAGGCGGCCAACGAGGAGCCGGCGGATCTTACGATGGCCAAGAGGCCTCTACGCTGAACCGGCAGCTGGTCGTTGGATGGCGCCATGAACACAACATCAACTCCGTCCATAAGTCTGAGCCACGCGCTCCACCAGGTGCAGGCGGCGGACGAAACTATGACCAAGGCGAGAGACAAAGCCAGCCAGCCGCATAGGCCAGCCGGGCAAATATGCCGCCTCCACCACATGTTCGGGAGAACCGTCCCCAAGAGCCTGAGGCGGACAACCACTGCGTCCAAGGACCCCTCGGCACCATGTTCGCAACAACCTCCACTGCCGCGTCGACAAACTTAGGCTCTCCCACGAAATAAAAGACGAGTCGGCAGACGGTCCTGCGTGCCTAGGACTGCTCATCAAGGGAGAGCCCTTCCCGCCAAGCGCTTCCCCGAGACAAACCCAAGTATAATGGCCCCACCAAGACAAAGGGATGGCTGACCGACTACGTCACTGTCCTCTGCGGCAATAAGAGGGTGACAGTCCACTAGGCGTCCCTCATGCTCCAAGGGCCGGCTCGAGCCTAGTTTAACAGCCTTACAGACGGCAACCTCAACTGCTGGCTGGACTTCGAGGAGGTCTTCATCTACAAGTTCTCCATCACATATCAGTGACCAGGCCGGTCACAACAGCTCGCTCGTTGCATCCAAAGAGATAAGGAGACGGACTGCGAGTACCTCACAAGGCGGACCACCCTCTACAACACCTGCGAGAGAATTCACGAGAAGACCGCCATCGGGTACTTTGCAGCAGAATGTCGGGAGGGCACCATGTTGAAGCACAAGATCTATACGGCGGACCCCCAGACCATGGCGACACTCCTGACCATTGTGGAAAAGTACGCCCTAGTCGATGCTTCCATGAAGATCACCATCCGGGTGGACCAGTCCGGCCAGCTCATCAACGCCCCGCCGTCCGAGAAGGACGCGGGCGGCCCAAGCGTTCCAGGCGGCCAGCCATCCGGAACGATCGTGACTAGCACCAAGGCGGAAACAACTGGGACAACCACAAGAGAGGGGGAGGCCAAATGGTCAACAAGCGATATGACACCCGGCTCATCACAGCCGCAGATGGCGGACATGCGGGCAGCTAAGGCGGGAACCACTACCCCATGCAACAAAACTGATGACTGCCCGTGGAAGAAGCTAAAGTACACCTTCGAGCAGATGCTCGACTCCCCCTGCAAGTACCGCATACTGGACTAGGCAAGCCGACCACTCATACCACCCACCAGTTCAGCTGGATGACCCGCCTGACCAAGGGCAAAGGCCTACCATCTCTACCAGCCCGGAACCCACAAGGCGGCAACCGTGACGACCCACAAGGCGGCCGACAGGCTTATCCAACTAGCAGAACCCACAACAACTACCCGCGCCAAGACGACACCTATGTCATCTGCGTCATCGAGTGAAGTGACAAGCGCGGTACCCACGCGCGCATGGCGGAGGTTAACGCCACCGCAGCTCATGTGCCTAGTTCCTTGACTGGTCCAAGCAGCCTATCCCCTGGAGCCAGAAGGATCACCCAAAAGACATGCCAAGCCCTAGGAGATACTCACTCCTGCTAGACCGCATCATCGTGGTCGGCGAGCGCGCCTACACCTTTTTTGGGTGCTTATCGACGGCGGCAGCATCATCGACATCCTTTACAAGGACACCGCCGACAAGCTGGGCATCACCGAGGTGATGATGCAGCCTAGTCAGACGACTTTCCATCGCATCGTGCCGGCCAAGCTATGTACCCCATGGGAACTGTCCGAATGGATGTCATATTCGACAAAGAGGAGAACTTTCTCCATGTTCTCGTCTGGTTCCAGATGGTGAACCACGAAAGCGCCTACCATGTCGTACTCAGCCGGCCTGCCTTGACCAAATTCATGGCGTTCCCACACTACGCCTACCTGAAAATGAAGCTACCCGGCCCGCATGGGATCATCACCGTCTGTGGTGACTACAGGCGGTCTATCTCCTGCGCCTCCTACGGCTCAAAGCTGGTTGAAACCGTCGCGCACGCCGAAGAGCTCCAGCAAGATCCAGCGGGAAATCAGCAATGAGCCTATAGGGGTGGTGGTTGTAGGAGGTCAGGCGGGTGATTCCCGGTTCCAAGCGGCGAAGGATACCAGGAAGATCCCTCTCGATACCAGCCGGCCCAACGGTCACTATCAGGGCAAGCATCGACCTGAAATAGGAAGGTGTGCTCGTCGACTTCCTCCGTGAGAATCAGGATATCTTCGCATGGTCCCCCAGAGACATGTCAAGGGAGTTGGCCGAGTACTCACTTCATGTAAGGCTGGATGTGAAACCAGTCAAGCAAGGCCTCCGCCGCTTCATGGAGGAAAGAAGAGGATCCATCTAAGAAGAGATCACCTGGCTGCTCGCAGCCGGCTTCATCATGGAAGTCCTCCACCCGGACTGCTCGCTAACCCATTCCTGGTCGTAAATAAGAACAGCACATGGCGCATGTGCATTTACTACAGGGACGACTGCGAGCTCCTGTCTTTCTTGGATGGCTACTATAGCTATCACCAAATCAAGCTCAACCCGGCCGACCTGATCAAGACGGAGTTCATCATGCCTTATGGGGCCTACTGCTACTCACCATGCCATTCGGGATGAAGAACATGGGAGACACCTAACAACGGTGCATGAAGAAGTGCTTGCATGATTAGATCGGCTGGGAATTCCACACCTACGTGGATGACATGGTGGTAGATACCAAGAAGCGATGCACCCTCCGTGAGGACTTAGAAGAAACCGTCGCAAACTTACGCCACTTCAAGATATCAACCTGGAGAAGTGCGTCTTCAGGGTTCTAGCCGGAAAGCCCATCGGCTTCCTTGTAACTGAACAAGGGATTGAGGCCAACCCGAACAAGATTGGCGCCATCGAGAACATGCAGCAGCCGACTCAGCTGAGGGACATCCAGAAATTTGCCGGCTACCTTGCCTCCCTCAGCCAGTTCATTAGCCAGCTGGGAGAGAAATCCCTCCTGCTTTATCAACTCCTGAAGAAGATGGAAAAATTCACCTGGACCCGGGAGGAGGACGCGGCCTTCCTCGACCTCAAGCGAACGCTCTCCACCGCCCAAGTATTGACACCTCCAGCTCCAAAAGAGCCCATGCTACTGTACCTCGCGACGACCAGCCAAGTCATCAGCGCCGTCTTGGTGGTCGAGCTACTGCAGAAGGAGAAGGAGCAGCCGGTGTAGAGACCATGTACTACATAAACATGGTTCTCTCGTTGTCTAAGCAGAACTTCCCCCACTATCTGAAGCTGGTCTACGGTGAGCATTTCCCTGCCAAGAAGCTCTGCCACTACTTCCAGGAGTACACTATCACCGTGGTGAGCATGGCCTCGCTTTCGGAGATTGTCGGCAACAAGGATGCAACCGGTCGTGTCGCCAAATAGGCCATCAACCTAGCGGCACACAACATGGTCTACAAGCCGTGCACCGCCATCAAGTCCTAGGTCCTAGATGAATTCCTCGTCGACTAGGCGGAAACCCAGTACATGCCGCATATCCCTGATTCCTCGCAGTGGAAAATGCACTTCGATGGCTCCAAAATGCGCGGGGGCTTGGGAGTCGTCATCGTCCTCACCTCTCCCAAGGGTGACCGGCTGGAATACGCGATACAAATCCACTTCAAGGCCTCCAACAACATGGCTGGGTACGAGGCCCTCGTCCACGGCCTCAAGCTGGCAAATGAGATAGGGATCCAAAACATTCTCTCCTTCGCGGATTCAGACCTGGTGATGTAACAGGTTAGAGGAGATTGGGACTCCAACATGGCCGCCTACCGCTTCTTCGTTCAGTAGCTCTGTGCCTGCTTCGAAGGGTGCAAATTCCACCATGTCCCTCGAGCCCACAACAAGACGACGGACATGCTGTCAAAGCTTGGTTCCACCGGCAAGCCATCCCACCCGGCGTCTGCCTCGAGCACTTACACAAGTCGTCCATCATGCCCTCATCGAGCTCCAACTCCATCGTATTGCCCGCTGACTCCAACCAACCGCCTGAGTCCATGAACCGGGGGGCTGCCACCTCGACCGTCCCAGCCAGCGACCCAGGAAACTCGGGGGTTACCGCCTCCTAGACGCCTACTATCCCAGTCTCGATGCTAATCGACAAGGAAAGCACAAGGGTAGACGGCCCGATAGCAGCCCCTCTAGCTACAAGGGAAAACCCAGGGGTTATCCAGCCGACCATACAAGGGGTGCTCGTCATACACGTCACAACATCTTGGGGGTCAGCCCATTTTTGACTACCTCGTCCTCAGCCGGAAGATCCAGCGCCGCTCTTGCGCCTACACCATCATCAACAACCAGCTACACAAGTGCATCGTGTGCGGCATCTTCGAGCGTAGCATCGACTAAGAAGAAGGAGCCTGCCAGCTCCACAGCATCCACAATGGGGAATGCGGACACCACGCCTCCTGAAGGGCGATAGCCTCCAAGGCCAACTGATACGACTTCTTCTGACCAACCATCTTGACCGGCTTTAAGGACCTGGTGCGGGCTTGCAACGGCTGCCAGCGCTTCCAAGCGCAAAAACATACGCCCTTCTCGGGCTTGAAGACCATCCCCATCACTTGGCCATTCACCGTCTGGGTCCTTGACATGGTTGTCCCGTTCAAGACGGTAAGCGTCAGCATGACCCACCTATTGGTGGCGGTGGACAAGTTTACAAAGTGGATCGAGGCGAGGCCGATCAAGCGACAAGACGGCCATACATTCATCATTTTCTTGCAGGACATCACATACTGGTATAGCTATCCCCACATAATCATCACCGACAATGGAACCAACTTCGCTAAGGGGGATTTCGCCAAGTTCTATGGAAGAAAGGGCATCCGGATGGATCTCGTCTCAGTGACGCATCCCTGGTCAAACGGCAAGCAGAAAGAGCAAACAGTCTAATTCTATCTGGCATCAAGCCCCGGCTAGTCGACCGCTTGAGAGGGAGCCCGACTATTGGATCAAAGAGCTACCCTCTGTCCTATGGAGCCTCCGCACCACTCCCAACCGGTCAACCAGCTATATACCGTTCTTCCTTGAGTTATATACCGGGCGAAAGCGATCCAGCTAGCTCACATTGAGTTTGACTCTCCCCGAGTCATCCTCTACAATGATAAGGAGGCATAGAGGGTAAACCAAGACGGCGTCGACCTACTAGAAGAAGCGCGAGAGCTCGCGTTGTCCAAGTCGGCCATATGCCAGCAGAATCTCCTTCAGTGTAACAATCGGTGAATTCGCCCTCTCGCGTTTCGCGAACGCGATCTCGTCTCCGTGTGATCCAATACACAAAGGCCTGCACAAGTTGTCCTCTCCGTGGAAAGGACCCTTCGTAATCAGAAAATCCCTCCACCAGAACGCCTACTACCTCATTGATGTGCGCGAAAAGCAAAGAAACTAGGAAAACACCTTCGGAGAAGAGACGGAGCGCCCCTGGAACGCTGAGCTCCTACGTCCATTCTACACCTAAAGGGTGGTGTAACACCCGGTACCAAGTTAATGAAAGAACCGGTGACCCCGAGCAAACACTCAGAGGATACCCTCGCATCTGTTTATATTTCCATAGTTCGGCTGCATACGGCCGACTACCACCTCAACCTTGGCCAATACAGTGTGTCGGATGCCAAACGCTTCCTCTACGGAACTGGCTGCAGACTACAAATCGGATGAACAGCTGGCTAGAGCGCAGGTGGGAGAACCACACACAGAAATCTTCAAGGGAAAGAAGACAACCGGCTAGATGCCCAAAAACCGACGACCTCGCTTGCTCATGGTCATGTCCCAAAGGATAAGAAACTGTGCCCCTCGCCAGTCGGCCCTATCTTTGGATCCGTCTGTAAACCGCAACCAGGCTGAGGCGGATGAAAGATAGGGGCCAAAAGACGGGGCGCACAACAGAAATTCTGGGGTGCAGGGCCAGAGCAAGCGGAGTCCTAATCGAACGAGATCAAGCTAACAGTGCATTCAGACCAAGTCGCGTCTTGATTATCCATGTGCTAACAATATGCAGCAAATAAAAAAACAACTGGCCCAAGCGGCAGACGACTTGCGTTCAATCGTCCCAAGAGGCAGCCGGCCAACCGAACTCGGGGGCTGGAACAACGATGTCCTCTCCCCACATGGCTCCAAAGTGAGTAGTCGGCCACCTAACCAAGAGGGCTTAAAACGCAGCCGGTCCCTCTGATACAACGCTCATTACGGCTAACAAACTCGAACTGAACGTTCACAAGTTTCCTTAGCAAGTAGTCGCCACCAAACTCGGGAGCTCGAATGGCAGCCGATCCCTCTAGAAACGAGGAACTAAACGGCTAAGTACGAAAAGGATCCTATAAGAGCAGATGGACACCCAAACTCGGGAGGCTCAAATGGCAGTTAGTCCCTCTAGAAATAAGGACCTAATCGTCTAAGTACCAAAAGGCTCCTATGAGAGCAGCCGGCCGCCCAAACTCGGGGGCTCGAACAACAGTCGGTCCCTCTGGAAACAAGGAGCTAAACGGCTAAGTACCAAAAGGCTCGTATGCGAGCAGCCATCCACCCAGACTCGAGGGCTCGAATGGTAGTTGGTCCCTCTGGAAAGAAGGACCTAAACGACAAAGTATCAAAAAGGTCCTCGGCGAGAAGTCGGCCGCCCAAACTCGGGGGCTCAAACGGCGGCTGGTCCCTCTGGAAACAAGGACCTATAAGGCCAACACCCAAACCCTTGGTAGGAGCTCCAGCTCGCCTGCTCTACAAGCAGCCGGCCCAAACATCGGTGGCTATGCCCGGTGGGTAACTTGAACCGCCAGAAGCAAAAAAGTTGGAAATCAAGAAAAAATCTCACATGGACAAATCCTAGGTGTCCAATACTTAATTAGAAGGAGGCAAAGCTCCATAGAACAAAGTGTACAACGGCGCAAGATACGAGGTTTGATACATAAACCCACCCGGCATCCCGTGGGAACAAAATAAAAATAACTGAAGTCTATACAATTCCACCCGACATCCCGGGGTCTTCTCTAATCGGACTTTGGCGGCATAAAGCGTTTAGCATCAGCAACCTTCTTGCGGAGGGCGAGGGTGGCTTCACTGAGCTTTGTTAGTTTGTCACCGTCCTTGTCCTCCGCAAAGCAAGCCAGATCCTTGTCGTCCTCACCTTCATCCCTCTCACGGGCTGCCGATTGGCGCACCGCACGGTCAGGGATGAAGATGTCGAAATCGACGAAGACCACAATGTTGCAGGCGGCCTCTGGGAGACCCAGATCCTCCCTAAGCTTCTCGTAGGTGGTCCCGAACCACGGGCCACTAGTGTAGTCCTCTAGGTCAACCTCCGGATACCAGGAGCGAAAAGGCACAAAATCCACTCTACTTCCCGACGGGCGACTGATTCCTGCAGCCGGGTGATGGCGCCGTCCCCATCTACCAGGCGGGTGTCCATCTCAAAGATGGACCGAGGAACGTCCTCATCCGTATAGAGCCCCCGAAACATCTCAGTGGTGGCATTGACCTGCGCCTTGGCCTCCTCTCCAAAGGTATGCACCATCTGGAGGGCGCTGATCTTGAGGCCGACCATGGCGGTATCGGTGGCCTCCACGCCCAAGGCGGCAAGCTCCTGCCATTTGGCTAGCGATGCAAGCGACGGGTATTACTCTGCACTGAGCAAGCAAGGATAAGTCCCCCAGCCTGATAGAAGGAAAAAATAGCAGGCTAGAGAGAAGAAGACTTACCTAGAAGCGCGAGGCCGATGTTCTTCCACTAGTAGGAAAACGCTTACCAGTGACGAACAAAAATAAGCTACCGCTGGCGAACAAGTGTTCGCCAGCAGTACACCGCCAGTGGTAAGGGGTTACCGCTGGCGAACAAGTGTTGTTCGCCAGCGCTATCTAGTTACCGCTGGCGAACACAGTCTTGTTCGCCAGCGGTAAGTCTGTAAATTTGAAATTTCGTAAATAAATTTTTCGCTATTTTTTTTTTCAAATTTTCAAAACAATTGAATTTGGGGAACCTTGAACCACGCTGTACAATTTTTTCCTTTTTTTTTTCTTTTTTTTTCAACTTTGAATGCCCACTTCCCATTCGGTCACCCATCCTTCCACTACTCTAGCCTGAGCACGCTTAACTTCTTAGTTCCATCCCACTACTCTACCTATGACTCCCTCATTCTTTCTTGTTAGTATACTACTATCAATCCTCTTAACTATTGCACCATATATACAAATCCGTAATTCCAAATTCGACAAATGATATGTCTAAATTGATCACAAGAATACGAGGATTCCAAATATGACATCTTTATTATCTTTTCTCGCAAAAAAAAACATTTTTTTATTTTTTTTTGAATTTTGAATTTATTTAATTAAATTGATTATGTAGGAAAATTTAGTCCGTCTCAAATAACTTTTTTTCCTTTTGGAATTTGGCGATTCTGAAAAAAGCTCACAGGCCGAAGGCTGGTGAGGTTGGATCTGGAATTTGCTCACGCTTCTTTTGGTATATTGAACGCGTTTTTTCGACGTCGTATGCAAAAGTTATGGCCGTTTTACGATTTATTTTTGAATTTTGCATAAAAGGTCAAATGGAGTATTTCAAATTTTCTATATCAACTAGACAATGCACTCTACCCACATATCCAAGGAATTTATTTTTTGAACGTTTTATCATTTTCGTATGTGATGTAGAAAAGTAAAAAAGGCGGTCCAGGGGGGGGGGTGTGGTGGTGTGTGGAGGGAAATTTTTTCAAATCTTACCGCTGGGCAACAAAAATAGTGGTTGGCCAGCGGTATAGTTAGCGCTGGCGAACAAAAGTGTTGCCCAGCAGTAACCATACCGCTGGCGAACCAGCTCGTGTTCGCCAGCGCTAAGTAACCGTACCGCTGGCGAACAAAGTGCCATGTTCGCCAGCGGTATTTACTGCCGCCCGTAGCCCCGACGTCCACCCGTAGCGCTGGCGAACTGGTGCTGTGATTCGCCAGCGGTAGTGGATATAGCGCTGGCGAACATGTATTGGTGTTCGCCAGCGGTAATAGCGCTGGCCAAGTCAAAACTATGTTCGCCAGCGCTAGTGTGGTGGCCTTTTCCTACTAGTGTTCAGCTCCGCCAGGAGAGTGTCGGTGGCCTTATGGAGCTTGTCGGCTTCCTTAGAATGCTTATCCGCTTCCACCTTGCTGGCCTTCTCCAGGACCTCGAAGGCCGCCTTATGTGGCGAATTGACCATAGTAAGGTCCTCGATGGTTGTCTCCAGCTTGGAGTTTTCCTGGGTCGGTCGGGCTACCTGTTGCTGCTGACCAAGCTCGGTCAGCCGCTTGACCCTAGTCTCCAGCCGGGAGATAGAGGATACCTCTGTCAGCCGCCCCCAGCTCCTGGCTCTCCTCTGCAACCCCAAGACCAATCAACGGGGTAAAGAAAATTAACAGGCAAAGAAGACAAACAAGTGGGAGACTTACTCTAGGCCGCTTCCTAGGCCTCTCAATGTCGCCTGATCTCACCGGCGGAAGTGTGGTCCCTGTACTACGCAAAAACACCATGATAATCAAGAACAAAGCCATGCAGCATAAGAAGAAAACACGAAAGCAGGAATGAGCGTACCTCGACCAGCTCCCAAAAGCGCTTGAAGTCCTCTAGATGGACTTTTAGGTGCTTCTCAATGTCGTGGGAGAAGGGAACCACCTCCACTGGTTGTCGTATCATCCTGACTGTGGGCTCAGCCCGCCTTGCCTGGGCATAGATCGCCAGGGTGCCACGCGCCATGAATGTCGTCCTAAGTGGCTCCACCGACCTGTGGCCACTTACCTTATCCCGCCGCCTGAGGCGCATCCGTCACCACCGAAAATGGTGGAGACACCAAGGGGGCCCGCTCGGGCCTAGGCGAGCCTCTCCTCCTCCTGCACCAGGTCGGTAGCCTCTGGGCTGCTGCTCCTGTCCTCCTGGCATGCGCCCGCCTCGGCGTCGCTCGACTCCTCGACCGTCGGAGGAAGATCCACCACATAGTCGTCCACTGTTAGAGGCTTTTCCGGCATGCCACTGCCATCGACCACCTTGGTGGGGACATCCTTCATCCCGATGCCGGTTGTTGCAGGCGGCCTGCCTAGGCCACCTCGAATGCCGTCACAGGGGACGGGATCGGACACACGCCCGAACACGGATCTGGTAAGCGTATGGGTAGGTACCACCTTATCCTGGCCATTGATTTCTATGTTTGATTATGGTGGGTCCCACTAGGAACTTTATGTGAGCCAATCAGAACAACATGTGAATCTTGGGCAACATATAATAATCATATGCACAAATCTCGAAAAATATAGGTGGCTAGGATAGGAAGGTACCTACGAGTAGGCTTACTCATATATTTCCCAGACAGGCCCTCTGCGGCCTGGCCGCCTTAGCCTTCCTCGGCGCGTACTTTTTGCACCAAAGGAGGTACCGAAGTCCCAGATCTTCCTCGCCCCAGAGACTTGGGTGAGTTGCACGATTAAAAAAACGAAGGATAAGAGGTTGGATTCCCAGCCGGGCGGCACCGTGGGAGGAAATTCTTACCCAACAATGGATGGAGGCGTTGCTGGCCTCATGTTCTTCCTCTTCTTCTTCGACGACCTAGCTTCAGTGTTGCTAGCGCCCTCCTCCGACTCTGATGGCTTGGCCCGCTTGAGGGTTCGGGCCGACGTCGACCCTACGGACGACAGATCGTCAGAACCTGCAATAAAGATGACCTCGCGGGAAGGGGAGGGGACGGTTTTCCCAGATCTTCGGGATTACCCGGGTGGAGCGGCCTGACACGGGAGAGATCGTCTTCGCCCTCCTCCTCCTCCTTCTGCTCTCGCCCCTTCTCGGCCGCCTGGCCAGCAGCATCCGGTGCCGCCTGGGTGGGTGCGGCAGATCCGGCCTGAAGTTGGGGCCGTTCGGCCAATCCTCGAGGTCCTGCGCCTCGAACATCTGCAAGGATTCCCAACCAACTAAAGTCTCCCTTGGAAGAAAAGATAGGCAGCGACAGAAAGAACAAAATAGAACTCGAGCGACTTACCCAAGGAGACCGCCTCTCGCGTCAGTACGGCTGTCGGCCCCAGGACCGGCCGTAGACAGCCCTTGCCTTCATCACTATCCAGAGCCAGTCGACTAGGCTCTCTATCTTGAGGGTCCGGGTGGACAGCCTGGTCAGGTCGAACCGATGGAGAGAAAGCACATCTTGTGCGACCGTGATTGAAGCGGACACACCCGGTGCGCCAACCAGCTAAGCGTAAGGTCGCGCCCTGTCATACCCTTGCCGGTCAGGTTCTCTAGCCAGTGGGACATCTTGGCAAGGTCGTCCGTGTCCTCGAAAATCTTCACCTCCCCCCAGTTCTTCGACTACGAGCTGGACATATATCGGGGTAGGTTAATATGGTTGTCACCCTTCACTATGTTCCAGACTTAGAAGAAGGACCGATGCCAACCCTTGATGCTCTTTTGTGTCGTGAACGGCGGCATGTCGTTGCTTGTACGCTTGTAGACGATGGCGCCGCAACAAGCCACTCGCTGGATCAGGAAGAAGAATTGTCGGCTCCACAAGGCCACAGTCGGTACCACCCCAAGGAAGGAGGCAGCCGCGAAGGCCGAATCTGCGAGATGGAGTTGGCCCCCAGATGGTGCGGTTGGAGGCCATACTCATCGAGGAGCTCGCGGAAGAATGGGCTCGTTGGCAGAGCAAGCCCACGGTCGAGGTGGTCGAGGAAGACGACATATTCCCCCTAGTGCTGCGACGGAATTCCTCTTTGCCGGGGGCGCGGGCTTTGACGTTGTCGGGCTTATCGAGGTAGCCCTCCTTAACATCCCTGATGAGGTCTGCCTCAGTGATGGTGGAGCTCCTCCACGTGCCCTCGATGCGAGACATTAACGCGGTGACAGAGAGAAGAGAAGCGGGCGCCTTCGCGGGAAAAGACCGCAAACCACGAGAAATTTTTCCACCGATGGCGGCAAGGGAGAAGAACTCAGTGGGCACAGCTCTGGTGAGTGCAACAGGAAGAACGGAGGAGAAGGGAAGAAGAAGGAGCGACAGTGTGCGGAACACCTCACTCGGGGGACTGCACCCCCTTTTATAGCCAAGAACAGCCGTTCGGCCTCCCACTTGAACCTACCGCCACGTGGGCTGCTCCCGCACGGGATCCAAAAACTGTTGCGGGGCCGCAAAAAATCCGTACGAAAGAACTAAGGCGTTGTCGCCTCCGCATCGGGAGGTCCAGATCGATGGAACGTAGACGACGTAAGCCACCGCCCCATTCATGACCTCATGTTACCAGCCGGCCAAGGCGGAGAAGTCGAGACGTCCCCGGACGATGGAGTCCAGTCGGGGGTGCGACAGAAGCAAATCAAGTCAAGTGCATGGTAAAGAACATGTGGAAGACTTCTTCACCATTCCGTCTCTACAGCTCCAACGCGTTTGGGGGCTACAGTCGGGGGATTTCCCACTGATTAAGCTAATTGCAAGATCAAGACGGCGCCAGGACGATGTCCGGCTGGTTGTTGCTTCACCACGCGACTATCTTATGGCCGGCTGGTAACTTTGGCTGCACGGTTCTGACAAGTGAGGGCGGTATGGGCAAAAGGAAGGCATGGGCTAAAGGGCAACAAAGACATCGCATACATTGTCAGCTGTGTTTCTACTCGAGGGTAGGCGGTCATACCCTTAAACTTTGGTCGTCTGGGTCATGATTAGTAGTCCTTCTGCCTAGTCACATCTTGTACCTCGCTGACAGACTTAGAGGAGAATACACTGTGTATGGCTGTTAGTGGGTCCCGGCCAGCCGTATTGTCGGCCCCACCTATCAGCTGGACTGCCAACTCCTATATAAGGCTGTCCGGGTCTCTCTTAGCAGGGAAGAATTGACCTAGAAGATACAGCTTCAGGAGAATTCTTAAAAACATATACTACATCTCATAGTTCATCCTTGCAGGAGTAAAGACCTCACAAGGTTGAGGTCCCGAACCTTGGTACATCGTGTCTCATGAATGCTTGTTTCCCAATCCCGTACAGACACC
The DNA here is from genome assembly GCA_028641055.1 of Alopecurus myosuroides. Taxonomy (NCBI): domain Eukaryota; kingdom Viridiplantae; phylum Streptophyta; class Magnoliopsida; order Poales; family Poaceae; genus Alopecurus; species Alopecurus myosuroides. The sequence continues at coordinate 123,965,035 of CM054059.1, forward strand.
GATGTTTGCAACCGGTGTCCCCTAGTAAACTCTATTGCTAACGCAATAGTGCTGCCGTGCATGATACCACGAACACTTACCGACCTCACGATGCAATTCCCGCCATGTAATGTACCTCCCGAGCCCGTTGTTTGAGACAATCACTTTTGGAGCCCATCGGTCCATGTGTTGTTGCGGTAGTGGCGCCACGACGGACATCGTTTGCACTCACGAACACACTTTGGTCCATTTGACAGATCAGACACTCGGTGAGTAGCTCAGCTCTCGGCAGTCCATGTGTTGCGACGGCAATTTTCCGGCAACACCATGAACTCCATCGCACCCACGAATACAATCCGGTCATGACATGGCGTGGCGAGAACGGACCCGCGTCCGCGAGTAACTACAGGTGCTATGTGCTATCAGCCCTCATGATCGGGCCGCCACCGACATGTGTCGCCAACCTAACGTCCAGCTTCACGGCCTCTCGCTGGCCTTACGATCTGGACAACGTAGCACACACGTATGTCAGCAAGCCACCAAAGAATTCCCAAGCACATGTAGTTCGGTGCTGGCGTGCACACGTATGCCCGTCAGGCATATCAGATCAGAGACGATGTTGGGTGTGTACGCATACAGCCTCCTGCCGGACCAGATCGAAGACGACGCGCATATGACCGTCAGCCGGATCAGATCGGGACAGTGCGCGTATGGCCACCGGCTAGATCAGATTGGAGACGGGGGGGATCCACGAAGACTGCCCAGGCTTTTTAAAATAAAAGTATGCAGGAGATCGAGCCCCTCCGCCGGCGGATGGACTCCTCCGGTGGTAGGGGAGGGAGGTCAGGAAGTGGTGACCGGCGGCCGGGTGGTAGATCCTCCCCCCTCCCCTCGAGTCACCCTAGGATGGGAATACATTTTGATTTCAGAGAACATAAAATTCATGTTCATATGATTTTATATCACACAAAATGGCAGAGGGAACAATTTAATCCTCCCACAATTTTTCCTTACAAACAAGAAAATGCATTTGGTTCATGACATTCAATTCTAGTTGTGTAGGTGAAAATTCTCCTTCTCCCTAAAATGTTTTAATGATTGATGACAACCTAATGTGTCTTCTAACATGTGCTGAAACATGCTTCAAAACTAGTATTTTCTCCAGGATCCATAAGTTTTGGATGCAGCCCCAGAAGTTTAGGTCATAGGAAGTTCCGGAGATTATTCCGGGTAGCCCCTATTTTCGCAATGTACTCGAGCCCCGTTAGCGGATTTTGAAGTGGAAGATTCGCGTAGAAGTTCCACTTGGACGGAAGCTGTCACTATTCCAGAATTTCCGGAGGGCGGAAGTTTCGCTTCCTCCGCTGAAGAAGTTTCCGTGTGGCACCTCTTTCCGCACTAGATTGGATCGAGTTAAGCAGAAGTTGGTCCGGAAGCTCCCGCGGAAGTTCTGCTCGGCTTTTCGGAAGTTCCTCTCGTACGTGTTTAGGACAGAAGACCGTTGCAAAGAAGATGGAGTCGTTGGTCTGTGATGTCCGGAAGTTTCGACTTCTTGACTGGAACTTTGTCTTCTTCATTGAAGGAGTTGTTTTATTCATTGAAGGCTAAGGTTACACTCTCTCTCCTCCATTAATGACTTGAGCTTCAAACTCCTAGATCTCCCACTATGTCCACTCAATCGACCCAATTCTTTGTGGAGTGCTAGAGGAAACCTAGATCCAGGTATCCACCAAAGGAATTGCAAATCCACCAAAAAAATTCTAACGGATTTTGAGATCCCTTGTGTCCCTTGTAACCCTGGAGAAAACCCTAGTTCTTGTAGCTTCGACCTCGATTGAAGAAGTTTCAGATTGTTGAGAGTCTCCAATTAAGTCGTGGAGTTGCCTCAACAAAGATGCACTTTGGAAGCATATATACTCTTCACGACATAGTCGGAATTTGAAAGAAACAACCAGACGATTGGCGTTAAGGTCGAGAGAAAAGAGGCAGCACATAAGAAGGAGGACTAAGACTTGCCACCGAAGACACCGGAATGCTTCCAACGGACACCGAGGCTCCACGACGATGCACCCAAGAAGGCAACAACGTCTCACTTCGCCGCCGTCGAGACCGAAGTAGTAAAAGTTTTCACCCCGAGCCATACTATGGCGAAGAGAACCACAACAAAACACCCCTAGAGGGTAACAATACCCGCTGGCATTGCCTTCATTAGCGCCAAGGCGCAGAGCTTTCGTTCGGAAAAATCTCCGCACAGCATTCAGAAAGTTGGACCGCCCATTAGCTCCGAGTCTAGCCTCTTGACCACGATCTGGGAGCTAACTAAGCTAAAGCGACGCCACCACAAGGAACCACCGCCACCCATTCCTTGCCGTCCACACGATCAAGGAGGAAGTCCATTACCACCTCCATCTCACTTGCCGTAGAAACGTCCGTGCATACACCTTCCAGGGCCGCCGCCCCGACATCCGCGAACTCGGGACACGTGAGCGACAACTGTGCACCGCGAGCCTCATGTATCAGATGAGTTTGGAAGGAGACTGGTCCAAGACATCGTAAGCGGTAACCTGCGCATCAGCCACTCGGAGGAGATCAGTCATCCCAGCCGAAGGCGGTCGCCGATTGAAAGCAGCAGGCACGGCCTGTCAGACCCATATCAAGCCTAAGATCCGATTCAGATTAGACGATCAGGCCCAGATAAGGTCTGACTATGCCGGCCACCATGCTGCCGCATTAAGGCCGACACCACCGTTGCCGTTTATCGGCAGATCCAAATAATACCTACCAAACCCTACTCGCTGAGAGCATGCTTCTAGGCCAGATGCATCCCCGAAGACACAGATCCGGCGCACAAAAAAGCAGTAGGAGGAGCAGGCAACCGGAAGCGAAGAGCTTAAGTTGTGGGGACGCGTTGTTGATACTCCATAAATGTATCCTTAATTTATGGTATTCCATGTTGTTTTCATGCCATATGCTACATGTTTTCCTTACACTTTATGTCATTTTTATCGATTTCCCGGGACTAACCTGTTGACAAGATGCCACAGAGCGAGTTCCTGTTTTCTGCTGTTTTTAGTTTCAGAAAAGTTGTTCTGGAAATATTCTTGGAATTGGACGATTCAAAAGCCATAAGTGTTAGAAGTTCCGGAAGGTCAAGGAAGTCCTGAAGAGAACCGGAGGGGAGGCACAGGGTGGCCACACCATATGGTGGAGCGGGTCCCCCTTGTCGCGCCGCCAGGTGGTGTGCGCCCCCTGGCCACCCCCCCCCCCCCCCCCGGCATCGCCCTTTCGCCTATATATGCCCCCCGATGCATAAACCCTAAAAAATATCAGCCTTTTCCAACAAAAACATCCGTAGCTCCGCCGACGTTGCCGACAAGTTTCGAGGGACAGAAAACTCTGTTCTGGCACCCTGTCGAGATGGGGAAGTGCCCCCGTATCCATCTCCATCGACTCCACCGCCATCTCCATCGCCGTTGTTATTTACTATGATGAGGAGGGAGTAGTTCTCCCCCCCCCCCCCCCCGAAGGCTGAGGGATCTATGTGTTTCATCTCTCTCCCCCATTATGTGATCTTTATGTGATCATGAGCTTTGTAATCTAGTTGAATATGTAGATGTACAATTCATTTGTTATGCTACTCGAGTGGTTTTGTTATGATATCTCCGTAGACACTTTGATCACGGTGTAAAGGTGACAGTATATGCACCGTGTGGTTTAGCATTATCTTTATATCTTGTGTTGGATGACCCTATGAAATTGTGTTGTTTGTCTAATACCTTCTAGGGTGCTCATTGTGACAGCGTGACGTTAACTAGATACGGGAATGCGACTTTAAGGTGTGCTTTGTACCCCTAGCAATAAGTTAGTGTTTGTTATTCAATCGGAGAGTGGTCTAGAGTAGCATAGTGAAGAGAGATATTTATTCATTCAATTATGTTATTATTGTTGAGAGTGTTCATTAGTAAAAGTATGATCCCTAGGCCTTGTTTCTAAGCATTGATACACCGTTTACATTCAGTTCTGCTACATGTTTGCTTGCTGCCATTTTTATTTCAGATTGCTATTATCACTTATACACATCCATATTACTTGTATTTTACTCTCTCTTCGGCAAACTAGTGCACCTATTCAACTCACAATTGTATTAGGTGTGTTGGGGACACAAGAGACTTCTTGTATCGTAATTCCAGGGTTGCTTGAGAGGAATACCTTTGACCTCTTCCTCCATGAGTTCGATAAACCTTGGGTAATTCACTTAAGGGAAATTTGCTGTTGTTCGACAAACCTCTTCACTTGGAGGCCCAACACTGTCTACAATAATAGAAGTGTGTGTAGACATCAAGCTCTTTTCTTGCGCCGTTGCCGGGGAGGTAAGGTAAAAGGTACTCACATCCTCTGTGAGTGCTCGAAGTTATTTCCTTTAGATTCTGCAATTATATGTTTTTGTTTCTTGTTTTTATTTTCACTATTTAGCCTTAATGGAAAACAAAAAAAAATATGAGAGAACTTTATAATCTTTATCTTGAGTTAGGACATGAAGTGTTTGAAGAGAAAATTAAAAACCTATGGAACTTTCTTTGCATGCTAGTAGCAATGTTATTAGTATGAATTCTTTGAAAATCATTATTGCTAATTATATGGAAAATTCTAAGCTTGGAGAAGCTGGTTTTGATAAATGTGACATTTTTAGTCCCCCAAGTTTTGAGGAGGAAATTTTATTTGATGATATTTTGACTCCAATATTGTATGATTACAATGATGAATATGTTATTTTCAGTCCACCTACTATTGAGGAGAAAATTAATCATGATTACAATATGCCTCCTATATTTGATGTTTATGGTGATGAGAATAATAAGGATAGCTATTTTGTTCAATTTGCTCCCACTATTATTAATAAGAATAACTATGCTTATGTGGAGAGTATTAATTCTTTTATGCATGTCGGGCATGATAAGAATGTTTTATGTGATATTTGTATTGTTAATTTTATTCATGATGCTACTGAAAGTTATTATGAGAGAGAGAATCATAGCTTTATGCATCTCAACAATATCAAATTTCCCCTCTTTATTTTGAAAATTTGAAGTTGCACTTGTTTTGCTTTCCAATGCTTGTTGCTTTGTGTTTTCATGACTTGTTTTTTCACAAGATTCTTTTTCATAGGAAGTGGGTTAGACTTAAATTTGTTTTATGTTTGCTTCTTGATGCTCTCTTTTTCTTCAAAAATATTTCTTATGTGAGCATCTTCTCAAATTATCATGCCTAGCTAAAAGGCTTTAAAGAAAATCACTTCTTGAGAGATAACCCATGGTTTTATTTTTTTTATTTGTTTTTCTCTCTTTTCTTTTAGTCAAGGGGTTGTATACTTCTGTACAACTCCTTTGTATATTTATTTTCATGTATTATTTGTGCCAAGTAAATTTTCTAGCAAAAGTTGGAGTTGGTTTTGAATTTCTGTGCAGGAAACATATTTCTCTTGTCCACCTAAAAAATCGTATAATTCACAGGAAAATAAAAATGACCTGAAACTTTTTGTGCTTATTCCTCAGATAATTCCGAAACATTTATGTTCTTTGAGCAGTGTAAGTGCCCCGAAAAAATTCGTCCTTACAGACTGTTCTGGTTTTGGCAGATTTTGTCATTTTCCTTGCATTTGCTCTTTTACGATGTCAACTGGATTTCTTTGCTTCACGAAACATCAGTGGCTGTAACTAATGTTTAAATGTATCAATAGCACTTGTTCCCATACAGAACCCATGGATTTTTTTATTGTTACACCAACCCTGTAACTTGAGTTACTCTTTGAGTGTGGTGTTAAGGAAGTTTTCAAGGATCAAGAGAAGAGGGTGATATATGTGATCAAGAAGAGTGCAAGGTCAAAGCTTGGAGATGCCCCCGTGGTTCATCCCAGCAAATTCTAAGAATACTCAAGCATCTAAGCTTGGGTATTCCCAAGGAATCCCCTTCTTCATAAACAAATTATTAGGTCACTTCTAGTGAAACTATATTTTTATTCGGTCACATCATATGAAATTTACTTGGAGCGTCTTTTATTTTCCGTTTTGTTTTCTTTTGTTTCCTTTCTGCAATAAACATCACTAGAACCTATTATACTTTTGTGGGAGAGAGACACACTCCATTTTTCATTGCATAGAATACTCTAGTTTTCACTCTTATTGTTCTTTGAGTGTTCACCTTTTGCTAGTACTGTGTTTAGCCCTTGTTTTCATGCATCTTATATTCAGAGCTGTTAATTTTAGTAGAGTTATGTTAGTACTCTCTTGTTTAATTGCTATATCTCTTGGAGAGTTTTTACTGTTTGATGCTTGATAGAAAATGCTACATGTGCTAGATGGTATAACGAAAAAGCTTGCATATTCTTGTAGATCATTAAACCGTTTCACTTGATTATTTGCTCTTGTTTTGAGATATCAATATGCTTAATGGTAAACTTTCTGGTTTAGTAGAGTAAAAACAATTAATGGTTGGTCTAGAAGCTTGAAATTGTGCAACACTCAAATAAGCACTTGATAGGATAATGGTACATGACTTCCTTTGCTGACAGAAATCGTGATGGATTTTTGTTACACGCTACGGTCGGGGTAGCCAACAGTGACTTGTCACTGCCACGGACCCTCTTGTAGTGATTTTCATTATGCCTTGTGAGATCATGATTTTATTTGGAATCTTGTAACTTGTGAGTTATATCTTGCGGTTTTCTAGCACTTCCACCATCCATATTTGCCAGCCTCTTCGGTACTGTGCATTTCTCATTCTCACATTGAGAATTGGTGCAAAATTTGCCAGCGCATCTAAACCCCGTGGGAGAACTTTGTTCTTCTACACATAAGAAAAAATTTATCTTCCTCAAAACAGCCACCATATCTACGTACCATGGCATTTCCATAGCCATTCCGAGATATATTGCCATACAACATCCATCATCATTATGTTACTTGCCATGCTTCACTCTTATTTTGCATACTGCTACACTAGTAGGAGCATTTAGTTTTATTTACATCAGAGATAATTCAGTTTGAGTTATGAGTACTAAAAGTGTGTTGATTCATTGTAAAATAGAGTGTTGCCCCTACCAGTGAGATTATATATCAAAAAAAAGAGAGAAAAAAGCCCAAAAGAGAAAAAAAAGAGGCAAAAGAGAGAAAATGAAGAGAGAGGGGGCAGCACTACTATCATTTATTCCACACTTATGCTTTGATTAGCATCATTACTTCAGTTTGGAGAGAGTCTTCATATTATTACTTGCATAAGTATGTGGGGAACTTACGTTATAGAACTTGTCTTGTATATTCCAATGATGAGCCTCCTCAAAAGAGCTCTAGGTCTTCCTAAGCAAGCAGGTTGGATGCACCCCCACTAGTTCCATTGGAGAGCTTTCATACACTTATAGCTCTATGTGCATCCGTTGTGTGGCAATCACTACTCCTTGCATAACTTTGATTATAAGACTTCCTCTTGTCTAATGATCACTTTCAGTTGTGTGAGACTTTCTTTCATTGACCATCCAAACCCCTCATAATGTTCTTTTAGCCATAACATCCTGGTGCCATGAACCAATACAGAACGCTTGCTTGTTTTAAGTGCACATTTGTTTTAATGCTTTTCCTATGTGCATATTGTTGTCACTTGACTTGATCCTAACAGGAGTTATTGTTTGATGCCTTGGATGATTATATTGTTGTTCTTGAAGCTTAAACCATCTTTAATATACTTTGCACAGTGGGTTGTCTTTTAGTATTGATTCATTGAAAGGTTTTACTTTGTTATTCCTAATGGTTTATACATTACTCTTTGATATCAACTATAAACGACAACCTTTATTCATTTGATCCTAATTCACATGATTTACATTAATATGATGATCAAGTTTATGTCGGTAGCATGTCACCTCAGAAATTATGTGTTTTTATCGTTTACCTACTCGAGGACGAGTAGGAACTAAGCTTGGGGATGTTGATACGTCATAAACGTATCCTTAATTTCTGATGTTCCATGTTGTTTTGGTGCCATATGCTACATGTTTTCCTTACGCTTTATGTCATTTTTATCGATTTCTGGGACTAATCTATTGACAAGATGCCATAGAGCTAGTTCTTGTTTTCTGCTATTTTTAGTTTCAGAAAAGTTGTTCTGGAAATATTGTCGAAATTGGACGATTCGAAAGCCATAAGTCTTAGAAGTCTCGGAAGGTCAAGGAAGTCCCGAAGAGACTCGGATGAGGGCCACAGGGTGGCCACACCATAGGGTGGCGCGGGTCCCCCTGGCCGTGCCACCAGGTGGTGTGGGCCCCCTGGCCACCCCCGGCATCGCCCTTTCGCCTATATATGTCCCCCGATGCATAAACCCTAAAAATATCGGCCTTTTTCACCAAACACATACGTAGCTCCGCCGACGCCGCCGACAAGTTTCGTGGGACAGAAATCTCTGTTCCGGCACCCTACCGGGACGGGGAAGTGCCCCCGGATCCATCTCCATCGACTCCACCGCCATCTCCATCACCGTTGTTGTTTCCTATGATGAGGAGGGACTAGTTCTCCCCCGGGTCTGAGGGCTCTACCGGTAACTATGTGTTTCATATCTCTCTCCCATGGTGTGATCTTAATGTGATCATGAGCTTTGTAATCTAGTTGAATATGTAGATGTAATCTTCATATGTTATGCTACTCGAGTGGTTTTGTTATGAGATCTCCGTAGACACTTTGATCACGGTGTAAAGGTGCTAGTGTGTGCACCGTGTGGTTTAGCATGATATTTATATCTTGTGTTGGATTACCCTATGAAATTCTGGTGTTTTTCTAGTACCTTATAGGGCGCTCATAGTGACAGCGTGGGGTTAACTAGATACGGGAATGCGACTTTAAGGTGTGTTTTGTACCCCTAAGCAATGAATTGGTGTTTCTTATTCAATGATATTGTGGTTCAGAGTACCATAGTGAAGAGAAATATTTATGCATTCAATTATGTTATTATTGCTGAGAGTATTCACTAGTGAAAGTATGATCCTTAGGCCTTTTTTCTAAGCATTGATACAACGTTTATATTCAGTTATGCTACATGTTTGCTTGTTTTCATTTTTATTTTAGATTGCTATTATCACTTATACACATCCATATTACTTGTATTTTACTCTCCCTTCGCCGAACTAGTGCACCTATACAACTGACAATTGTATTAGGTGTGTTGGGGGACACAAGAGACTTTTTGTATCGTAATTGCAGAGTTGCTTGAGGGGGATACCTTTGACCTCTTCCTCCCTGAGTTCGATAAACCTTGGATAATCCAGTTAAGGAAAACTTGATGTTGTTCTACAAACCTCTGCACTTGGAGGCCCAACATTGTCCACAAGAATAGAAGGGTGCGTAGACATAATTCGTCCCATCTCCATCTTGCCCATACTCGGAGTGGGCCATCCAGCAGCACCCACACGCAAGCCCCGGGGCAGACGCTGAAGCCACCATGCACGCCTGCCCCCGTCGGAGCCCCGCTCCCTGCGCATTGTTGCCGAGTATGCCATCGCCGTTGCCCACACAGCCTGGAAGACGCATCCGCCCCGAGCCTGACGCCAAGGTCGCACCGTCGGCGCCGATTCCGCCCCGTGAGGAATAACAAACGCACGGGTAAAAGAGGGCCCACCGCCGCCGCACGGGCGTCTCCCGCGGCAGAGCAGGAGGGGGCTGGGGCGCGGATAGCTAGGGTTTCCCCGCCTAGCTCGCGGGCCAACACAGAGTGGTTTCTTTGCCTCAAGAATCTCGAAGCGCCTTAAGCACAATTCATCGCTTCCAAACTCCCTGTTTCTAATTATTCTTCGACACTTCGAGCCAAAAAAAGAACTATGAGGAACTCGCTCTAATGGGGCATCATATTACGGCCACTGCGATGCAGTAGAGTAGTATGGTACCAATAGGGATGTAAACGGATTGAATCGGATCGGATTTTTCCTTTACCATATCCTACGTCAAATTGTTTCATCGGAGTCGGAGCGGAGCGGATATTGACCGGTTGCAGATTTCAATGCGGATATTTGTAACTGCGGATTCGGAATGGAAACTAAGCGGATTCCAGACGGAAATAAAATAAACCAGTTACGTTCGCGTAAAATACATCATCAATCATAGAACCAAATTTTTTATGAAATAATCTAGTAACATAACAAATTTTTACTCTGTAGTATGTACAATTACTATGTAAGTGATTTATTGTTAAACGGTCGTACTCGGAAACTAAATAACTAGAAGTTTTTCTCTATTATGTCGACATTTCGGTAGAAAATCAGATTATTCGGATTAAAACCATCTGATTATCCTATGTAATTTTCGGATAATCCATATTCGGGTGCTATATTACATATCATATCCTATACCGTGTCCGGGTGTCAAGTTCGGAATCGGAAATCCTCATCCAGCAGATCCCTTCAAAGCGGATATGGATTCTTTAAAATGGTTTTGGAACCGGATATGGTGCGAAAATTATCCTATCCGTTTACATCCCTAGGTACCAAGATAGAGGATTAGAGGAGCATTTCGTTCCCCTGAAGTGAAACGATCCAAGTTATTCGACTAAGCACATGATGATCTTCTAGTTCGGTATTCTGAGAAGTCCGGACTCAATTTAGTGAGCACGAAAGGGAGGGCAGACTGGCTGGGACGGCGATAACTCAAATTTCGAACGGCATAGGATGCAGGTGGTCAGCGCTGCAGGAAACAAACGGTTCTATCAAAAGATAAGGAAATAATTTGTCACGCAGGGGAAGATTCATGGCAGTGTTCACGAAAGTCGCTACATAAGGGGATGCTTCAGCTATTTGTCGATTTAAATGCAGCTTCAACTTGTATAAAACAAAATGACAAGTTTCAAGAACCATACAGCCGAGAGACTGCGGTTTAGATGGGACGATCAAAACCTAGAAACAGTACCAATCCTCCGGTTGTTCATCCTAAGTTCCTAACTATCATATAAATTTTGTCGCGGCGAGGTCTTACTACCTTGTCGCAACCAAGAAAAAACATGAGAGGCGTCAACCAGTAGATCACCTTTCATTTAGCTTATTAACACCACAGGGTATGTAGTACCTGTGAAAGTGTGAAACCTTTGTGGCCAGAACACCCGAACAATTTTGCTAAGCAAGGAATAGCATTCATATACATAGACATATAAACCTGCAATGAACAACAACATACTAACTGCGCAAAAGTGAGTTTTTTGCTGCCTTAGGCTAATATGCTGCCTTCGTTATGACACAAATAAGCATCAAATTGGTACCATAAATATGAGGAAATAACCTGACAATGCAGGAATTAGGGGAGCACCATTGCGCGATGGATCTATCTACACTAACACCGCAGCAATATAACAGAAACATCATCATCATCATCGATCACCAGTCAGCAGAAACATCAAAGGAGACAGATAACTGCAAGCACGGTGTGATTACTGCAACATGCGCTCATACATGGTATGGATTAGTATCATAATATATGTTCCATCACGCCATCATTTGGATCTAATCAAGAACAGGCATGAAATTAGAAAATACTGCTAGCAATCTGTACCAACAATAATAATAACCACTTAATTCAACAGCTACTGCGGGACACAGGTGGTGGGGAGGCCTTCTAGGGCGAGGGCAGCGCTCTCGCTCAGGACGACGAAGGCCGCCAGCTCGACGTAGGTGGGGGCTCTCGAGCCGCGCTGCTCCTTCATCCGGCGCAGGTGGGCGGCGATCGCGGCCAGGCGCTCCTCCCGGTCGCGCTGCGACGCGAACCGCGACACTGAGCCCGAGATCTCCATCTCCTCCTTTATCTCGCCACCGTTGATGTCCATCTTGCCGTACTGCACCGCGAGGCTCGCCTCCTGCGCCGCCGGGAGTGACGCGGTTCCGCCGGCCAACCCGCCAGATCCTTTCGCCGCCATGGCAAGGGGAGGGGGAGGGGAAGGGGAGAAGTGGGGATCCTCTCCTCCTCAACGGATTTTTCTGTCGTTTCCAAAAAACATATACATTTATTCTTTTTAATTGCGGTGAACTTTTTAACTCTATTCAGTCTGTACTGTACTCATCAACACATGCAAACAAAAATGTATTCCTAATTCTGGGCAAACACCCTGCGCTAAATCTCCTTTGCATAGGATTTCGTACAGAGCAACAGGGAGATGAGGAACATAGTGGGGGGAAAGGATCAACATTTCATACACTGATTAGGTTGCATCTGCACGATAGTTCAGAACAAAAAATACAGTACTATCTAACCAGTACACAGCAAGTAGAAGCACGCCATGATAAAAAATTCATAACCAAACAAACTTGGTTCGAAGCACTTGAGATTACGAAATCAATCCTCCACACAGTAGGGCATCCAGAAATTCATCCAGCGATTGCAACATAACAACATTTTCTTTCTCGGAATTTAACATGTACTCCTCCACACTGAACAAACAAACTTTCACCCTACTTCTCGGAAACAGGATTAATTGGGGCTTCGACCTCCTCATCACGGAAATCCTTGGGCGCCATCTCCTTGCGCATCTTCCTGAAGTACTCCTGGGGATTGCTGAACTCAGCAATGAAGTTGTCCATGCCATTCTGCACGGCCCTCCCCATGTCAGCCCACATTACAAGGGCCTGGGTGATTGGCTTCCTAGCCTTCTTGAGCTCCTCCGGCAGTTTGTCCCCAAGCTTCAAGCCGATGGCAAGCTCATGCCTGACATAGGCTTCGTCACGGCGATGGAAGACGACCTGGCTGACTAGGCGTGCGGCTAGACACCTTCGTCGGAACAGAAGGTCGTCATAGCTCTTGCGCAGCTCCTTTTGCTCCTCCTTCATCTCGTCCAGCTCCTTGAGAACTGACTGGTGCTGCTCCTTCAATTGCTTGATCTTATTCCGGTCCTCATCCGTCATTGTCACAGGGCGGCGCATCTTCTTCACTGCAATGATACCAAGATCAGAAACGACAGACCAAATGAAACAGCTATAAACAGAGCTACAGTTTCTTGCATGATCTCTAGCATCAGGGATTTTCAGATAATGAAGATAACTAAACGGAGACTGCCACAAGTACAACGATTACAACCACACTGAACCGACCGAACAGGACTACATGCCGCCATTCAAACACCATACCAGGCACTGAAAAAAGAACCAGCAAGACACTGCTTGAACAACCCACATGCCCTCATTTAGATAACCGCTTTTAGTGGACGCGTCGGTGCAAAAAGGAAAAAATCCACAGGTAGACACGCTTTCCACATACCAATTTATTTCACTTGCCATACCAAATGCCTGCATCTATCAACAAATGCACATCGAGCCTTGGCTATAGCCATCATTCTGATTACTAATACTAATACCGTGTGTGAGCCCAATGAAAACTAAACGCATGCTACATTGTTACACATGGCCTAAACGCCAGGTAACCGGTGCGGCCTAGAAGGAGTTTTTCACCTAGTAGTAATTCGAGGGTGGGGGACTAGACCTGGACTAGCGACGTCAGCAGGAGGGATGGCTGGCGCAAGGCGGGCAAGTGGCTTCTCCTTCTCCTTCTCCGGCAGCAGCCCCGATCCATTTTCCTGACCTGCGAGAAGCCGAACAGAAAAATTAGAGATATGAGGGGGCCAAAACGAAACCCTGCCCTTTTGGCGGTGGTGCTGGTGGGTGTTGGGTGAGGATTCGACCTGTCTTGGCGAGATCGGCAGGAGCTATGGAGGGCGGGAGGTAGGGAACAGGCATCTCCTCCTCCGGCTCCGGCAGCCACGAGGCCCCCTCCTTCCCTGCGAGAGAAATTATGAGATGAGGGGCAAACGTAAACCTAGCTTTTAGGCGGCGGCGGCGGCATTCCGAGGGAGGGAGGGGGTGGGCGTAGGACACAGTAACCTGGATCGATGATCATCGTCGCCGGGTCGGGCGGCGGCAGCAGTGCTCGGGTGCAGGAAGCCATGACGGCAACGGCGAGGAAGGAGATGCCTTTTTTTTCAGAGGCGACGCGGCTGTGGTGCCAAACGCGGCTAAACGGGCCAAGTTCGGCTGGATACGGTCTTGTGACCATGGAACAAGGCCAATCGTTACCCATCTGCTCTGCCAATTGTCTCAACAAAATCTGCCCGAGTTCCTATCGCTCATCCCAAGTTCCGCCAAATCAAAAAAAAAAAAAAAAAAAAAAAAAAAAAGTTCTGCCGGCTCCGACTTCCCGCTCCTCCATAGTCGGTTTTTCTCTCCTTCGGCTGGCCTTACCGCATCAGGAGCTGTGGGATGCTGATTTATGAGTTGGGTTTTTATTAAAGTTAGGGTTTTTTCGTCAATGGAGATGACAACATCTGCAATAAGTGATCTTTGACCCATTGTTCGACTGCGAGATTTTTCTTCCCGATGTTAATGGTAGTCTTGAAATATTCAGTTTGTCTAGGTATGGTCATTCAGATCTTGCGTCACGGATCGGTTTCGAATCTTTTCTTATGGTTGGAGCAAGGAGGGTTGTCCTTGCAATATATGTCACGGCTGTTATGTCCTCGACAATCTGGTTTGTACTATTGGATTCCGGCGACGTCTATCAGGATGTTTGGCTATTTTTCTCTCTCTATAGTACTGGTGTTGGTACTCCTGCTGATGTAGGTTGATTACTTTAATTATTGTGTGCGCGCTCGCCGTTTTGTCTTCTGGCTCAAGAAAATTATGAAAGAACCCTCCTTGGTATTTACACGTTTGTGATTTAGTCCCTATGTTTTATGTCTGCCTTCAGAAAAGTATAAGATTATTTCATGGAAGAAGAAAGAGTTTGAATATCTCAAAGATTTGCTAGTTTCTTTTAGAATTTATTTTGTAATCGGTATAGTCACCTCATATGTCTCTACCATGTATTATCTGCTACAATACATATGTATCATGATATTGACGGTAAAAAAATCTGCCCGGATTTAACTCCGACGGACCGAATTTTCGCCTCACGGGAATAAAACAGCCCTCAACAATCCTGATATTGTACTCTGGCCAGCTAAAAAACCCATTTTCAGTTTTATTCTGATACTCTCGATGTTGCTTGGCATGTCCAGCCCAAGCAACAAGAAACTATCACAAGCCATCTTCTCCTGCAAGAAAACACCTACACCCTCTAGCAATTAACTCCCCCAGACCTCCACAGCCCCATGCCGAAGTCGTTGCTTGCGCCGTAGAAACTTCCAGTAAATTAAGTGCTGGAAAAAAACATATACATCATCTAGTTAAAACTAGAAGGAAACAAAATCATGAAAATGCAGACTGAAATAACTGATTTTTCAAATCAAGAAAACACTCTAAATTATCTAAAACCACCTTTTTAGCCAAAAGGAAGAACTAAACTAGGTAGGTTACTACTGGTCTACTGGCCTTCCTGTTAAGATGCACTGCACACAAGTGTTTCAACAGATAACTACAGGTATATTGCAGTCACACTGATATGCAAGTGAACGGCGGGCCTAGGGTGATTTCAATGGGTATTCAAGATAAAAAAAAATTACCAAGAACGATAGAAATGTCAGTGAAAGAATAGGTGTTTTATACAAAGTAAAAAATTATTTTATGGCTCTATCACATGATTTAGAAGCTTTTTCCAAAAAAAATGGTATTCATCTGCATACACATGAATACATTTGTGCCCGCCACTGATGCAAGTAGTTGTAGGTATCATGATATGAAGGAAATAAAACCCAGCTGTAAACCTGGAACTATCTAATCTAAACCAGGTGTAACTATGTAGTAAAAAGGTCTTGGTTCAGTACCAATCTACAAGAAGCTCCTGTAATGATGTATCTCTAGGATTTCAAGCAATTTTCACTCGGTTTTACCAACATGACAGTTGTACTATCGCATAAACCTCGCCGCTTAACTCTTGAGGTGTTGGGAAACCGTCAACTTGGTGGCATTGTTGAAACATTAGTCGCAAGCTGAACCTATGAATCTACTAAATTGAAAAAGTAGGCCTTTGAGATTTCTAGTGCAGTACTTTGCCTACACAAACGTTGGCTCCTCTCTCAACCTGAAGCCCTTACAAGGAATATGGAACTGAACTATGTACAATACTACTACTCCTTTGATCTGTAGCTCACTTCTCAAAGCTTAGCACTATTTTCTACCCTTTTTTACACAAGTTGAGAATTGTTGAGACCGAGCTCTAGAATAAACTCGTTTGCCAACTCTGATTTGTATGAACATCCCACTACTACAAAAAACAAAGAAAAAAATTACTCCTACAAGAAAGAAAGATCTCATCCACCAACAACGCCCAAGTGACAAGCAAAGCTATTGCTAGCCCCGTCCCTCCACTAACAATGAATTTTTTCAATATTATGCAGATCTAGCAAGCAAGCAAATGTGAGTTGCTGAAAGAACTACCACATATTAATCACAATATATAAAAGAAGCACCGGAAGATGCTTGATCTAGTACAAAGATAGGTAAAATTTCATGGCGAGGGAATGGGAATTAAATACAATTCAAGGCTAAAAAAGTCTAGTAAAGAGCCAAATGGTAGAAGCTTACAAAATGAGTTCAGGCAAACTTGCATGTGGACTGATACAGAAACACATGTTACAGAGAGTAAAATTCACATAATATAGATGAAGAAAAATAATAATATGCTAATAACACCTCTTACCATCGAGTGTAATTCTATTTTTGTTCTGGCCAGGCAATGCACGAACGGCTGACCCCATGTCACCTTTTCTTATCTGCACAAGTGCATGGGAATGGTTTCTCACAACATTGAAAGAAGATTTGAACATCACTAACACTGCTCACTTCACCATAATGAGTGACAGGCAGAAGGTATTGACTATAGTTGTGTTCAATAAATTCTATGCTTTTTTTGCTCCATTCTTTGAATGTTGGATGCTCAATAATTAGGATGTTTTGGGTTTGCTAATTTGAGTGTGTTCATTTCAATTATAGGGGCTCATTAAGGCTGTGAGTACTGTGTTTCCAGAAGCAGAGCACAGACATTGTGTCAGGCACATTTATCAGAACTTTCACAAGAAACACAAAGGGGAGACACTAAAGAATGATCTATGGGCAGTAGCAAGGTCAACCAATCGGCCTACCTTCCAGAGAAACATGGATAAACTTAAAGTTGACAGTGCTGAGGCTTATGCTTGGGTGGAAGAAATGCCAGCAAACACATGGGTCAAGGCATTTTTCAAAGATTTCTCAAAATGTGACATGCTGCTGAACAATCATTCAGAAGTGTTTAACATGTGAGAGACTTGCATAGTACCAATGTATTTTGTTTGCTGTCCACTTGTTTGTTGTTACTGATGAATTGCAATTATTTATGCAGCTATATAAATGAGGCAAGGGAAATGCCAATGATATCAATGCTAGAGAATATTTTCTACAAGATGATGCATAGGATAGTAGGCAAGAACCTGGAAGCTGCTGAGTGGGATGGAACTATTTGTCCCAAAATCAAGAAAAAATTGGACAAGTACACAGAATTTGCCAAGAATTGTGGTGTGGAAGCTTCAGGTGGTGGAATATTTAAAGTAACCTCAGGAGAATTTGAAACAGGATACATTGTGGACCTTGGAAAAAAATATTGTGACTGTAACAGATGGCAACTCACAGGGATACCTTGCCACCATGTCATTGCCTGTTGCAGACATGAAAGAATAGCCCCTGAAAAAATGGTGCATAAGTGCTACACCATTGAGACATACAGAAAGGCCTATGCTTACCATTTGGCTCCACTTAGAGCAAGACGTTTCTGGGAAAAAAAATGGTGTGCTTGTCCACTCCCCTTTGTACACCAAGGTGATGGGAAGGCCTAAGAAAAACAGAAGGAAAACACCAGAAGAGAATGACTTAAATGGTGGAAAAAAGCTCACAAAGGCAGGTGTTCAAATGCATTGTACACTGTGCAAATTGTCAGGTCACAACAAGAAAGGCCATGCCAAATACATGGAAGAAGTAGCCAATGGCACAATTCAATCTACATATGCTAATGGAGATGTGGATAACCCTACAATACTGCAGCACATCATCCATCAGCCCACAATGCCTGAACTGGATCCTGCCAACCAACCCCACATGATGGTGCACATTATGAGCCAGGATGTACAAGTCATGTCTCTAGTACTTATGTAAGGTGCACTATTGTATTTATTATAGTCATGTTTGTTTGTTAACTCACAATGTGCTTCTTCAGCAGACACGAGCACCCATAGGAAGACCAAATGTTCCACTACCAGAGGAGAGTACTTTTGTGGCTGAGGCTAGAGATGCTCTTCCTGTGGAAGGTGGTAGAGTAACAACTTCAAGCCTAAGGGGCAGGTTAGCTACTAGGGGAAGAGGAAGAGCTGGTGCAACAGGAAGAGGAACTACAACAGGAAGAGGTGCTCCATCAGGAGCATGTGATGCAACAGACAGTGTGATTGCACCAAACTCTGACAGAGGTAGTGGTTTTGGAACAGGAAGAGGTGCTCCAACAGGAAGAGAAACTCCATCAGGAACAGACAGTGAGAGAGGAAGAGGAAGAGGACCCAACAAGAAAAGAAAAAATGATGCAACAACCAATGCTCATGCCTTCAGGCCACCAAGAAGCAATGCAGCAACAGCAATTGATCTCAATGAAATTGATGAAACATGCCATGCGTCCACAAGCCATGGTGGAGAAGGACAGAGAGGTTACAACACTGGACCTGGAACACTACATTGGTGGCTATTTGGTGATGAGACAGTGACACCAGCACCAGGAGCAACATTGCCAGATTTGAATGAGAATATTGTGGTTCAACAGATGCCTGAAGAGATTCAAATAACACAGAATGCACCTGATGTGTAGGATTTCTTTAGAATGCACCTTGTGAGGCCATTTTCATACTACATGTAATATGTGGAGAAGTTAATCTCTAGCCATTTTCCCAGTGGACTAGTGTATTTGCCTTGTGAGGCCATTTTGAGTTAAAGAACATGTGCTTGTGATGGTTCTGTTTCAATAAAAAGAACATGTGCTTGTGATGGTTCTGTTTCAGTAAAAATAACATGTGCTTGTGATGCCATTTCAGTTAACAACTAGCAAATGACATACCATACATATATTTAGCATACCACACATATTTAGCATATGTATGTGCCATTACACACCTTAACAAGTAGCACATGACAGAACATAACTAATAGGTTCATTACAGACCATAAGAAGTAGCATATAACATACTAATTGGTTCATTACAGACCATAACATAGCTAGCAACAATATAGCATTGCTAGCACATAAGACCTTCTTGAGTAGCTTCATCTTGCTCCAGAGCCCTCTAACTTTCACAGACCATGAGCTAGAAGGAGTCTGATGTGGTCCTCCTCAGAGAAGCCAAATGCACCTGGCTCTATCCTGTCCACAAAGCACCTCAGTCCACCCTCAGCAGCCCTCCTGAACCAGAACATCACTACCTCCCCCTCTTCATACTTATCCTCATCTACCACTTCCATCCAGTGTAAAGTCATCATGCAATACTTCTTGCCCTTGTCCATCTTGATCCTCACTCTTTTCATCATGCTGGCTTTGTTGTAGTACATCCTAAGCTCATACCCACTCTTGGTCAGGTACTCCTTTAGGAATGCTTGGGTGTATTCCTTGTTGAAATACTGCAAAAGCACAATCAATGAATATGACAAGTGGAGGCATTACCTGAAGCAAACTAATATAGATATTACAACAAATTCATGAATGAATGGAACATACCATCTTGCCTTTGCCCCCTGCTGCAATCATTCCCTCTGTGATGGTGCATACATAGAGTGGAATCCTTGGTTGTTTCTCCTGACAGATGTCCTGCAGAATGAGTGCTTGGGCAGGCAGCAGTGCAACACGGTTGGAGTACTCACAGAAGTAGTCATACTGGTCCTCTACTGGCTTTTTGGGCCCTACATTTCAACCATGTCCAAAATTAGATCTGTTGGGACCACAAACTATATAACTATTTTTGGACATTTTGGACAAACAATACATGGAACAAAATGCCTACCTTTGATTTTCATACGCATAGACTCCTCCCTCTCACAGTCAGAACAAAATGAGTCATCAGATGAGTCAGATGACTCAGATGAAATGTCCACAAGGTCTACCATCTCTGAAAACAACATTACAAATATTCAGCTACACCAAGCATGATCAGAAATGAACATGCAACCACACAGCAGATCAGAAATCAACATGCAACCAGCAGATCAAAAAACCCTAGATGAGGGATGGCATTGCAGAGCAAGGGGATCTAATTGGTGGTAAACAAAAGAGGAGGTGCATGCCAACAAAGAGATCATAAACTTGCCTGAGAAACTCTGGATGCGCCATGCAAGAACTGAATCGCCGTGCAAGAACTGAAACTCTAGAGAGAGGGGAAGCGGTGGTTGTGTCTGGAAGAGTGAGGGGCGGAGAGTGCTGCGAGCAACTGCTATTAATGCAGAGAGAGGTAAGAGTGGGTGGGGGGATTTATTCTACGGTTACTCTCACTACTAACTTACTTCTGACTAGCATGTGGGCCATATGGAGATAAATTAAAATCAATTCGATTTGTTTCTGCTATTTGTGTACCGTTTTCGTCAGCACAATATACACCAACACGCATTTCAATTCAATTTTGTAGCATATTCGAGCTCTGGCTACCATACATGAACCAACAATTACATGAGCACAATCAAATAAGCACATAGACATCCAATAATTAGTTCATTGCTAAGACACAACATTGACATCAAAATGCAACACAAAGTGATTTAGAGGTTCAAATAAACACCAATGCATACAGTGACATCAAAGAGTTCTAGCACTTCTACCCATTCATAACCAAGATACAAACATGACTTATTCATCAATAATTTCCTTGATCTTCTTGAACTTATCCTTGTTAACATGGGCAACTTTCAGTAGATCAGCAATATAGTACTCAAGCTTCTTTTTCTCAGCTTTTAGGACATTCCTGTTCTTCTCTGCTTCCTCCTTCATCTCCTGGAGTCTCTTATTTTCTGCCAGAAGCTGCTTTATCTGCAACTCTGCTTTCTTCTTCTTTTCAAAATGTAAATCCAACTGATTCTGTATCTGGTTTGGCACTTGGTGAGCCATTAGTGCTTTTCCCAAATCAATCTGTAGATCCTTGACCTTATCTGCCAACTCCTTCTTCACTTGATTGAGCTTGTAATATGCTTCAGCTTGCTCAACTGCTCCTCCTATTCTCACACTGCATTCTTCATCATATAATTCCCAAAGTCTAACAAGACATTTCTTCATAGCAGGTGGCCACTCTGGATCAATCCAGTTCACAGTTGACCAGATACCACCACCCTGCAAATGAGCAACACTATTCATAGTAAGCAAAATTTCTCTAGGATATTTCTAGACTACAAGAAATTATATATAGCAATCTGCCATGGTTGAACAACAATTTGAGTGCATATGCATAAGGATATCTCTAACAGATAACATTACAGCACAACATAACTCATCTGCAACAAATTCTCTCATACTCATTCATGTGACCAATTACTCTGACAGAGATGAACAACATGAAAGCATTACTCTGACAGAGATGAACAACATGAAACCATTACTCTGACAGAGATGAACAACATGAATATCTCTGACACAGATGAACAAACATTGACAACATTAACATTTTTAGATAAATACTAACCGATCTACCACATCCAAGAAACCTCCTCCCAGTGTATTCTCCTTCAAATGCAACAAATCTAGCCATTTTTTTCAAAATGGTCACATTTTGCATCCCCAACCATGTGAATGCCGCAGAAATCCGGGTCGTGGAGAGTCCTAGGAACCTAATTCATCAATTAAAACAAGTTAATCGAAGCAAAGAACACACATTGCACATCGATTTCATAAATCTCTAACCCTATCCCTAGGGGAATACTCGGGGGCATAGGACTCACATCGGGGGCGCCGTCTGACGAATCGCCGTCGCCGACGAAGAGATTCTCCTCGCAGCTACTTTCGCCGTCATTCCACGACGACATGGCGAGGCGGTGGAGGAGGCGCGAAAGCGGCGGCGGAGAAACTGGCAGCGGGCGGGGAAGCAGCGAGAGAGAAAGAGGACAGGGCTCTGTTCGTTGTTCGTGTACGCACAGGCAGACAACATAAATGAGAAGTATCCTAGGGATCCTGGCATTAATTTCGCAGCACCTGATGGCTTTGGACCGGCGCGTGCAACTTAAAAACATGCAGGGGGTTATTTGTAAAGTGCCAGGGCCATGCAGGTGCCAACGGGGCGTCCAAATGTCGAGTTTTGATTGGATTTGGGCCTTTTTGCTCCAACTTTGCAAGTTGGTGTACCACTCAGTGCACTTTTATAAGTTCATGTATGAAATAGTCCCCACCGGACAAGTTGTTGTACCCCCAGTGCTAATATCTCTTTAAAGATCTAGAGCATCTTCAGTGGTCGCGTTAAATTTTGTTAGTGCCGAAATAGCATTTTAAGAGTTGTGCGATGTTCTGCTTTTTCAAACGCGCTAGGAGTACGATGTTTTCTAGACACGCTAAAATTGCGCGCCGCAAACACGTATTTGCACTATTTAAAATGAAAATAAAAAAACTGAAATTATAAATATAAGGTTCGACACTAACACTTAACAAACGATTCGACGCGAACACAAACTCAAACGACAGACACAAACTAATTTAGACTGAAACGAAGATGAGTCCGACTAGTCATCGTTGGAGGAGAAGTCGGAGGTGTCGGAGATGTCGTCCGCCAGCACAACCCATCCGGGGCCGTCGTTGTCCCAGGTGTCGATGAAGCTCAGTTCTACCTCTGCCGCGGTCTTGGCCACTCGTCGGTCCTCCAGTTCCTCTCGGTGCTCTGCTCGTCGCTTTGCCCGCTCGGCCGCCCAGGTCTGTTAATACTCCTCCTCTGCGGCGGCTTCGCACGGGTGGCTCCCATACCACTCCGCCACAGCGCGCTCGTCCCTCTCCACGACGAGACAGACCGTCGCTTGGCGGCGGTGGACGTGGCGGTCCTCGTCGGTGATGAGGCGCGCCATCGGCAAAGGATACAAGCTTTGATCTTGTGGCATATTCAGATACGGATTGAACATGTGACAAAGTGGATAGAAAATCAACTTTGCGTGCTTGCCAATTTCTTGGTAGGTCACTTGTGTGTTGGTCTTCAAAGAAACAAAATTGTATTACCACCTTCTCCATGGAAGCCGAGTACATTGTCGACGCAAGTTGTTGCTCTCAGTTATTAAGGATGATACAATGTGTCAAGGATTTTGGAACTAAGATAAATGCATCGACTCTTTATGTGATAATGAAAGTGATATAAGAATTTGCCACCAATCTGGTCCTCCATGGAAAGCATATTGAAACAAGGTATCATTTCATCCATGATCATGTGACCAATGGGGATATATCTCTTTCATATGTCAACACCAAACACCATCTCGCCGATACATTCACAAAGCCTCTTGATGAGAAAGGTTGAAGCAATTAAGGAGTGAACTAAATATCATATTCTCAAGTAATTTTAGTTGATTGAAGATCTTGCATACACTATAGTAGACTCTTATTTGTCTTCTAGATATAAACATGCATGGACACGGGGTTGGGTTGGTGTGTGTAGCTCAATTAATGAGCCAACACCATTTGTTCAGGAATTGATCTTATTCGGATTTATTTGGATTCCTAGACCTTTATTTTTTTCTTTTTATGGGAAACAATTGAAATTGGCCTTTCGAATTTGCATCTTTCAATTTTCAAGTGTACCATCCAATAGTGCTAAAACTCTAAAGCTAAGCCTTCGTCTGTAAATAAACATTCTTGTCTTTCCACACATATGTCCAAATACACCTAACATGGCTTCCTGGAGGTAATGGGCCAGAGACTCCGGTCGTGAAGGATACTTGGCGTAAAATGGAGGAGACTCCGTTATGCGTCATAAACGTATCCTTAATTTCTGATGTTTCATGTTGTTTTTATGCCATGTGCTACATGTCATCTATACACTTTATGTCATTTTTATCGATTTTCCGAGACTAACCTATTGACAAGATGCCACAGATCTAGTTCCCTGTTTTCTGTTGTTTTAGTTTCAGAAAATTGTTATGGAATTATTCTCGGAATTGGAAAATTCAAAGCCCAGAAGTCTTAGAATTTCCGAAGGTCCCACGGAGTCCCGAAGAGGCCTAGAGAGGGGCCACAGGGGGGAACACCATAGGGTGGCGGGCCCCTCGGGCGTCCACCGCCATCGCCCTTTCGCCTATTTATTCCCCTCGATACGTCAACCCTAAAAATATACCACTTCTTCCCGAGAAACACCCGAGGCCGCCGCCATCGTAACCCCGAGATTGGGAGGGTTCTGGAGTTCTCCCCGGCACCCTGCCGGGAGGGAAATTCATCGGATATCCTCCAAGCCCGGGTTCAACGCCTTATAGGGGATTATTCCACGCCATTTTCGGGGGAGAAAGGGAAAGAAATAGTCGGTGTTCTTCAATTGCAATTGCAGGCGGTCCCATTTTATTTTAGGGTTAAGACGGTGGGTGAGAGAGACCACCAGATGACTCAACAACGAAACCACGGCGAGGGTCGCAGTACCGGTCAAAGAGAGTTGACCCGACGGAAACAGCCGTTCAGCACCTGTGCGTGGCTTTAATGGAGCAAAGCGGGGAAAAAGTGTTAAAACAAGAGCATCTTCAGTAGTGGCGCTAAAATAGCATCACGCGTGAAAACCCGCTTATACAGTAAAATTGCGGGAGCGGTTAATTTCGGCCAGTGCACGGGCTCAAGCTCAAACCGGCGTGTTAGCGGGTACGTCATCCGTACCGAGAAAAGGAAAAACCCGCGAGCCCGGAAAACGTTTCGCTCAGCGGTGTCCTTCGCGCGCGACACTTGTCGCCACCGAAGCGCTCCTCGCTAGCCCTTTTTTTCCTCGCCACCGACCCGAGTCTACACGCTGGTTTGGTGCGGCCTGGTTCGACGGTTTAATTGGTTTTACGGGGCGACGGTATTAGTGAGCTCGTGTACGAGTTCAGGACGCTTGGTTGCGACGCCGCCCGTGACCATGCTTTCGTGCTACAAGCCTGGCGCGCTCGACGACCAAGTAAACATGCCGCACATGCCCGTCTCAAACCAGCTAAACTTCTTCTACTCACGGGTTGAATCCGAAAACCAACTAACCCTGATTCTGACGAGCCACATGGACCGCTATAGGTCATCAAACTGGTTTCGGCCCAATAATGGACGTCCTAGATAATTTTCTTGGAACCAGTACTATTATCACTAGTAGAAAATAGGGCTGTAGTCCCGGTTCGCCAGGGCCTGTAGTCCCGACCCAGCAACCGAGACTAGCAATGCGCGACTAAAGACCCCCCCTTATAGTCGCGCCGATTGCGAACCGGGACTAAAGGCCCGTCCACGTGGGCGGGGGGCGGAGGACATTTAGTCCCGGTTGGCCACATGAACCGGGACTAGATTTATTTCGTAATTTTTTTAATTCATTTGGTTTCTAAGTATTTTTCACACCTTTTTTTCACTCTCTTTTTTTCACTCCCTTTTTTTTTCAGAATTTGTATTATTTGCTTAGTGTCTAATTACAATTATCTCTAGTCAAATTACTCACTCATGGTCAAACTTCTCGCTCGGTCACCCATCCTCCCACTACTCTAGCACTAGCACGCTTAACTTCCAAGTTCCATACCGTCCCGCATCCAAGTGTTTTGCACGCATGTATGTGATAGTAGTATCATATCAATCTTATTAACATGTTGGTCGATGCCATATTTCTTTATTGTTTGAATTTCAAATAAATCTTTTAATAAACAAAAGTAATGATGTAATTAATAATTTTGAATAAATAAATAAACATTAACTTTTTAATTTGTATTATTTCTAAAAATACAAATAATATATAAAAAAATTAAGAAAAATAGAACTAATTCATTTTAAAATCTTAAAAATACAAATAATATATCAAAAAATTAAGAACAATAATACTAATTCGTTTTAAAATCTTAAAAATACAAATAATATATCAAAAAATTAAGAACAATAATACTAATTCATTTTAAAATCTTAAAAATACAAATAATATATCAAAAAATTAAGAAAAATAGAACTAATTCATTTTAAAATCTTAAAAATACAAATAATATATCAAAAAATTCAGAAAAATAATACTAATTCATTTTAAAATCTTAAAAATACAAATAATATATCAAAAAATTAAGAACAATAATACTAATTTATTTTAAAATCTTAATAATACTAATATATAGTTTTTCTGTTTTGTTTTCTTGATGTGTTTTTGTTTTTGCTTGTTTTGAAACGTGTGTTTGACATAATATAGAAATACTATAGCTAGGAATTAATATAGAAATAATATCCATTACACTTTGCAACACTTTGCAAAATTTTCCAAGTCATTTAAAACTAGGAAACAAAAATAGTTTTATGAACAACAAAAGGCAAGTGATAACTAAATCACAAGTAAAATACGAGTAGAGACATCACAATCATGAATAGAACACAATCATATCACATTCATAACATAGAGTCTTACGATCACACATAACACAAACATAAGTCTCACAATACTAAGATATCCATTACATATATATACTAAGATACTCATTACATGCATATATATCGAACGCATACATCTATGGCTCCGTCGAGTAGATGCGGAACAACTCGTAGGAGACATATGCATCTATGGCTGCATACTTGACGTTCGTCAAGTCCAGTGGGGTCTTCTCCCAATAACGGTGATTCCTCGAGGGGAAATCAGACTTCATGGTTTCGTAGCCCTGGTGGATGAAGGCAGTTGCCATGAGAGCCATCCCGGTCTTTGGCCCGTTCAAATGGATAAGATTCTGAAGATCAATGTAGTGATCTTCAGGTATCACAATACCCAAGCGCATCAACTTCGGACGGTCTTGCGTGATGTCAACGCTGCAAAAGTCATATCCCTTGTTGACAAGAAAATCAACAAGGGCCGGAGAATGCTTTGAACTACTGCAACAACAAAAATTTGATACGTGTTAGATATGTTGCAACACATGTATTCTTCACATGCAACAAACAAATCAAAGATGCAAGATTGTACATGTGCGTTACCTTGACCATTGGAAGATCAAAACCGCCTCCTTGAACGCAATCTGGATGACGGCAACATCCCGTTTATCCGCCGTATACTCCAGATCAAGCCCGAAGAACCGGTGTTCATCGGGAGAGGAGAAATAGAGATTGGTCAAATGACCAAGAGCACCGGTCAGCCTCTCGCAACTGTTGGTGTCGCACACGTCGAGAAGCTTGCCGCATGGTGTGAGACCACGGTATGTCTCCCAAACTTCAGCCATGGTGTGCTTGGTGAAGATCGAAGAGAGGGAAGACACAGAGAAGAGAGGAAGAAACAGAGAGACTCCGACGCGCACTGTGGAATGGCGCCCTTCTGCCTCCCTCGCGAAATAAAAACCGACGCGCGGGAGGCGAGCAGTTTGATCTTTAGTCCCGGTTGGCCACGCCAACCGGGACTAAAGGACCAATAGTCCCGGACGGCCAGGTCAACCGGAATTAATGCCCTCCACGCGCTTCCCAACCCGCGACGTATGACCTTCTGTCGCGGGTCTCCTCCCGACCCGGGACTAAAGACTCATTAGTCACGGTGCGCGACGTTTGGGGACCGATGGGGGCATATGGAAGGCCTTTTTTCTACCAGTGTATTGATCTGGTTACAGACCAAACTATTTTTAAATGTGTTTTTGCTCCAAAATGCAATAAAGACCAAAAATATATTCCTAGATGATTTTCTCGGAACGAGTCAAACATTTTTCACCTCTACTTAAAGATCAAGTATCTTGCTTAAAACCTACATAAAGTTAACAAAGTATTCCAAAATGAAAAAACTCGCGGAGCAACTCCTACCAGAGATCTTGATTAGAAATGTAAACTCGGAAGGCTCGTGGAGGATCCCAAGTGCAAGAAAACATGGGGCGACGAGTTGCGGCTCCCACATTCTGTAAGTCATGTCGCTATCTAGCGTAGGCAGACAACTTAGCCCCCACGGGCGAGTGGTTTGCATTCCTTGTAACAATTTCATTTGTGTCATTTCGTCGATGGTTCCCATGTAGATTTCCGCGAGTAATTGCGGTAGAAAGTCTACATATATACCGAGCTTGGCCCTGGAGGCCGGAGGCGAGCGACATGCCTTCCTCGCAACCATTTCTCGTGTGTCATTTTGTTGATGGTTCTTGTGTTGGTTTCCAGGACTAATGTTTAACTCGCTACCTATACGGCAACGCCACATTGCGGTAGCTCGTCGGACACCCGAGGATATTGTTGGTGGCAGACTCCCCCACCGCACTAGGCATACCGAGTATATCACCGCTTCCGACATCTCACGCAATCTCGTACAAGATTTACTCAACCCGTCCAGCCTAGATACTGAATCTTAGTTGTTGAGAAATCATGACACGTTAGCGCCAGCGGATTTTCTATTGTGTCGGTGAAAAAATTGATGTTTAAGGATGTTTTTCTGACTTCATATTCCCGGTGGTCGAAAACATGGGATATTTTATGCATGTTAATAAATTGTTATTTTATGCTTACAAACGAGATAATGCATATTATTTTCCATGTTCTAGGCACGATATTTGCTAGCCAATGGGGGAAACACCAAAACAGTGATTTTTTTTACTTCTCTATAACCATGTAGGGGGGACTAGCTACAGAAATCATGCTAGGGCCCTAAAACACTATGGCATAAACTTTTTAGGATGTTCTCGAATGGACCATCTCGGCTGTCTTAATATCCCTAGTGGTCGGGAAAATGGGGATAATTTATGCATATTTAAAATTGGTATTCATCCTTACAAACTAGAGAATGAATATTTTGTTTCATGTTCTAGTCATTGAATTTGTTTGCCAACCGTAAGAAAAAATAAAACACTATGCACGACCTCTCTCTAACATTTATGGGGGTCACTTGACATGGAAATGGTCCCGAGACCCCAAAACCCTATGTTATAACCTTACGATGTTTTAGAACTACTCATCTTGATTCCTTCGTACCCCCGATGTTTTAACAATGTCTCATATGTGATGCTTATACAACATATGGCACATCCTATATAGGTCATATACGATACAAGATTTAGTATACCTTCTGAGATTCTCTAGCCCATATCAAATTGCCCCGATCAAAAAATGTTGAAGTTGATTCAGCTTACTCCCCAAGAACTTCTAACACCAAAGAAATCATATAAATCGATCTCCTCACTAATCCCCTCCCTGTTGTCTCCGCCGCCACCGTCCCCCCAAATCGATATCCTCGCTGCTCTCCTCCCTCTTCGCCTCCGGTCGCCGATTTAGGGCGTTGTAGTCACCATGGACCACCTCCACCACACCTTGAGGAGGAGCGCCGTCGTTGCCCGCCAACGCCGTGGAAGCGCGCTGCGCGTCGGTGGACCAACTACGGCCTCTCGCCGCCACCCTCCCTGTTCTGACGCGAGACAGAGGAGTTTGACCTCTGCCATGGTATTGGCACCCGCGTTGCCCGCGCCACTGGAGCGTGCCTCACAAGCTGCCACGCGTCTCCGGTGAGGGGAACTCGTCGGACGTGCCCGCACGTCATTGTTGCGTCCCAAGACGAAGGATGACGATGAGTTCAAGGCACTCGACCCCGCCAAGTTCGCCAACGACATTGGCCCTGCAAATTTAGTCCCCGAAGCGGCCATGGATGAGGTCACTGCCATGTTGTTCGTGCATAGAGTACGGGAGCTCCACGAAGATGGCGCACCTAGCGGGAGCTCCAAGAAGCTCAAGGGTATCGTCATCGATCTCGGTGACTCCGACGAGTAGTATTACGTATAGCAGCTCTGACGATGGCGATGCCGCATCGTAGATTAAGCTACTCGCATTGTTGTTTGTGACATGACACCGAGTTAGAATGTATGCATCTCGCACGGTTGTCCAAAGTTTCTAATTTGCGGTTCAATGTTTACGGTTTATGTTCTTCGCTGAGCACCCTAGACCTGCAAAACGAGTTTGCAGTGATACTTAACCACATGATACATGTCAAACATTTGCCGTATCTACTAGAGATGCTCTAACTGCTTCGGCCGCAATTTCCATCATCTTTTAATTAACTATAAAAAAATTCAAGCATGCAACTTTCATAAATTGTTATTTCATGCTACACATAGTGATTATTATTTCTTCCAACACGATAATTATTTCAAGTGAAACTCGTGTGGAAAAGTTACCACCTCCATAGTCAATCACGATGAAAATTTTGAATACCTAGGAATCGTAGCATGCTGCCACACATGAAATAGAAGGTAATGACTACATCCTAGCATAAAATATCAATGCATGGAACCAAAAAGATAGTATTATTAAATGATAGTTAATAACCGTCTCGTCTCTTAGCATAAAATAATAGGGCGCGACAACAGAAACAACAAATGATATCAATTCAAGAAACAGATCGTGGCATTTGACTGTAACGTGAAGCAACAAAATTTCACATGAAACTTATGGCCTACCTCAACCTACTCCCAAAGGCCACATAATTCCTGGTTAGTGAAATATGTGTTCAATTGGTTTTTCGGCAGAGACATAGGATGTGTCGGGTGTAGCTATCTAACATTCAGCTACATGAAGTGGTCGG
This sequence comes from Alopecurus myosuroides, assembly GCA_028641055.1. Taxonomy (NCBI): domain Eukaryota; kingdom Viridiplantae; phylum Streptophyta; class Magnoliopsida; order Poales; family Poaceae; genus Alopecurus; species Alopecurus myosuroides. Next base: position 123,995,668 of record CM054059.1, read on the forward strand.
TCAATTTTTAGAAATTCTGACCACTCTCTACCCGTATTCTAATTACTATGTTCTTGCCACCGAATTTTTCAGCCAAAGAAAAAAACCCAAAATAGTGATCATTCACAATCTCTTTATACCCGAATATGTGAGGGTCACTAGACACGAAAATTGTCCCAAGACCCCAAAACACTTTGCTATAACATTTTTAGGATGTTTTACAATTGCCCGACTAGATAATGTATATTTTATTACATTTTCTACTCAGTGGATTTGTTCGACAATGGGCAAAGACACCAAAATATCTATAACGGTGTACCAAAGTTCAATAGACACGATAAATGGATCTTCCCCCTACTGATAATATGTTTAGGATGGTTTAAAATGTCCTATTTAGGATTCCTTCATATCCCATGAATATGTTTTTTAAAAAATATATTATGCATGTCAAACAATATTTTATGCTTACGAACCAATAGATTTTCCCCATGTTCTAGTCACCGTATTTGTTCTACAACAAGAAAAAACACAAGAACAATGATTTCATATGACCTCGGTTACCGGACACGCGAAAAGAATACCCCAAAACACAATGCAATAATATTTTACTAGGAAATTTAGAACATTCCATCTCGGATGTCTTCATATTCCTGCTAGTTAGAAAAAAGGGAATTTATGCATGTTCACAAAAAAATAATTTTGTTCTTGTAAAATACATAATGCATATTTTGTTCCATGTTCTAATCAATGGTGAATATATCACTTGTTTCAGATATATGTCCTTCGACATTTTTGTCCTGATTGGGAAGACTGTTGGACAGGTGCACCGTTTTAGTGGCAACAGTTACAGATGGTATGCCAGAGCGATCTTCGGAGCACCTGTTGGTGTTGTCGGTGTCCATGTCGTCGATTATTGTTGCCGTCCGCAATCACGACGTGCTGCTCGTTGGCTTTCGTCGACCGTGGGGTCTCCAACGTAACAGTGCCCCCTCAAAGGTCTATCTTCTCTCCCGCTTCCTCCCTATTTTCCTTGGACCGCAGTGTGTATGATTACGCGGAGTGCGACAGATGAGTGAATGGTCTCATGCACTTATAGCTTTAATTCTGACCGTGACGTCTCGAACATCGTTAATGGTTGTTGTGTTTGTTTCCACGAGTAATTTTAACTCCGTACCAATGCAACAATCCTACATTGCGGTAGCTCGTCGGGCGTCAGAGGATATTGTTGATGGCGGACTCCCCTACCGCACTAGGTATACCGAGTTCATTAATCTGGAAGCATATGTAACCACCGCTCCCTACATGTTATCGGTAGTAGATTTTCTTTGTTGTTAAGAAACTATGACATGTTAGCGCCACCATGCACCGCTTCATTTTCGATCGTTTGATCGTAAGGAACGGTGCAGATCGAGTCCATGCATGCAAACTACGGCGGCAACGGCCGGGCTGCAGACGCTGAGACGAGCGCAATCTTGGACATACAAAGCACACAACACACCTATACTAACATGGTATGGCACCCCCTAGCTTGTGTTGGGATCCAGACGCTCCGTAGCCCCCCTCCCGGTGAAACCCTAGCCCCGGTGGAGAAATACCGGACTTATACGGAAACACGCGGTAACAGCGTCGAAAGGGGGTAGCAATGTGGAACTATTTGCTTGGTTGTGCTAGGATAGCCCATAGGAACACAAAACAAAAAAGGTAGAACCCACCTCTTCGGAAGATTCACGGTGTTTGGTCCGATACGGGAGTTTCACCCTGTAATCGCCTACGAGAGAGAAGTGGATGCCGGTGAAGCCGGGTCACACCCCAGAGAGCAATCTTGGACATACAAAGCACACAACACACTTATACTAACATGGTATGGCACCCCCTAGCTTGTGTTGGGATCCAGACGCTCCGTAGCCCCCCTCCCGGTGAAACCCTAGCCCCGCTGGAGAAATACCGAACTTATACGGAAACACGCGGTAACAGCGTCGAAAGGGGGTAGCAATGTGGAACTATTTGATTTGTTGTGCTAGGATAGCCCATAGGAACACAAAACAAAAAGGTAGAACCCACCTCTTCGGAAGATTCACGGTGTTTGGTCCGATACGGGAGTTTCACCCTGTAATCGCCTACGAGAGAGAAGTGGATGCCGGTGAAGCAGGGTCACACCCCAGAGAGCAATCTTGGACATACAAAGCACACAACACACTTATACTAACATGGTATGGCACCCCCTAGCTTGTGTTGGGATACAGACGCTCTGTAGCCCCCCTCCCGGTGAAACCCTAGCCCCGCTGGAGAAATACCGGACTTATACGGAAACACGCGGTAACTGCGTCGAAAGGGGGGTAGCAATGTGGAACTATTTGCTTTGTTGTGATAGGATAGCCCATAGGAACACAAAACAAAAAGGTAGAACCCACCTCTTCGGAAGATTCACGGTGTTTGGTCCGGTACGGGAGTTTCACCCTGTAATCGCCTACGAGAGAGAAGTGGATGCCGGTGAAGCCCGGTCACACCCCAGAGAGCAATCTTGGACATACAAAGCACACAACACACCTATACTAACATGGTATGGCACCCCCTAGCTTGTGTTGGGATCCAGACGCTCCGTAGCCTCCCGGTGAAACCCTAGCCCCGCTGGAGAAATACCGGACTTATACGGAAACACGCGGTAACAGCGTCGAAAGGGGGTAGCAATGTGGAACTATTTGCTTGGTTGTGCTAGTATAGCCCATAGGAACACAAAACAAAAAGGTAGAACCCACCTCTTCGGAAGATTCACAATGTTTCCACCTCTTATTCTTTGAAATCTCTAGTCTTGTATTCGAGGAATCTCATTTTAGTGATGGATTTCGTTCTAATGTTTATAAATCCTATTTATATTTTTACTAGACTTGTATTAGACCTATATAATGCAATTCCGAAGCCCAAAAATTTATTGGATGAATATTCGTATTATTTATTTTCTTTTGAATAATAATGGTTTTAATCGAAAATCGTAAATAAAACAAGTTTAAAACATCAAAATGAAAAAATAACTTTGGATCTTTCTTAGTCACATCAAAATGAAGCTTTGGTGAGATTTTGACCTTATTTGAGTTCAAAAGGTTTGAAACTCATCTCATTATCTTGAACTCTCTACTAGACTGTTCAAGATATCATATGTTACACAAGGTTTTTTCGTTCCATTCTTTATAAGACAGGTTTATATTTTTTTCTCGTTACTATATGACATAACACTACTATGTGCGTCGCCAATATATTTTTTCGATTTTTTTTGAATTATTTATGCTCATTTCAAGCTTGGTCAACCCTCTGTTTGACCAGCCGAAAAGCTTCTAGAAGGAAACACAGAGATTCGACCTGGGCTGTTGGATCGACGCCTTCTAGAAGGAATCGTGCATCGGACGGATGCGCTCGCAGCCACAGCGATCCGCGAGACGTTCGTTCTGCGCTCTGATTGGTTGGTACGTTGGCCACAGGGATCGATGGTTCTACATATGATTTCTTTGCTGTTAAGTGTTATAAACCATGTTATTTAAATAAAAATATAATGAAACTTCAGATTTACTACAGAGATGATTTTTATCAGTTTTACATATGATTTTTCTATTAGACCATGTTATTTAAATAAAAAATAGAAAATAGAAGAATTATTCAAAACATAATGAAACTTCAGATTTACACTATACATGTAGAATAGATGTCTAGGAAATTCATTTGGTTGATTTATAAAATATGCCAAAAAATGTTGAAGCATAAACGGGGGTATTTACCCTAGCTTCGGACCTCATTTGAAGCACATTTCTCACGAGAATTGAGCGATGGTTGCAAATGAGCATAAAAAATTCAAAACAAATCAAAATGACATGAATCCAACACACAACGTTGTTATATGTGATATAGTTGATCCTCAAATTTCTATGGATAATTTTGGCAAGGTTGAATTTTTCATGAAATTATAAACGGGGGTATTTACCCTAGCTTCGGACCTCATTTGAAGCACATTTCTCACGAGAATTGAGCGATGGTTGCAAATGAGCATAAAAAATTCAAAACAAATCAAAATGACATGAATCCAACACACAACGTTGTTATATGTGATATAGTTGATCCTCAAATTTCTATGGATAATTTTGGCAAGGTTGAATTTTTCATGAAATTATAAACGGGGGTATTTACCCTAGCTTCGGACCTCATTTGAAGCACATTTCTCACGAGAATTGAGCGATGGTTGCAAATGAGCATAAAAAATTCAAAACAAATCAAAATGACATGAATCCAACACACAACGTTGTTATATGTGATATAGTTGATCCTCAAATTTCTATGGATAATTTTGGCAAGGTCGAATTTTTCATGAAATTATAAACGGGGGTATTTACCCTAGCTTCGGACCTCATTTGAAGCACATTTCTCACGAGAATTGAGCGATGGTTGCAAATGAGCATAAAAAATTCAAACACATTCAAAATGACATGAATCCAACGCACAACGTTGTTATATGTGATATAGTTGATCCTCAAATTTATTTGCTTAATTTTGGCAAGGTCGAATTTTTCATGAAATTATAAATGGGGGTATTTACCCTTGCTTCGGACCTCATTTGAAGCACATTTCTCACGAGAATTGAGCGATGGTTGCAAATGAGCATAAAAAATTCAAAAAAATTCAAAATGACATGAATCCAACGCACAACGTTGTTATATGTGATTTACCCTAGCTTCAGACCTCATTTGAAGCACATTTGCCCAAAATTTTGGAATGACTTAGTTCAACATGCATCATATATACAACATTATTCAAACATTCTTTTCGCTTTTAATCTACATTCTGGCTCGTGATTGCGTTCAGAAATACTCAAAATTAATTAAAAAACGCGAACTCGTTGAAATAGGCTAAAATTCATAGATTCGACGATAGTTTTACAGAAAGCTAGACGGCATAATTTAACTAAAAACATTGAAAAAACTTTAAAAAAAAAACTACGGTTGCCCGAGTCGTCCTCTACTCCTCTTCCTCGTCGTCCTCATCGCTGTCGTCGTAGGCCAGCATGCTGGAGGGCCCCGCCTCGTGGTCGTTCTTGGCTAAGGGCGATGGGTTCGCCAGCGTAGCGATCGCATGCCGCTCCGCTCTGCCTCGGATCCGCAGCCGGTGCAGCTGCGCCTGCTCGGAGGGATGGCGGCGGTCCCGCCTCTCGCTCTGCAGGGCAACCTTGCGCCGGTCTCTCTCGTACAGCGCGACGACCGCCTGCTGCTCATCCGACGCCGCGGTTGCGGCGAGCTCCCGGTAGACCTGGCGCTCCGCCTGCTCCCTCTGGTGGGTCTCCAGGGATGCACGAACAGCGGCAGCCTCGGCCGCTGCCGCCGCCTCCTTTAGCCAGGAGCGGACCGTGTGGAACGCCTCCTCGTTCCGCCATGTTTCGAACGAGTGGACGGTGGCGTGCTGCTCGGGCCAGATAGGCTGCATCCGCCTGAGCCTCGTCCAGCGCGGCGCCTCCTGCGGCGGCTCCTGCTCGGGCGCCGCCTCCTCCGGCGGCTGCTGCTGCTCGGGCCCCGCCTCCTCCTGCGGCAGCTGCTGCTCGGGCGCTGCCTCCTCCGGCGCCGGCTGCTCGTTCTCCTCGCCGTCATTGTGGCCCCGCGTCGCGGTCGTGGGTCGGCAGTACAACGGCGAGTTGCGCCATGCACGGAGCCGGCGAGGCATCGTCTCGGGGTGTCTGGTGAAGTGCGGCGAGGGCGATGAGAGTTTGTGCGGTGAGGGCGAGTTTGTGCGGTGAGGGCGAGGGGCCTTTTGTAGCCCTGGCGGGTCATTTACTGCGACGCGCGTGCCGTTACTCCGGCAGACTTTGAACAACCAGGGGGCCCACGGTTTTTCCACAAAAAATTCGTGTGGACTATTCAGCGCAGTCAACTAATTGCGCGGTCCCACCTGTAAGCTCCGGATGGTTTCAACGAACTTGGCAGTCCCACCCGGACCCACTTCGCGAAACGGAGGTCTGACTCCTCGGTCCCACTTCGCGAAACGGAGTCGACTCCAAACTTACCGTTCCAGCCTCTCCATAGTAGTTGCGCACAGACTAGGGGCAAAACTGAGGTCGATTCAGCTCTAGGGGTAAAACTGAGTACAAGTGGTCCGCTATGGGCAATTCGATAAATGACCCTTCATAAATTGTTATTTCATGCTACACATAGTGATTATTATTTCTTCCAACACGATAATTATTTCAAGTGAAACTCGTGTGGAAAAGTTACCACCTCCATAGTCAATCACGATGAACATTTTGAATACCTAGGAATCGTAGCATGCTGCCACACATGAAATAGAAGGTAATGACTACATCCTAGCATAAAATATCAATGCATGGAACCAAAAAGATAGTATTATTAAATGATAGTTAATAACCGTCTCGTCTCTTAGCATAAAATAATAGGGCGCGACAACAGAAACAACAAATGATATCAATTCAAGAAACAGATCGTGGCATTTGACTGTAACGTGAAGCAACAAAATTTCACATGAGACTTATGGCCTACCTCAACCTACTCCCAAAGGCCACATAATTCCTGGTTAGTGAAATATGTGTTCAATTGGTTTTTCGGCAGAGACATAGGATGTGTCGGGTGTAGCTATCTAACATTCAGCTACATGAAGTGGTCGGTCAATTTTTAGAAATTCTGACCACTCTCTACCCGTATTCTAATTACTATGTTCTTGCCACCGAATTTTTCAGCCAAAGAAAAAAACCCAAAATAGTGATCATTCACAATCTCTTTATACCCGAATATGTGAGGGTCACTAGACACGAAAATTGTCCCAAGACCCCAAAACACTTTGCTATAACATTTTTAGGATGTTTTACAATTGCCCGACTAGATTATGTATATTTTATTACATTTTCTACTCAGTGGATTTGTTCGACAATGGGCAAAGACACCAAAATATCTATAACGGTGTACCAAAGTTCAATAGACACGATAAATGGATCTTCCCCCTACTGATAATATGTTTAGGATGGTTTAAAATGTCCTATTTAGGATTCCTTCATATCCCATGAATATGTTTTTAAAAAAATATATTATGCATGTCAAACAATATTTTATGCTTACGAACCAATAGATTTTCCCCATGTTCTAGTCACCGTATTTGTTCTACAACAAGAAAAAACACAAGAACAATGATTTCATATGACCTCGGTTACCGGACACGCGAAAAGAATACCCCAAAACACAATGCAATAATATTTTACTAGGAAATTTAGAACATTCCATCTCGGATGTCTTCATATTCCTGCTAGTTAGAAAAAAGGGAATTTATGCATGTTCACAAAAAAATAATTTTGTTCTTGTAAAATACATAATGCATATTTTGTTCCATGTTCTAATCAATGGTGAATATATCACTTGTTTCAGATATATGTCCTTCGACATTTTTGTCCTGATTGGGAAGACTGTTGGACAGGTGCACCGTTTTAGTGGCAACAGTTACAGATGGTATGCCAGAGCGATCTTCGGAGCACCTGTTGGTGTTGTCGGTGTCCATGTCGTCGATTATTGTTGCCGTCCGCAATCACGACGTGCTGCTCGTTGGCTTTCGTCGACCGTGGGGTCTCCAACGTAACAGTGCCCCCTCAAAGGTCTATCTTCTCTCCCGCTTCCTCCCTATTTTCCTTGGACTGCAGTGTGTATGATTACGCGGAGTGCGACAGATGAGTGAATGGTCTCATGCACTTATAGCTTTAATTCTGACCGTGACGTCTCGAACATCGTTAATGGTTGTTGTGTTTGTTTCCACGAGTAATTTTAACTCCGTACCAATGCAACAATCCTACATTGCGGTAGCTCGTCGGGCGTCAGAGGATATTGTTGATGGCGGACTCCCCTACCGCACTAGGTATACCGAGTTCATTAATCTGGAAGCATATGTAACCACCGCTCCCTACATGTTATCGGTAGTAGATTTTCTTTGTTGTTAAGAAACTATGACATGTTAGCGCCAGTGGATTTTCTATTTTGTGGGAGATAAAAATGATGTGTAAGGATGTTTTCCTGTCTTCATATCCCCGGTGGTCGAAAACATAGGATATTTTATGCATGTTAACAAATTGTTATTGTATGCTTACAAACAAGGTAATGCATACTGTTTTCCACGTTCTAGGCACGGGATTTGTTCTCCAAAGGGAATAAACACAAAACAATGATTTTTTGTGACCCTCTATAACCGTGTATTAGGGGGTCACTAGCTACAGAAATCGTGCTGGGACCTTAAAACACTATGTCATAACCTTTTTAGGATGTTCTCAAATGATCCGTCTTGGATGCCTTAATATCCCTGGTGGTCAAACAATGGGGATATTTTATGCATTTTTAAAATTGTTTTTCGTGATAAAAAACTAGAGAATGAATATTTTCTTTCAGGTTCTAGTCATTGAATTTGTTTGCCAACCGTAAGAAAAACTAAAACACCATTCAGGACCTATCGCTGTAACATTTTATGGGGGTCGCTTGACACGGAAATGGTCCCAAGACCCCAAAACCCTATGTTATAACCTTACTATGTTTTAGAATTGACCATCTTGATGCCTTCGTACCCCCGATGGTTTAACAACGTCACCTATTTGATGTTTATACAACAAATGACATATCTAAAGTTGATTCAGCTTACTCGCCAAGAACTTCTAACACATGCGAAATCATCTAAATCGGAGCTCGCATGTGAAAACTACCATCTTTATTTATGGAGGTGACGCCACTATCACGGGGTCTTACAGAACTAAGAATAGGGAATGGGAGAAGGTGGCGGCGGCAATGTGGAGACCACTAGGCGGAGAGAATTTGAGGCTTTTATAGCATGTTATGCATCAACTCGTAGTTGGTAAAAATCTCACATAACAAAATAAGTACTTTTGTATAATGTGATTTATGGACAAAGCAATAAGTGGAATCACGCTGCCACATCTAATGATAGGTAATAACTAGCCCACATTGGTAACATATTAAATTACACCAAGATGGCACTCCCTCTGTTTTTATATACAAGGTCACAAAATCACATTACAGGTAACAAGGCAAACAAATAAACTGACTCATGCATCTCAGAGCCAACTTGTGTAGCCTCGTTTATCGGGTTAATAAATAAGTGTGTGCAACTTTTCTTTTCTCTATTGGCTCTCTTGGGGAGCACAACAACATCACAGAACCCTATGTATGCATGCATGTTTGGTGATTGGGTTGGGTAATTGATGTCATCGATTATGTGTGGAAAACATCATTAATGTTGCCTCGTTTAGTGTTTGTGGCATTATAAAGAAGAAAATTGTATATTTGGTAGTGGCCTTATATACAAAGACGAAGTGAGTACATGAAATGACGGGTAATACTTGTCTTGTATCATAAATTGATATGTAGTAACTATCTTGATTCTCCAAGCATGAAATTACATGCCAACATCCCATGTCGGTGATTTCGAGGCAACTCTTGTTTTTTTTTCTTCCGAGCGCAATGCCAAATATGCATGGCCGTGCGACCGCGTTTGCTACCATTTCATCATGTTTTGATTAAATATGAAATAATTTAGTTTTGCATGGTATACTTTTACGAATCTTTATTATTATAATATGAGAGTGTCTATTACTTTTTGCCACAATATATCCGGCTAAACCAAAATTCATACGCAAAAGTTACGGTCACGAATAAACTCATTGAGGGTAAAATCTCGGGAAACCTATGTATTTTAGTATGACGCCACGATAATGAAACAACACATGAAATGAAAAGTAATATTAATCTTCTTACGCAAAATGATAACATGCAACAAAGAAATGATAGATGTAATGGTAAATAATGGCCGTATCTTAGCATTAAATAATAACAGGTGTCAACGAAACGACACGTGAAATTGTAGATAATAATTTTCTCCTAGTATAAAATAAGCAATACCTGCCTTCGATTGCAACTAAGGGGGAAATATTGTGCTCAGTTGTGTTAGCTCGTTACCTACGATAGGATTTTGGTGATGTCAACGTCCGCGTCAGCTTTCATATCAAGTTCATGAGTCTAGACACATATCACTGGTAGAAAATAGGCCTTCGGTACGCCCCCATTAGTCCCCAAAATAATGGACCCGCGACCATAGGGGTCTTTAGTCACGGTTCGGGACGAGACCCGCGACCAATAGTCTGGGCCCAGCGCGCTCGGCCCACAGCTGGCGGAGGGGAGGGGATTTAGTCCCGGTTGGCCAGACCAACGGGGACTAATAGGTCCTCGGGCCGGCCCCACGGCCTTTAGCCGCGGTTGTCCAGGTGAACCGGGACTAAAGGCCCATCCCTATATATAGGACTCACCTCGCTGCAACTTGGCCACATTTGCTCACAATATTCACAAGGGGGTGGTGGGTATGCTTTTGGTTCCTACTATGCACACAAGGTGTTCGATGAAATGCCCCATAGCATGAAGCACACTTGAGCGTTTTCATTTATTTTACCTCCGTGATCGCGGTTAGCAACTTGAACCTTTCATGATTTGTATTATTTCCAGCTAGCTAGTTAGTTTAACAGATGCATGATGGTTAATTATATACTTTATATAATAATAATGCAGATGAATCGGCAATGGATGTACGGTAACCGACTCTCCGGTGAGTTCACTACGGGTTTGAAAGATTTCCTCGTAGTGGCAAATGCGAACAAACAGCGAGGTTTTATTATGTGTCCATGTGCTGAATGTAAGAATGAGAAGGGTCACTCCTCCTCAAGAGTCGTTCACATGCACCTGCTTCGGCACGGTTTCATGCCAAGCTATAATTGTTGGACCAAGCATGGAGAAAGAGGGGTTAGAATGGAAGAAGATGAAGAAGAGGATGATATCGATTTCAACTATCATGACCTTTTCGGTGATACTTTCATGGAGGATGATGCTGAAGGTGGGGAAGGGTTTGGTGAAGGTGAAGAAGAGGCACATGATGAGCCCGCTGATGATCTTGGTCGGACCATTGCTGATGCACGGAGACGCTGCGAAACTGACAAGGAGAGGGAGCATTTGGATCGCATGTTAGAGGATCACACGAAGTCACTGTACCCAGGATGCGACAATAGTCTGAAAAAGCTGGGCTCCACACTGGATTTGCTGAAATGGAAGGCACGGGAAGGTGTAGCTGACTCATCATTTGAAAATTTGCTGAAAATTTTGAAGAATATGCTTCCGAAGAATAACGAGTTGCCCACCAGTACGTACGAAGCAAAGAAGGTTGTGTGCCCTCTAGGTTTAGAGATTCTGAAGATACATGCATGCATTAACGACTGCGTCCTCTACCGCGGTGCATACGAGGATTTGAATGAATGCCCTGTATGCACTGCATTGCGTTATAAGATCAGAGGGGATGACCCTGGTGACGATGTTGAGGGCGAGAAACCCAGGAAGAGGGTTCCCGCCAAGGTGATGTGGTATGCTCCTATAATACCTCGGTTGAAACGCCTGTTCAGGAACAAAGATCATGCCAAGTTGTTGCGATGGCACAAAGAGGACCGTAAGTCCGACGGGGAGTTGAGACACCCCGCTGATGGAACGCAATGGAGAAAGATCGACAGAGAGTTCAAAGATTTTGCAGCTGACGCAAGGAACATAAGATTTGGTCTAAGTACTGATGGCATGAATCCTTTTGGCGAGCAGAGCTCCAGCCATAGCACCTGGCCCGTGACTCTATGCATCTACAACCTTCCTCCTTGGTTGTGCATGAAGCGGAAGTTCATTATGATGCCAGTGCTCATCCAAGGTCCGAAGCAACCCGGCAACGACATCGATGTGTACCTAAGGCCATTAGTTGATGAACTTTTACAATTGTGGGGCAAACCTGGTGTACCTGTGTGGGATGAGCACAAAGAAGAGGAATTTAACCTACGAGCGTTGCTTTTTGTAACCATCAACGATTGGCCTGCTCTCAGTAACCTTTCTGGACAGTCAAATAAGGGATACAAAGCATGCACGCACTGCTTACATGAGACTGAAAGTGTATTTTTGGATAACTGTAGGAAGAACGTGTACCTGGGTCATCGTCGATTTCTTCCCCGAAATCATAACGTAAGAAAGAAAGGCAAGCATTTCAACGGCAAGGCAGATCACCGGCCGAAGCCTGCGGAACGTACTGGAGATGAGATATTTGATATGGTCAAGGATTTGAATGTCATCTTTGGAAAGGGTCCTGGCGGACAATCAGTTCCGCAGGGAGTTGACGGGCACGTACCCATGTGGAAAAAGAAATCGATATTTTGGGAGCTACAGTATTGGAAAGTCCTAGATGTCCGCTCTGCAATCGACGTGATGCATGTTACGAAGAATGTTTGCGTGAACCTGCTAAGCTTCTTGGGCGTGTATGGGAAGACAAAGGATACAAAGGAAGCACGGCGGGATCAACAACTTTTGAAAGACCCAGATGACCGGCATCCGGAATGGTTTCAAGGTCGTGCCAGCTACGCTCTTACGAAAGAAGAGAAGGTCATTTTTTTTGAATGCCTGAGCAGTATGAAGGTCCCGTCTGGCTTCTCGTCGAATATAAAGGGAATAATAAACATGGCGGACAAAAAGTTCCAAAACCTGAAGTCTCACGACTGCCACGTGATTATGACGCAATTGCTTCCGATTGCTTTGAGGGGCCTCCTACAGGAAAATGTTCGAGTAGCCATTGTGAAGCTGTGTGCATTCCTCAATGCAATCTCTCAGAAGGTAATCAGTCCAGAAGATCTACCACGGTTACAGAACGATGTGGTCCAATGTCTTGTCAGTTTTGAGTTGCTGTTTCCACCATCCTTCTTCGATATTATGACGCACCTCCTGGTCCACCTAGTCGAAGAGATTTCCATTCTCGGTCCTGTATTTCTACACAATATGTTCCCCTTCGAGAGGTTTATGGGAGTATTAAAGAAATATGTTCGTAATCGTGCTAGGCCAGAAGGAAGCATCGTAAAGGGCTATGGAAATGAGGAGGTAATTGAGTTCTGTATTGACTATGTTCCTGACCTTAAGCCGATTGGTATTCCTCAATCGCGGCACGAGGGGAGACTAAGTGGAAGAGGCACGATCGGAAGGAAATCAACGATATGTATGGACGGTCATTCTATGACTGAAGCACACTACACAGTTCTGCAAAATTCGAGCTTGGTGGCTCCGTACTTCGAGCAACACAAGAATATTTTACGCTCGAACAACCCGGGGAAGCCTGAATCATGGATTAGAAAGGCCCACATGGAGACTTTCGGCAGTTGGTTGCGAAAACATTTAATGAATGACAATGATGTTTTCTTCTCGCTATATATATGTGCATTGCCACACCATTGGCATAAACACATACAAACTCACCACTCTCTCATGGCTTCTACCGTACCCACTCTAACATTCAACCAGGCCGAGGCACTTTCCGCCTCGAACTACCCCTGCCCGCCCGGCTACAGTGTTCCCGCCGGTTGGATGCTGAGCGCCGGAGGAGTGCCGGTCCCTCCTCTTCCTCAAGGTGTGGCACGTCGGGCGGCCATCACGAACCATTACTACAACGAGCTCACGCCGGAGCAGCGGAGAGATCCCAGCTGGCATCCCGATAACCAACATACTTGGGATGCCTTCTTCATCAATCGGCGTGAGAGGGCGCTCGCCAGGTATGAGGAGGACGGCCTGCCTCCTGGGAACTTTCACGAGGCCGGTCGTCGGCTATGGTGGTCCGGCCGGACTCTACAGAGCGTCATGGACTACATCAGGGCCGGCGATAACCCCCGCCTGCGCTACCCTCAGGCCCAGTCCTGGGCTCTGAATTTTCTCATGTCGTAGGCCTAGGCAGGAGTATGACTAGCAGCAGATATCAGATCATGCATGCATCTATGCTCTCCGTTTAGGTTTAGATCCACTCTTGCCATTATGTACTGCCTTTTTTATCTATGGGAATTTTTAAGATTGGAAAAAGAATTAGTTCTATTTTTCTGAATTTTCTGATATATTATTTGTATTTTTAAGATTGGAAAAAGAATTAGTTTTATTTTTCTGAATTTTCTGATATATTATTTGTATTTTTAAGGTTGCACGCATCTATTATTTCTATTCGAATAACCACCTTTAGTCGCCGTTCGTGTCACGAACCGGGACTAAAGGCTCGTTCTGCGCGGGAACGAGAAAGCCGCGAAAATTTTCACCATTAGTCCCGGTTCGTGACACCACCCGGGACTAAAGGCCCGCGGAGGGTACCCCAGGGGACCTTTAGTCCCGGTTCGTGACACCACCCGGGACTAAAGGCTGGAACTATATATGTGGATGCCTTCCTGCCCCAAAATTTTCTAAGTCACAAACCCTCTTCTTCCCTCGCGCCGGCGCCTGCTCGTCTTTCTGCCCCGTCGCCGTCGCCCGCGCAGAGGACCGCGCCGTCTCCATCGCCGTCGCCGTCGCCGTCGTCGAGCCCTTCTCTCCACCGCCTCCACCCTGCTCCGCCCCCGTCCCGTCGCCGTCTCTCCGGTAGGTTCCCCGCGGGCCGTCGCCGTCGCCCTAGATCCAACGCGCGAACGCCATCGAACGGATCGAGAACACGAATCACGCGCGAACGCGCCGCCCTCGAACGGCGACCACGAACTGAGAACGCGCCGCCCTCGCGCTCGCTACCGCGGCCAGATTCGCCGCCGGCGAGACAAAAGTGGCCGTGTGGCCTCGTCCCCATCTCCGTCCCCTCCCCCGTGGCGAGCACCACAGTGGCCTCCTCCCCATCTCCGTTCCCTCCCCCGTGGCCGGAATCGTCGGAATCGCCGGAGACCCGAGAGCCTGAACTGCCACCGCCGGCCACCGTGTGACGCCAGGGGTGACGTCATCATGACGTCACCTGGCCACGTGTTGACGAGTTTTTTTAATGACGTCATCATGACACGTGGGGCCCACTGTATATGGAATTACAGAACATAATTAAATCTTCTAAATTAAATAACTTTTAATTTATAATTCCAAAAAATATGGAAAAATATGCAAAATGTTCACAAAAATGTAAGCTATCTGTTTATATCATTATCATTCATGTTTGACAAAGTTTAAAATGAGACCATATTTGAATTTGAGTTAAATTCATTAAAATAATGAAAGTAAGTTTTAATTCAATAAATTCAGAATATTAAGTATAATATACCAAAATGACCAGAAAAGCAAATGCAACCTAGCTTTGGGGTTCTCCAAGTCATTTGAGAGACCCTACCAATCTGTTTTCCCTCTTTCTACGACAATATTTGCTAAGTCTCCTATATACTTAATTAATTTTTACTACATGCATGTCTGCAGGAGTGACATATGGCAGACAATAGAGACCTGACGGCGGAACAGGAGGCTGAAGGTTATATATTAGATATCATAGCCGGAGGAGGAACAGACATTGACGATGATGTAATCTCTTCTTATCTGAACCTTGAGGATCAAGAAGGTGAAGGAGGAACAGACATTGTCGATGATCAAGGAGGTGAAGAAGGAACAGACATTGTCGATGATCAAGGAGGTGAAGGAATGGACATTGATGACGGAGGTCAACCGTCGACAAACGACGATCTCCAATTGCAAAGAACAACCACCTCCGGCGAGGTATATATTTTAGCCCTCGGTCTTATTTTAGCCCTCGGTCCAATTGCAAAGACTAACGCGCGCGACTCTCTTTCTTATTTTAGCCCTCGGTCGGATCTAGTATGACAAAGCGTGGCAAATCCAAGGAGATGAAAGATTCCGAAATATATACCATCGAATCAGTCAGTCAAATCGGCAAGCCCCTACAGCACACCACAAAGTTTATCAACCAATGCGGAGTCATTGTTAGAGACGTCGTCCCGATCACCGTCCAGGAATGGAAGGAGCCAAAGAAAGCACGTGTTGGTTTCACTTATGTCGACAAGAGAACGAAAAAGATTATGTTTAGAAAGCTTATTGCACATTTCATTCTACCTCCGGAATACAACAAAAAAGATGAATTCGGTCAGGACGTTCCGGGTGGACGTGAGAGGAGGAGGATAGTCAAAGAGTTCGCTCTTCAGAAGATGGCCGAAGCATTCCGGAACTTCAAGAAAAAATTGTTCCGTGAATATGTCAGCCAGGGCAAGACTCCGAATTTCACTGGACAATATGAGAAACTGAGAGATGATTGGACAGAATTTGTGACGCAACATAAATCGGAGCATTTCAAGGTAATGTCGGCAAAAAATAAGGCTAATGCGAAAAAGAAACAGTACCATCATGTTATGGGGCCAGGAGGATACCGCGTTTCGGCGCCTAAGTGGCAGGCAATGGAGGACGGCCTAAGGGCAAGAGGAATCCGTCTAGGTACAGAGGGATGGGACGAAAGAGCCAAAATGTGGTGGTACGGGCATGGGGGATCGCTAGACCCGGAGACAGGGGAGTGTGTTCACCGGCAGAAAAAGTTTGCTCCCACAAAAGAACTTGTTGACGCAATGACCAGAGCTCAACAGGGCAAGATCACCTTCAACAGAGAGAGAGACCAACTGACAGTTGCCCTCGGAAATCCTGAACACGGAGGACATATACGAGGCAAAGGCAGAATGCCGTGGAAAGTAGGGTTTTCCCAGGAGGGTGACCCGTACTGTTACAGAAGCCGTAGGAGAGGTACGGACCGGGCTGCAGATGAACTGGCGAATCTTGCAATGGAAGTTTCTGACCTGAAGAAGGTCGTGGCGGGAATACTTGAGAAAGAAAAAGCGTCGGCTGCAGGGCCGCATCAAGAACATGCAACGGATCTCGGAAGCCAGCAGCGGAGAAGCAGCGTGGCTTCCACGGAGGCCCCGACTGCAGGTGCTAATGCACCGATGATCGAGAGTCGTGCACCGGAGCCTCACTACCCCGTGGATGACGTAAAGGAGATGAAAGAATGTGATCTGCATTATCCCGTGGGGAACATTTCCATGAAGGTGGCTACCGGCAGTGCTTTACCCTATACACCTGGAGCACTCCATCACAACAACCCCATTCCATATGGCTATGCTCGTGTCACGGTGGAAGACATAGTCCAAGCGTTTGAGGACCTGGAGATTGACATAGCTACACCCGAAGGGGAGAGAAGACTTGGAGATGTCAAGCGCCAGTTCATTCTATGGAAAAAGAAGTACATAGTGTTTCCAGGCGAGACGCCAAGGCTAACAAGTCCACCCCCCTACGATGGTGCAGGTGCTGGTGGTGGTGGTTGTGCTAGTGCTGGTTCACCTACGCCTCCTTCACGCCATTCGACGCCGTCCCCCGATCTTCCTCCTCCGGTGGTTAAGCAGCCGTCGCCCACGATTCCTCCTCCGGAGGAAAAGCAGACGTCTCCCACTATTCCTCCTCCGGAGGAAAAGCAGACGTCGTCGCCCCCCATTCCTCCTCCGGAGGATAAGCGGACGTCGCCCCCCATTCCTCCTCCGGAGGATAAGCAGACGTCGCCCCCCATTCCTCCTCCAGCGAAGAAACAGAAGCAGGCGGGCAGCAAGGGAACACGCTCTTGGTCTATTAACCCGGACCCTTATGTACCTAAGACCACACGGGTACCGGAGCCATCACTGAAGCCTCTCACCCCAAGGCCTTGGGAACTTAGTGATGCTGAAACCAAATTGGTCGTGAAGGCTGACGTTGAGAAATGGAAGGGCAAACTGAAGGCGCTAAAGGAGCCTGAGCCCAAGGAAGTATTCCCTCCGATTGTAGACTATTGGGCTACGGATTTTTTATCGACAGTGTCCCAATCCGTGAAGAATTTGCCTAAAGACTATGATATTGAACTTCGTAAGCAAGCAGGAATATTGGAGGAGGAGAAAAAAAAAGCAAAAATGATACAAAGCGGGAAACAAGTTGCCCAGCTCGGGATGCAGAGTAAACAATCGATATCCCCCCTCATAGTGAAAGCCGCTCCGGAACATGACCCCGAGGTCATAAATGCTGTGACAGCAATGGGATTGACTGTAGCTACTGCCATGCAAAATGCGTCCGAGGCCGGTATGTCTCTCCGTGCCTTTTTAGACATGGACGATATGCCAGTGGCTGATGTAGCATTAAAATATGTGAAGAAAGTGCCTCTCGTCGAGCCTGCGAAGGAAAAGGATCTACCACCACTAATGCAAAGTCTTCTACGTTGGTACAAAGATTTCATAACTTTTACCGACAAAGAATATGTGTATGTGGATTATACAGAGGAGCATCACACCAAAAAGTACTCTGTAACAGTTGAGTTGAGTGAATTGTTCCAACTGTTCAATATGCGTGAGCTCGACAAATCTATCCTGAGTTGCTACGTTCTGTAAGTGATTTATTTCTACCTCATCTCGTTCTTCATTTGCCTACACTATATATATATATATATATTGTCCTAACTATATTGTTCCGTACGCTATTATGCAGATTGAAGATTTGGGAATGCAAAGTAAGACTCATCCATGATATTGGGTTCATTGACCCACAAATCATTAATGGAACTATGTTAGAACGTCACCCCATAGACGTGGAGAAAGACTTGTACAATTTTTTTAAAAAGCATGAATCCAAAAGATATATTCTATTTCCTTACCATTTTGGGTGAGTGTTTCTCTCATGTTCCCATTCTCTTTTGTTTACTCCATGCATGGTATGTCCAATCGATAAATTATGCATGACTCTGCATCTAATGTGTCCGCAGGTACCACTGGATTCTGCTAAAAATTGATCTTCACCAGGCCATAGTTTTCATCATTGACTCTATGAATTCAAATACAGATCTTTGGGTCGACATGAGAAAAATGATGCAAAAGTAATTATTTTTCAATCATTTGCGCTCTATATCGATCGGTCTCTTTTGTTCATTTTCTAAGCTAATAACTCCCTTGTTCATTTAATTTTATTTGCATTGTAGAGTTTGGAGACAGCTCTCACATCAACATGTCGGTGAATTCAAAGATGCGCTAAAATTTAAAAATGTGCTCAAAGGTGTGGATAAGCAGCCACCGGGGACCGGTCTATGTGGATACTATGTCTGTGAGAACATACGGAAAGAAATATCTGAGAGGAAGAAGGACGAGAAAACGCGGAACGGTCTCAATAACTTGCGGAGGGCGCTTACTCCAGAAGCTCGCTTCCGACCAATTCAAGAGGAAATAGCAGGATTTTTCCTTAGGCATGTCATCCAGAAGAAAGGAGAGTTCCATGCGTCCACCGACGATGACTTTTATAAGCATGTATAAGCCCTAAGTACTTTGAAACTTGTGCGAATTTGTGTATGCTCGTCCATCTTAATTGTGTAATATGGAAACTTGTTCGAGGTTGTATATATGGTCACCCGATATTGAATATATATTATATATTCCTATTGAATTCTCCTCGTTTGATATTTCATATATATATATATGCATGAATATGTGTACTGAAATTAAAACAAAACAAATTAAAAAGGAAACAGGTTTAGGGGGCCTAAAACCCTAAACCTGCGCAGGTTTTCAGTCCCGGTTAACCACAAGACCCGGGACTAAAGGTCCTCCGCCGCAACGGACCCCTAGCGCCCACGTGGACGGGCTTTTAGTCCCGGTCCGTAAGTGGCGGGACTATAGGGGGGGGGCATTTAGTCGCGCATAGCTAGTCCCGGTTGCCCGGACGGGATTAATAGTCCTGGTGAACCGGGACTGTAGGCCTATTTTCTACCAGTGTATATAATCAATGTTGTCAACCTCTCTCAACATGCTCGTATAAAATTGATTCCATTATCCCATATCAATAAACTTGAATCTTATTAGGAAGACAACCATGACACGTTACCGTTGTTCAAAGATGGGTTTAATTGCAGACATTTGAGAATGTTTCGGCCCTCCAACCGACACTGCAACACATTGGACACTTATATACATGGTGTAGTCTAATTCCATCATGATTTAACTAACTATAAGAAAATTAAAGTATGCATGTTAAACTTTCAGAAATCGTTATTTCATACTACACATAGTGATTATTATTTCTTTCAACCCAATAATTGTTTCAAGTGAAACTCGTGTGAAAAAACTACCACTTCCATAGTCAATTACCAGTGATGAAAGTTTTGTACACCTAGGTATCGTAGCATGTTGCCACACATGAATACATGTAGCATAAAATAACAGTGCATGACACCAAAAAGATAGTATATTAAATCATAGTTAATAACCGTCACTTAGCATAAAATAATAGGGCACCACAACAAAAACAACACATGAGATCATAGTCGATAAACAGATCGTAGCATTTGACTGTAACGTGAAGAAACAAAATGACACATGAAACTTTTGGCCTCCCTCAGACCTACTCCCATCAACGCGCTTGTCATGCAATATATCCATGCAAAGGCCACATAATTCCTGGCTAGTGAAATATGTGTTCAACTGATTTTTTGGTAGACACATATAGGATGTGTTGAGTGTTGGAATCTGACATTCAACAAAAAAAGGGTCTCCAACGGTTGCCATATAGGTTGCCCAAATTACAGCAGTGCCCTATAATAATTGTGGTTGCAGTGATATATATTTTTGGGCACCAAAATGGTGTGCCTATAATTTTAGCTTGGTGTTGTATATTTTATTTTGGTCTCAGACAGCTGCTCTATATAACTGTTAAAGACCGATTTTTATTATTGGGCAGCTGTTGAATTTGTCGCCGTTTTTCTGCCCTATAAACTCAGATACGACTGCCCTATAATCAAAATTTGTTACCCCATTTTAGGGCATCTATTAGAGACGCTCTTATGAGCACGATGTTAACTCCAACAATTACAGAGCCGACCATCGCCGTTAGGCAGGATCTGCACAGGATGGGCGTGCCGCGGACAATTACAGCAGATCTGTTTGCACCAACTCTAGGGTTCAATCGTTTTCCATTTATTTGATCAGAAAAATAAGCAAGCATGTTGTGATACCCATCTTATATATACAACTGCTTTTCCACGGGTGCGGGGGCGCCAAGACCTACTAGTTATAAATATAGGAATTAAAAAACCGCACATGTTCATTTCTATTACTTATCATATTTATTATTTCAAAAAGAATGATAGCTATACTCGTCATTTCATGCGCGGACACAATTATCAGAACCCTTATTTTATTCTAGGAGATACATATTCCTAATAATTTTATGTGTCCTTCCGTTCTTGGATGTTTGCCTATAATTTAATATGCGGTTTCATTGTCGAGCGTTATCATTCTATAGCTATCATTTTACGTGTGATCTCGTCGTCGTGACTGTTTGCTAGGATTCCTGGGTGTCCTAAGATTTCATGATCAATGTCTTTTCTTGTATGTCGTAACCATTGCATACTAGTTTCATTCGGCCTATTTCGAAGACGCGTCAAAAAATTCATGTGGAGTTATGATTTCTGATGCTTGTGATTTTTCCGATCTAATGGTTTTGCCATCACATGCATCATGGTAGGTATCCCATACGGGTGTAGACCCAAGAGGTCAGCTAGGTCCCGCAAGTTTGATAAAGTAGGAACAGGAAAATGACCGGTATTTGTTGGCTATTCACATTTTTTTGCACTTGTGTGTCCTTGTTTAATTGAATAAGGTGCCGCAGTCTCTCAATGGAACCATCTACATCAACCTCCTCGGTAGATGCCAAAAAGGACCATCGGCGAACACCAATGATGGATGGATCATGATTCAGGTTGATGCCGCTAGAGACTAGGACGTCGAAGCGCGCCAAGGAAACGATCCAGGTGTGTAGGATGGAGTTCATCACCGGGAGGCCTCGGAGAGGCGGTGAACAACGATGACATCCGACGTGGAGCCTCTATCCCTATCACTATGCAGAAGCATGGGGAGAGAGAGGTGCTCGAGAGTCGATACAACACTGATCATGGAGCTCGAGAGGCGGGAATGTAGCCTACTCAGTGTTGCCACGCCGTGGATTATCCACCTTCATTTTCTTTTGGCCGCCGGCGGCAGTAGCACCGTAAGCTGCCGGGCGCTTCAACACGCCTACGCATGGCCGTGCTGAGGGCAGACGCCCAACGACTCCTCCATGCGAGCCCGTCCGGGGCACGAGAGCTGGCCCCGAGCGACCGTACGCTCGAGCTTGAGGTGGCTGTGAAGGAGGCGGTTGAGGCAGTTATAGGGTTTAAGGTGGCGGTGCCTGCGACGGGGTCGCGGGAGTAGGGCCGGAGGGGACGGGAGAGTGCCGGAGGAGCTTCTATCGCCGGGTTTTCGTCGTCGCAAGGTTGAGGCGGAGGGGGGCGTGGGCGCAACCATAGGTTTTCTGAGTGGCGAGGGGGGGGGGCAGTGGCCCCTTGCTGCTGGTAAATCGGCTGAATGTTGGGACGATGAAGCTGACAACAGAGAAGCGGCTTCATTCTAAAACTTTAGCTCAAGTAGAAGCGCAGCCTATTGACTCTCGCTTCTGGAAAGGACTCATGAATGTGAAAGATGAGTTTTTTCTTAGAGGCTCATTTCTGGATTGATGAACTGTATTTACCAAGACATAAGCCGTATCATCCAGGTAGCGTGATTTCCGCATACTGACAGCCGAGCCATATGCAGTACTGATACCATGCTGAATCGAATGTGTAAATCTGCAGGTTATCACCGGAGGACCAGAAGAGGGCGGAGCAGATCAGGACGGTTGATGTTCACACAGGAGTCAGAGATCCCTTGCTGCATAGTGGCGAGGGGGGGGGGGGCAGTGGCCCCTTGCTGCTGGTAAATCGGCTGAATGTTGGGACGATGAAGCTAACAACAGAGAAGCGGCTGGGGCTGCCTCAACCTCAGGAAGGAAGAGCAAAAAGAAACACAAAAAGGCCAAGGGCCGTGGCAGGAAGTGAGCTGTGGTTGTGGCTGTAACCCTTCCAGGCGTGTAGAAACTTGCTATGTAACCCAGGCCTATATGTTGCCTTTTGAGGTGCAGACTACGCTGTGAGCGATTATAGTAGCCCTTTTGGTGCTGTGCACTATACTACGCTTCAAGCAAGGATCAGATACGGTGTTTGTTCTTAGTTACATTGACTGTTTTAATGTATATGTTCAAGAACGAACTGAACTAGTTTTGGCTTACCTGGGTCGATGAAAATCGAAACTAGGTAGAATGCTATATGTTCTCATTCTCCTTTCGATGTCAATTTTAAACAACAGATATGTTTCAGCTAATTTTTTTTTTGCGAAAACTCGATGCATTGATAGAAAAAGAGAGTTTATGTACAAGCCTTTGGGACAGGCGACCCCACACCATACAACTCAACTAAATTATGATTACTTTCAATCTCCTGCAATTTCTGTACCGGAAAAAACAACAGAAAATAGAGACAGTCACAGAAACGGCATTGCTAAAAAATAGTTCTAGATAACATGGAGAGACTAAGTAAAATGCACCCTTACTAGTTCAACAAACACCATCTCTGACTCCTGTGTGAACATCAACCGTCCTGATCTGCTTCGCCCTCTTCTGGTCCTCCGGTGATAACCTGCAGATTTACACATTCGATTCAGCATGGTATCAGTACTGCATATGGCTCGGCTGTCAGTATGCGGAAATCACCCTACCTGGATGATACGGCTTATGTCTTGGTAAATACAGTTCATCAATCCAGAAATGAGCCTCTAAGAAAAAACTCATCTTTCACATTCATGAGTCCTTTCCAGAAGCGAGAGTCAGTAGGCTGCGCTTCTACTTGAGCTAAAGTTTTAGAATGAAGCCACTTGTTTAACAATAATTCATGCAAAACGCCTTCTTCATGTAGTAATTTGAACAGCCATCTACTCAGCAAACATTTGTTCTTTAGCTCAAGTACCTCGACACCCAACCCACCCTGATCTTTTGGTCTACATATTATGTTCTATTTGGTTAGCCTATATTTGCGCTTATTCTCATCACTTTGCCAAAAAAAAGAGACCTATAGAAATCCAGTCTTTTCCTGACTCCCTGGGTATCTCTAAAAAGGAAAGCATAAACATGGGCAAACTAGTTAATACCGAATTAACAAGCACTTGTTATCCGTACTTGTTGACTTATACTCCCTCCGATCGCTAATTAGTGTCTTGACCTGCCTAACAATTTGTACGCATGTAGTACAGTCCCTCCGACACCTTTTTCGGAACGGAGGGGGTACTGTATTTTCTGTTATGGATTGTGTGTCGGTGTGTCCGTACGTTTCATCCTGGTCTAATTATGTCCTGCTAATGTTGACTTGTTTTTGGATTACTTTAGCTGATAGATTGATCATCATTTAGGATTGGAGTTGAGGCAACTATTGATTGGATCTATTACTGCTTTGTTTTGTATTTTTGTTTTCGTGCAGACCACCTTTATTTATTTTAGAAGTCATTTTTGACACTATTTTGTACCCTAGCAGGTTGATGCAGCTTACTTTCTAGAGCTTCTTCGACGCTTTTTGTGTTTAGGTGGGTTTCTGCTTCTATCTTTCTCTCCTTTACCCGCTTCTATAATTGCTAGGCTCTGGGTCATGGCCTTGGTGCCATGGTGGTGTGTACATTTTGCGTTAGCCATTTTTGATCAGGACATCTTTGCATGCCCATGTTACACATGAGGTATCTGTTCAAATTGTGATGAATATGACGCTACTGTCAGTCTGTCATTAGGTTGAGCTTCTAGATTAGTATTTGCATTTCAGGACTGAGGAAAAAAAATTGTGATCGGGTTGAATGATATAGCTCTCCTAGTCTCTGTTCAAAATATCGGCCGATGTTCCGATAAATCGGCCGATTTATCGC
Source organism: Alopecurus myosuroides (assembly GCA_028641055.1). Classification (NCBI taxonomy): domain Eukaryota; kingdom Viridiplantae; phylum Streptophyta; class Magnoliopsida; order Poales; family Poaceae; genus Alopecurus; species Alopecurus myosuroides. The sequence continues at coordinate 124,020,317 of CM054059.1, forward strand.
TTATCGGTGTCTAGCCGATAAGATAAATTGGCCGATATTTCGGTCGATATTCTGATATTTCAGCCGATATTCCGATATTTCAGCCGATATTCCGATAAATTGGCCGATTTAGCACTTATCGGGGGTCGGCCGATAAGTTCCCGGTAAGCGATATCTTGAACATTGCTCCTAGTAATAGCTTTTTCTTGGTTGTGTTCCTGCTGTGTGCAGGAGCTGAGATGTTTGGATGCCAATGCTTTTCTGCATCAAGTTCACATGAAAACATAGTTTTTGTGGAATTATCTATTCGGATTGATTTTCCACCTTTTTAGTCTTGGCAGTTCAAAGTCAAATAACAGTAGAGCAGCCACAAGTAGAGTTTCTGCACCTGATTTGGCATTGCCCTTTGAGAGCAAGAACTCGTATATCGATGTCATATTTGATTCTGGTTTGTTAATCCGAACTGGAGCCCCAGAAATGAAAGAGAGCCGCAAGACATGTAGTCGAGAGACACAACGTATCTGTGGGTTTAGGTAAGTTGTTCCTCTGATGTTAATGCTGTGTGATATACATGTGCCATGGAGCCGACGACCTGCTCTCTTTGGTTTGGGTTGCACGATTTTTAGGATTTGATCATGGCACTCATAAGTGGATGTTCTAGTTCATTCTTTGCGTTTATGTTTAAGATTATGGAATGTTTGGTTTTATTTTGCCAGCTGCTGGCATGATCTGTGTGTTGCTAGCTATCATGTCTGTTTGTATGTAAAATAATACTAGTGGCGAGGTTTAGATATTTGTTGTGTGCTAGTGGTTGTTCCCTGGTTATACTAATTTTTTTCCTGGTATTTCCCTTGATCTGAATCATGCTCCTGGTTATCCTTTGCTTTGCTCTTTTGCTATGAACTTGTGTGTTGGTCTTTATATAAAAGCTTCTGACCGAGCTGAACGATTTGCTGGTGGTGTGCAGGCTGGGCTGGACGAGAAGCTAACGGTCATCTCCCGAACCAGCGGCGGGACTATCCATGCTATTGGCGGCGTTGGAGGTTGGCGTGGAGGGGATGCTGCTTGCTTGCGAGCTGGTGCCTGGGATTCGTATACATGTTTGTAGGTCTGGAAGGCCGATGTTGAATCTTGTTGTGTAACCTGGTTGGGCGTTTTGGTGTCGGTTGTGTTAATAAAAGTGGGGCACAAATGCGAGCTAGTGGTGGACGCGTAGAAGGTGGTCGAGCTCTGCGCGAGAGAGGCCGCGAGCATGTCCAGACCCAGAGCCTGGGCCATGCATTTTTGAGGATGGTTGCCTGTTATATATATATTGCTCAGCTCAAGTGCAGATTGTGTGTAGTTTGAATGTTAAGATTCCTTTGATTTCGATTCTGGTATACGATGAGTTGTTGAACATGCACGGAAACGATGATTCTATATGTGTATGATGATGTCGAACGGGGCTATGTTCCTTGCAAATAGTAGTGGAGAGTACTAGGGCTAGTATAGAGAGGCGATGCAACTTTGTGATGATGATCTTTAAAAACTTTGATGATGAAAATTGTCTCTGACGAGGACTAGCATGTAGATCTGGAGAAGGCATGTTAAAAGAAACCTCCGTAACCACGAACTGTGGAAACGTGAAATGTAAAAATTAAGCGATGACGAAAGCAAAGAAGATACACTACATGAAGATCTGGCTAGCCGTAAAAAAAAAAAAAAAAAAACCCTAAACCAATTGATGGAGGACATGGCAGTAGATCCTTAGCAATAGCTAACCAAACCCAACAGCTTTGGGAGTGGGGAAAACCAAGCAGCGCCGCAGCCCGTCGTAATTAAAGGCATAGGGACTAGTTTGCGGCCCCTCGAATGCCACGGTTCCATAATTAAATCTGCACGACATCCCCTGAGGTGCTGCCTCCGCCATGTCAGCAATCCACGACGTTGTGCATCTGAGCCGTCTATCAGTCCTGGATGGATCCAAGAAGCAACGGCAAACGGAGCTGAGAGAGGCGCCGCATCGTCTGTCTTGCCTCTTTGTTTAGAATTGAAGCTCTCATTTGAGGCCTATAAATACGAGGTGGCCGTGAGGAGCCGCGTGCGGTCTTGCGCGTGTGACTTGGCGACTTGGGTGAATTGGCGACTTGGAGAATAGAGAGGAGAGGGATGTGATGGCGAGCTCTTCCATGTCCACGAAGAGCGGCGGATTGGCGACGTGATGGCGAGCGAGCGGTTACCTGGATCTGTTTATCTTGCATCAATCCACGGCCGGGCCACGATGAGGTCTTCGGCCGGTGTGTTGGTTGCAGCTAGCAGCAGCAGGTAAGCGATCGATGGTTCAAGTGCTCTCATTGCACGCACGAACGGGATTAGCCTGTACGTGAGGTAGATGGATTTTTTTTTTTTTGTTGACGGGAAGAACGTGAGTACATGAGATGGAGAGTTGGACTTGGACGCGCGACGAAACGGGCGCTTAGCCAGATGGAATCGATGGGCAGGGCGAGGGCTAGAGGAAGAGTCGAGGTGGGCACGTACTCCCGAGATTTAGATGGGGATGTACTCCCGAGAGAGATATTCAGAGCGAGCGTGAGATGGGGACGTATGCACGTAGGGTGCACTGTCACGTACTACTGCTGAGAGAATAGGAGCGGGTACGCGAGGCAGTTGAACGCGCGACGAAACGATCGAAGAGGCAGTCGATCAGACGGGAAGATCGATCGTCTGCAGGGCGAGGGCATCGAGTCGATCAGACGGGACGTACGATCCAGAGCGAGCTCCTGAGATGCCTTTTTTTTTCAGAGGCCGGCGGGGACGTACATACGTACTCCTGAGATGCCTTTTTTTTCAGAGGCGACGCGGCTGTGGTGCCAAACGCGGCTAAACGGGCCAAGTTCGGCTGGATACGGTCTCGTGACCATGGAACAAGGCCAATTGTTACCCATCTGCTCTGCCAATTGTCTCCACAAAATCTGCCCGAGTTCATATCGCTCATCCCAAGTTCCGCCAAATCAAAAAAAAAAAAAAAAAGACCAAAGTTCTGCCGGCTCCGACTTCCCGCTCCTCCATAGTCGGTTTTTCTCTCCTTCGGCTGGCCTTACCGCATCAGGAGCTGTGGGATGCTGATTTATGAGTTTGGTTTTTATTAAAGTTAGGGTTTTTTCGTCAATGGAGATGACATCATCTGCAATAAGTAATCTTTGACCCATTGTGGGACTCTGAGATTTTTCTTCCCGATGTTAATGGTGGTCTTGAAATATTCAGTTTGTCTAGGTATGGTCATTCAGATCTTGCTTCACGGATCGGTTTTGAATCTTTTCTTATGGTTGGCGCGAGGAGGATTGTCCTCGCAATGTATGTCTCGGCTGTTATGTCCTCGACAATCCTGGTTTGTACTCTTGGATTCCAGCAACGTCTATCAGGATGTTCGGCTATTTTTTTTTTCTCTCTCTAGTGTTGGTACTCCTGCTGAAGTAGGTTGATTACTTTAATAATTGTGCGCCCGCTCGCCGTTTTGTCGTTGTGGCTCAAGAAAATTATGAAAGAATCCTCCTTTGGTATTTACATGTTTGTGGTTTAGCCTCTATGTTTTATGTTTGTATTCACAAAAGTATAAGATTATTTCATGGAAGAAGAAAGAGTTTGAATGTCTCAAAGATTTGCTAGTTTCTTTTAGAATTTATTTTTTAATCATTATAGCCACCTCATATATCTCAAAGTAACTTATAGTTGACCCAAAGAGAAAGAGACAGAATAAACAAAGGTTGAGAAACTAAGGTATCAAATAAGACCGACAAAATACGAGACTCGGAAGCAAAGGACTGAAAAGACATATCATTATGCTAAATTAAACCGTGAGAAACTGATAAAATAAGAGAATGACTAAAGTAAACAAAGAGACTGAGAAAATAAATCTAAGAAGACTGAAGTGAACTATGAGACAAAAGGAAAATGAGAGGAAAAAATAAGCAAAGAGAAAAGTAGAAAATTAAAGTACCAAATTTTACTGAGAGACTAATCAGATAAGAGATCGAGCAAAGCAAAAAAAAGAAGAGCAAAGATTAAGGTGACTAATCAAATAAAAGACTAAAACAAATGACTAAGAAAATTAAAACAAAGTGAGTCAGCAAAAAAAATGAGAAACTAAGAGAATTTGAAGCAAAGAACTGAACTTACCAAAGATATGAAGACTAAGAGGCTAAATCGTTGGTAAAACAAAGACTCAAAGAAAATAAGGGAATGATATAATGACAAAAGATATTACTAAGAGAACACAAACTTCAAAACGATAAGACTAAGAAAATGAGAAAAAGATGACTAGGACACTAAGAAAACATTACTCCAAACATAAGGAAATGATATACTGGAAACAAATATATGACTAAGAGAACAGGAACTACAAAATTAAGAATAAGAAAATGAGAGAAACAATAATAAGATGCTAAGAGAAAAATATTAGATGAAAATACTTAGAGAAGAAAAAACTGAATAAAATGAAGATTTGAAGAAAACAAGGGAATGATATTCCGACAAAAATATAATACTAAGAGAACATAATAATAAGAAGAAAACGGGAAAACAGAGATAGAGAGGCCAAAAAATAAAGAACGATAAAACTAAATGAAACGAAAGACTAACGGAAAAAAAAATTAAATTCGGGCAACATAGACACTCAAGAATGAGACAATGAGAAATCGACAAAAGAGAAGTCAATAAAATTAAGATCAAATGAGAAACATAATTGAAGATGATAACTGAGAAACTTAAGAAAAAATGAGGAACAAAGTGAGAGAGAATGACACTCAACAAATAAGATTTACAATACTAGTGCAAATAAGAGAATAAGATACTGATCAAATAATACATTCAACAAATTAAGAGAAGGATTGTAGAGTTACTGTTCAGATAGACTGATCAAATAAGATACTAAGAAAAACAAGAGACTCATAATAGAGTTAATGATAAAAGAGACTTATAAAATATACTGGTAAAAATAAGCGACTTAGCAAAATTAAACCGAGAGAGAAACCAAGTAAGAGGTATGAATTAAATAGTTAATAAAGAACTCTAGAAATCAAAGATGATACATGATAGAGACTTAGAAGATTAGATAATGAAACAAGAAATATACTAAATGTCTGAAACTCTCACTTAAGTTGCTGAGTAAAAAAGACTCTAAAAATGCAAAGAAAGACTTATCAAATAAGAACAATACCTAAATTAAAAGAATAATGATCAAAGAGACCGATCGGATTACATACATACAAAAACATTTTCATTGTGTCTATCCCAGGTGGTTGCCCGCAAAAGGGCTTTAATCTCAATGCCAATTAAGATTTCAAAGTGGCTAACAAATAGGAAGCACTACCATATAGCCAATAACCTCATACAATGGATACAAACAAGGAATAAAACCTAACAAAACGAAGATATAAGCACACAATCAGATACCTATAATCATCTAAAACCAAACAAAAATCATCCAGATTTACTAAGACACCAACAGTGCAAATTCCCTTTGTTTTAGTTACGGACGAGACTATGCAATTAAGTTTTTCAGCACGTGCTTGTAGATCGAGCTAGCATTAACCGTTCCATAGGAGCACGAATTCCAAAATTTGTTTACAAGGAAGGAGCAGTTCTTATACAAATGTTTCATTGTGTTGATGCCGGATATATACACCTGCTCGACCGCTTATGCATGTACCAGAGCGAATCCCACTACCAAAATTTTGATACCAATATTCCCAGATTAATGAACCAGCCTATGTACAAAAAACAGCGAGATCTTGATGGACCCCTCCCATTTCCCAACTCGAAGCACGTACATGTACTTGATCACCAGGAGTGGAGTGACGAGCAAACAACAACAGTACCCGTGATTTCATTCCAATTCCAACACAAGGATACACTACCAAACTAGTAGTAGAAGCTAGCAGGGTCGTTGTGCCAAAAAGAGAAACCATCTAAGATAACGTGGTCACAATCTAAACCCTAATCTAACAAGCAGCAAAGTTACTGAAACTGCTGCAATTGAGGACGAACTCGGTGACGAACTACATCCACCAACTACAAAAGCTACCGCGACCAAAAATCTGAACCCTAACTATATAATCATCAAGCTACTGAGACTGCAACGACTGAGGGAAAACTCCCTCACGAACTACATCCACCAACTAGAAATCTACCGCGACCACTGAACATGAATAATCATTAGATCTAGCGGCTGCCACCGACCAGCCCGATACTAAGAAAACAGAGAACAGAAACCCAGGAAGAGGGAGGGGCTGTGTGAACGGAGGGGAAGCAGAGGAGAAATACTCATCTCGGTGGCGGCGTACAAGCCTCTCGTGCTAGCAAATCTCTTCACCGCCGGACCACGATGGATGTGAAACACAACTCTCTCCAATGAAGCTAACTCCGGTTGTGTCGTCACGTCTCTTTCCGCCGACTATATACCGGGATCGTGAGGCACCTCCCCCGCTGGTGCCTGCAGAGCTGGCTGCGGCGGCACCATCTCCACATGGTTGTTTTCTCCTCTCTATCTCTCTCTCTCTCTCTCTCTCGCTCGCTCTCGCTCTCTCTCTCTGAGTGGAATCTCGAAGAACTGGGGGGAATATCTATCCCAATGCCAAAAAAATTTACTATGTTTAGTAGCTTTTCAATGGCTTCTCTTGCCTTACCAGGAATGAGTGGTTTTGTCGCAGAATTAGTAGTCTTTTTTGGCCTAATTACTAGCCCAAAATTTCTGTTAATGCCAAAAATTGACTCGAAGCGGCGCCAATTGAAAAAATAAAAAAACTCAAGACGACAACTAACTCAACGGGAAATAGAGATGAAAATGAGAGAACAAGAGGAACGTGTAGAGACATGTTCCCCGATTGTAAAATAGCTAGCTATTTATTAGGAAAACTATAAAAAAATGATCTGGCCATGATTTCTCCAAAAACAATGGTCTGCCCATGTGGGCATCCCCGAAAGAATGGAGCAGAAAAACCACAAGTTTTTCAATGGTTGCTCTCTCCATCTTTCTTTCAAAACTAAATAAACTTATTTAGAAAATAATTTAAAAAAATCATGCATACTTGCAATTGAATAACAATTTAAATGCAATATCCAAAATTTATTTTTTCTAGAAAAATTATATAGGATAAATGAGCATCACACCACATGATAGTTGTGATCAGCTAGATGACTTCTCATTCCACCTTAAGTTGGACTTTTTTGGTGTAATTTTTGGATTTTTCTTGTTTCCGGTTTATTTTTTAGACCTGAACTTGGTAGTCTGGCCTTGTCCATCAGTACTTCGGTTGGACCGTGTGCTCGGTACTTGTTATTGGATCCGTTTAATTTCCTCCAACCTTATTTTTGAGTCGGATGGCCTTCTCTATCATGTAATTTTACTAGTATATCTTACCAACTAGCAAAACAACTACATAATTTTACTAGTATCAATTCCACAGTTACACTAATATCACAATTCTCAATGTCAAAGCATCATCAACATACACAAGAACCATTCCAAAATGTCAGGTTTAACAAAGCAACAAAGGCATTTGTAAAGACTTATGAACCACCTAAAAGATCTATCTGCACACAAGGACAAGCAAATCAACAGATTGTATCATCGTGCTCACACGGTGGAACATCTCCTGAATTGAGGTCGAGTTGCCAACGAAGGTGGATGATTGAATTACAAATGTAAGCGATTCTAGAAACACTTGAATTTGCATTCTTGGGAATCCATTTGGCAAAGTACAATGAGTTCTTTCTCGGTACATTCAAAAATTTCTCATCTAACTCCTTGGTGCTCATCTTACCATGGAACATCATAGAGGTAAGAGTTTATATGGCCAGAGAAGCGCAGGATGCAAGTATCACTACTCATTGTTGCATAAATAAGATGGTTCAGGTCACCAACTAGAAAAAAATAAAAGAAGCGAGAAGAATGCATGTTAAAATATCAGATACAAGGAATCATAGAAAGAAGAATTCTCGTATTAATATCAGCCTTTCAGATTACTAGATCGTAGAGGTACAAGAATTATGAGTAAAAATGTAAAGTTGTACCCATGGAAAAAATGGCACGCTATTTTAGCGCTAATAGCACGATATAACATTTCTGGAGAGTCCACACTAAATTTTATCATTTTTTCTCCCTATTGAGCTATTCACAAAATAGTACGCTATATCACGCTAAAACGCCATAATCTTATAGGATGCTATTTTTTCTAGCCCAAATGCCCGAGTTTTCCACCTTAGGAAGAAGAAAATGTTGCTTGTTGTTTTTCGTGGAGATGAACAACAATAATGAAGATGACATCGATATGTTTATACTTTTGAATAAGTAATTAAAGTAATTTATACTGTGTTTGGGCTCCATGGGATTGGGATGTTGATGTTAGGCTCTAGCCAACTAGAGAACAATCTTGTATGTGGTTATGAATATATTCTTCTGACATTTTTGGACTATGTCAATTATTCTTGCTGAAATCCTTTAATTTTATGAATAAATTTGATAGTTTTTAAAATGCTATTTTTATATAGCACGCTATAGCGTGGATAGCATATGGAGGAGGCTGTCGCTATTTCTCATATCGCGCTATTTTTTTCCTTGGTTGTCTTATAAGTATCAAAATTATACCGGAGTGCATGTGCTAAACATAACCAAGATTGAAATACACCACAATAGAAAACAAGAATCATATATCATGTAATCTATTATAGAGATGATTTTTATCACTATATTAAATCAATAATTAGAGGGACAAGATTATGAGAACAAGCAAGACTAATCATTGTATCTTCAACTTTCCAAGAGGGTGTAGCAAGCTTCATAGGCAGAAGCAAATGTCATAGAGAGCCTCATTGTAAAATACCATGCACTGATAAGCAAGTTGACGAACAGAGAGTAGCGTTGTAAGGTTCCACCACTGTCAGACACTGTTGGCAAGAGGAACACTGCGAATTTCAACATCATCCTATGTGTGGAATCCCTTATCTTTGAGATGAGGAGTATCTAGTGTAACCTATGTACCTAACAGTAAAAAAGACACGCAGAAGAGGATGAATGAAGATTGCAATACATATAGATAAACAGAGTTGATAAACAACATCATCGAGCCGTAAAATGCACAACCATGAAATTATAGGAATTCACCCATCTCACCCAACAAAAAATGGAGACGGTTGTTGTAGACCATTCAACACACACATGACTACACTTCTTCATCATAAAAAACATGCATATAGACATAGGCGACAACGCAAGCACCACACTAAAATAGTCATAACACTAACTACTACTCCCTGGTTTTACACACAAACTTAGTGCATGCTTGGATTGCCGTATTTTAGCCTAATAACCCGATGTTTTTAGTTTCCCATAAAATTTCTAACGATGCTCAGCTTTGCTACTTGGTTGGTCATTTTCTTATCCCCCACTTTTCGACTATTGTCCATTTACCCCGAGCAAACCACTAAACAAGGGAGGTCAGTAAAACACACTGTATCGAACAACTGGGAAAGGGGCGCATCGTCGATGCTCCTCGTCATCACCCTTCCCTGTGCCCGTGCTGTCGCACCCGACTGAAAACGATCTAAGAGGTCGACTAATGGGGTGTATAGGAAACTACACATTTTACTTATTTTTCTTTTAATTAGGGATTGGTCAAATATATGTTCTCTAGATTATGCAACTAGGTGAACAATCCTATATGATAATCAATAGATCATTAAAACCAGATAGGAAAGCGAGTAAACTAGTAAAAATAGAGTAATGATAAGTTGAGAGATAACCAACATAATGATGCGTAGATTTATCATGAAGTTCACTTCTTAATGGAATCTAGTATCCGTTGGAGCAGTGCGTTGCCACCAAAATGAAATACCGAATATCCGTTAAATGGCACATTGTATCTCCTTTATGTCCAACCACAAAAGTGGATAGGCACGAATCACTATGTTGTTATTGAGGTTGACAACTAGAATCCTCACAAGGATGAAACACGCTCCACAACTTGGAGGGTCCTCACCAAATTCACCGAGACAAAAACTCGATGATTCAAGGCCACGGCAAACATCACAACTTAATTGGTGGCTTCTGATAATGTTTTCGTAACTACCAAAGCCAAAAAGGACCAACAACCTTCTATGGTTCCAACAAACCCAAGGAGCAGAAACCTCCTCAATGGAATCAAGGGAAAATCAAATTGCTTGGGTAGGAATGTGAATCTAAATCTTCTCTCTCAAAACCCCAAAGGGGAAAATGTTTGACTGGCTATATATATATAGGAAAATGGTTTTGTACACCTAGGTGTACGTACTCCTGTTCAATATACCACATAGATGAACCGAATATACCATTTTATCCTGTTGAATATACTTCATTACTGAATACTAGATACCTCAAAGTGAGTTATATGAAAATTTCCATTTGAATCTCCATATCTTTTATTATTTGCACATATACTGCTTTTAAGAACACAAAAAGGGTATATTAAAAAAATTGAGCACGTCGGTGATAATTTTTTCTTAAAACTTGTATTGAGGCATCTTATAATAATTAAATAGGTATATAAAAAATAATAAAGAGGTATAATATCCTCGTATGTGTGGTATATTAAGTATGGTAGTACGTACACCCAAGAGTATATAAAAGGAGTTCTATATAGAGTTTGGAGCTTTTGAATGATGGTGGTGTATGAATTTTGGTCGTTGTAGCCTTTTCCAAGGTAGGGGAAGGCTTTATATAGTGTCTCCGTAATATGAGTTTGGAGCTCTTGAAAATGGTGGTGTATGAGTTTTGGTCGTGGTAGACTTTCCCAAGGTAGGGGAAAGCTTTATATAGTGTCTTCAGTAAATAGTATTTGCATTAAACATACCCGAGAGTCCCCGGCCTGGAAGGCTGGAGTTTCCGGACACTGCATGGTCCGGAATCTCTAGGCACACTCCGACCATACTGCGGGTAGGGCAGCAAATGGTTACGCCAACGTGTAGCAACCATCCCAAGTACATGAATATTTGGGCTGGAGTATTCAGATGCTATGAGTCCGGAATCTCTGGTATTTTCACACCGGAGTCTTTGGTCTTGTGACCTCAAAGTCTACGGGATGTTTCTACAACCACTATAAATGTCAACTTTTAACTGCACAAATGTTTCTAGGATGATGTTGGGATGTGTATCTGGATGTTTTTAGTAGGCAAGTGATTTCCCGAGATCATCCATTAAGAAACCTCCCAAGATTCTATGGTCCCTATAATGTACAACTAAGGGAACTGTTCTTCGATCGTTTATCCCTTTTTAGTGGCTTGCCACAGTCTTGTGCTAACCCTTGAATTACCTTTATTATTCCTATAAATACTTAGAACATGGTTGAAAGTAACTTATATTGTTAACAAACACACAAAAATAATTAGAGGTAGAAATTTCCTTTCAATCTCCCAGGTTTTGGTGTTTGATGACCACATAAGGATTGCATTTAATATGTATATGGTTTGAACAATGCAACCATGTTAAGTAAAATATAGAAAGTCACCCCCTAGATGTAGGAACTATTTATGATTTTTGTGTTTGAATACAAATTTCTACACGTAGGATCTACCCCCCCCCCCCCACCCTATATTTTAGAAACCAACATTATGTGCAAGAATTCAAGTTTTAGATCTAACCATAGATACTTAAATAGATGATAATACAAGATGCATATTATGGCGAATATTAGAAGCAAGATATATAAACAAGTAGTCTTAACCAAACTTAGATATCCAGGGCATCACATATCTTACCACACACATAACATGAGTTAAACATAAACCAAATTGTCCAAATACAAAGATAAATGAACACATGCACGATAAGATGCAAAAAAAAATAGCTTGAGTCCGACCCATGTAAATCCCCGGTTCCTAGTAGAAATACCCCTCTCCTTGGCATAAAGACAATAAAAAGGGAAAAGCGTGATGCTACGCAACCCATGAATCACTCGGATTCCTCGCTCTCATCCTCATCATCATCCTCATACTTGGAGCCGGCATCCTCATCTTTGTCACTTTTGTTTCATGTGTCCACATTGGAGGTGGATGGTTGCGATGTGAGCTCATCTAAGGCTCCTCAATCAACGGTGTTGTAGTTCCACTTCTCATAAGGGATTTTTGATTCAGAACTATAACTAGATTCCTCACCATCAGCCTTAGGAGGATGCTCCTTGTTATTTAACTCATTAAACTCCTTTTGAAGAACCCCTTTATTGTGAAGCATGCACTTGCGCTCAACATAGCCATCATAGTTCTCCTTATGAATGGTACTATTCATGCAAAGCATGGTCCTTTGGAACCAATTGAGTTTCTTCACCTTTCTTTGGTTGGTGGAGATGGAGGGGAAAGATGAGTGAGTGTCATTCTTCCTCCCAGCTCTTGGAGTAGTTTCCCTATCATCTTCGCTATTGCTAGACGCAAACGGATCCCAAGAGCCACTAGGGATATTATATTTGGGTAGGACGTTAAGCTTCTTTGACTTGTGAGGGGTGAAGTTGTGTGTGTTCAATCCTTCCATCTTCATAATAATGAGCTCCATCACATAAATAGCATAGAAATGAGCCCTCCGCTCAAACATGGCTCACGTGTAGTAACATGAACAAAGTATCAAACCCTAATATTTCCTTTTAAGACTAATTCATTGGATTAATCATAGTGTTTTCTTGTTCATGGATATTTATGTCGGCATTAATGAATAGCATATTGTCGGAAGTGAACAATATGGTTGGGTATACCCTAATAGTTATATGCTAAGAGATTTCATGAAGACATATTTGTCCTTAGTATCATATCACATCGCGGTTATATTACAATGAATCTATTGACCATGAGATTATCGGGGTGATATATTCTTGATGTTTTACTTCCTCGATGCTTTGAGATGGGAATTACTCCTCTGTAAAAAGAGAGATACAAGCCTGGGCCCGGTCCATATTCTTGATATACATAAGTTCTATAGAAAATGCATGATGATGATACATCATGTGAGATATCATAATAAAGTAAGGAATAAAGGAAGCTTGCCGTTCAACGAGATTGACATAGGTATAGTCAACCAAAGATTGTTTCACGACAATACTGGAATCCATAGTCTCAGCAGTATTGTGAGTAATGGGAAAATTTTATAATAGCCAACAGGTCCAACAGTTTATTTGTATAGTATGTGGGAGTCAGTATGGGCATCCATGGCCCCACTATTGATTATTGCAAAGGAAAGAGTTTCCAGTTTCATGTCCACACACTATTGAATATGTAGGGGAAACACACTCAAGTTAGGGCTGGTTTATGTGTATATCGGTAGGTTTAGACCAACAAGGAGTATCCCTGGAATGGTGTTTCTGTGTGATAGATATATTTATATCATTGAGAATTTATATTCAGGGCATTGGATGTCCTAGAGTAATAGAATCAATTTCTATTACATCCAGAAATTATTCCGGAGTTGTTTTTAGAGAGAAATTGAGTTTGCATGCTTTACAGAGCAAGTGCAAGCACTAGTAGGAGAAAGCCTACTAGTGACGAACAAATTTTTGTTACCGCTGGGCAACATGGCTTCGCCAGCGCTACCTCGCCAGCGGTAGTAGCTACCGCTGGCCAACAGGCCCGTTCGCCAGCGGTAAGTTCGCCAGCGGTACATTTTTTGGGATGTCAGCTATTCGCCGGCAGTAATATAATCTGTTCGCCAGCGGTATATTTTCTGAAATTTATTTTTCCAGCATAATTGTATTCCAAATTGTTTTCAGATTTTAGGAATTCCATAGATTCATATTTTGTTCACGAGCGAAGATACCAATTAAAAGATGAAAACCATATTAGTTAATCTATTTATCTAATACATCCAGACACGACATTGTCCAGTAATTCAAATACACCATTAGATCAACCAATATTACATGGCATTATTCAATAGTCCAAGTGATTCGCCACCTCGATGTCGCCGCAGCCGCGTCTCGATGGCGTCCTTTCCGCAGCCGCGTCTCGATGGTGTCGCTGCCGCAGCAGCGTCTCGATGGTGTCGCTGCCGTAGCCTCGTGTCGATGTCATCGTCGCTGCTGCATCCACATGTCGATGTCGCCACAGCAGCCGGTCTCGTTTGCTGCAGAGGCATGCACATCAGATTAACTAATGCACATGAAGTATGGCCAGCGATTCAAGAAAAACATTCATAAGAAGAAGGTCTTGCCATTTCTAAAATGGTGCCTACCTACTTGGTCTAGCACGTGCCAGTGTGTATTTTTACCTGTTTCTCCGGTGCTTAGTGCTCACCAACCTCTCAATCTACTACATATGCAGAATACTCATTACCTGATTGTTTGAATCACATCATTGGATAATTAAAGACGATGTTGTCGTCGTTGTTGCAGCCCGTAATACCATCCAAGAACCTCCTGATATCCTCCTTCTTCACATGGCATTTTTATGAAACAGCAAGCAAAGAAAGACATGTATAAGTACTATGAATTGGGTAAATATTACCACAGGCAAATAAATTTTCCGCCAAAGTTTGTACCAAAATTAAAGAATGGTACAAGTTCTGACTACAAACTTGGAACTGCTACCGTGAGAAGTCTGGCCAAGAGTTTGGATACTCTACTTGTTGAAACTATAAGATACCCCGCACTATGGTAAACCGGAAAATCAAGTAAAGTGGAAAGCCAAAACAATCCGAGTACGATGCACTATGGAAATAACTCTCATTCTAGAGGAACCAAGGTAAAACTTAGGAAATCGAAATTGTAGCCCCATATGGGTGGCTACATATCCATTGCTACCGACTTAGTGTCACATCTGAAATAAAGTATTGGCAATATTGAGCATTGAAAAACATTTAATTAAGTAGCTGGCACTTTTTTTTTGAAGAATCCTGCAAAAGAATTTCAGAAGTAACCAAGTGCAAGGTAAACTACATGAAAATTTATAAGTACAATCATACAATTGATGTGTTTAGCATTTGTGCAGGTGGTGAAATCTTCGAACACGGATATTAAATATACCAAATTCTACTTGAAGGTTACTTGAAAAACTTAAAACGATAATTATTGGACCAAAACATAAAGTTTAGCACACACACACCTAGACCACGTGGTTGACTACACATTATTTTCCATATAAAGAACAGACTCCTTGAATCTTTAAGTTGTCACAATGACGTTAACTGTATAAATTCAGAACGACAGGAGCAACATATATAGGATTTAACAGAAGTAGAAGGACTTGTGCCTCCGATGGGTCTCCCAGGTGGAAGATATAGAGGCGAACCAGTGGGCTAGCTCCGCAATTATGCTAATTACACAGATCTGGGATTATATAACAGCAGCGCTTACTGAACATTGACACTTTCAGAAACGGAGGCGGTGCGACGGGGACGAAACACAGCAGGCGCTGCTAGTCCGCATGTCCTAGAAACCGAGGGTGCATGTGCAGCTGGGTAGTGCACTGAGGTGCTGGTGTGTGTGTAGAACATGGTGGGTTTTTATGCGAGGTGATACATGGGACAACAGGAGGTTAGTTGGAGCTTGCTGCTACCGTATTCATGGCGGCAGATAAATTGTACGACGGCTAGGATGACCTACGGCACGGAATCGAGCGAGCAAACAAGGGGATCGAAGGGTGTGCTCACTTTGAGGCTGTTGGTGTCGACGAACATACTTGGAGATGACCGGCGATGACCCTGTTCCTCGGCGGCCGCCCCATCTTCTTCTTCACCCTCATTCTTGCCAGCACCTGCAGATGTTACTAGCCCGTGGCCGGAGCTGGAGCCGAGGGCGTTCAGGACGTGCTCGCCGAAGCCGGTCGCCTCGCTGCGCCCCATCCACCCCCGCCGACGTTGCCATGGACGCCCCCGAAATCTTGGCTTGTAGGGTTTCCGGTGCGGCTGTGATTCGGTGTATCCACGTCGTGGAATCGGTAGAGAAGGTGGAGGAAGGGCAGGAAGATTATCGCCGGCGCGAGAACTCGCCGGGACGGCCGGATTAGACCGGCAATGGAGGCGGGGAAAGGGATCCCGAGGAGAGGGGACGGGCGGTTGTTTTTTTCTTTTTGAGGGAGACAAGCGAAGATAAGGAGGAGAGAGAAACATGGCGCACGGTGCTGTTTACTGCTGGCGAATGCCTTCGCTTCGCCGGTGGTATATTTATACCGCTGGCGAACACGGGAATGTCTTCCCCAGTGGTAAGTGTTTCGTAGCCCAGCACCACATAGCCGCATCCACGCGTACTTAGCGCTGGCAACAAAAATTTACGGTTCGCCAGCGATAGTCATCTTACCGCTGGCGAACAACGAACATGTTGCCCAGCGGTAATTACTGCTGGCAAACATATGTGGCTGTTAGCCAGCGGTAGACTGGTTGCTATAAGGCTTTTCCTACTAGTGAAGGGGGCATGAGATGTCTCGAGTGTCGGAAATATATTCCTCACATCATTAGATAAGGTCGATGATTTTATCTAAAGGGTTGACACGGTTCTCTGTAAGATATTCAGGCAAAAACTGAGAAGGAGTAGTGTCGGAGGGGGCAGGAATGCCCCTTATGGTCTCACCCAATTTTGGGGGCTGCTGATTGGGCCCTAGGGCAGCACACAATGGCACATACCCTCCCTGCATTTTTCTAGATTTAATTTTAGTGTAAAATGAGAAAATAAAAGGTAAAAAGATAAAGGAAAAGGAAGGTGGATTTGGACTCCACTTAGGGAGTCCCGTCCGAGTTCAGCAAAAAGAGGGGGTGCGGCCAAGCCCCCTCCCAGCATAAGACTCCTCCCTCCTTTGTTTTGTCTCCCCTCCCCTCCAACTATATAAAGGACCCCAACTCTAAAAGCAAATCACATAATTGGCTTTCAAGTCTCTCTCTCTCTCTCTCTCTCTCTCTCTCTCTCTCTCTCTCTCTTTCTCTCTCTATTTCTCTAGTAAAATTAGAGGGTATAATTAAAAGCTTCTAATTAGATCCCCTCTAATTGACTTAGATCTTCTTCTAATTGGGGTGATGAGGTGTCCTCTCCCAATTAGATTTAGCTTCTAATTACTCTCTACCTCTCTCTCTCTCATGTTTAGATAACTCCACCTAAATATACACATGCGGCATCTAGTCCTGGACGTCGAAGTGCTGCCGATATGGTCTCGACGTATGTATGCACACTCTTGGAGGGGTAACCCGTGAAATCCTCACTCTGCTGGATCAAGGTGCTGGATACGGGGAGTGCACAACATCCTCGCCCACATGCTTGTGCGTTAGGATCTTCAACAGGCTTCATCGACATCGTCACCAACACCTATTCTGCTTTTACTGTGTCTGGTACACGATCTCGAGAACTAGATCTTGGAATTGTTATTCACTTGTATCTTCATAGATAGATCTTGGCATTTGCATAGAATGCATGGTGCAAAATTTAAATGCCCTTACATGCAACCGAGTAGTGGTATTCGAGCGGTCTATGCCTAGGTACAAGATTTGATCTAGAGCACCAGTGAGTGCGGGCATTGCATACGTTTGTGAATGTACGTTAGAAATTTCTCCAACGTTCAGAATATTTATGATTGCTTCCCAATAAGCTTTGATGTTTACTTTCTGATAGCATAACGAGATTTTTATAAACTTCTCGCAATCCTAGGATGTTCGTGTTGCCCCTGGCATATCCCGTCTAGTCCTAAGAAGTGCTTTAGTAGATTTGGCATCTTTTTTATTGGTTTCATTAAACAACACCGTGAAAGGGAATGTTGATTGGATTCACACGAGGGTCATGGTTATGAATACGTTTATATTGAGGCTCAAGACTTTTTCGTAATGTCTTTGTTTCAATCATCCCGCAATGTCAATCTAGCAACATGAATAATCATGCCTTCTGGAAGCCACGCTAAAATTTGCAAACAAACGTTAGAGGCACTGTTTAGAAATTTGAGATGGTTTACCTAACACTGTTTTTATCTAGCAAACCATCCTAAACCTAATCATGGTGACAGGAAGGAGAAGGATTGCACTTGTCGAGAACCTTGAAACTGCACAACCAACACAAGATCTGTTAGAGATGAAGGAATATTATAATACACATTTAGTTGTTTTACTTGTGCATGTTATATCTGTTTTCGTTTTCTCCTTTGATTGAACATTAGATGTGATTATTAGGGTGATTCCTCACAAAATATCAAGGTATTTCATGCTATCGCAACTTTAGCACCATCAAGATGATTGGGGTTCACGTTCATCACTTGGATACAGGGTTCAACATGCTCTTATGATCAGACGGTGGGCATCAATCTGATCCATTCTCTTCACCTGGATGCAGGGGTCATCATGACATCACTTGTTGTAGCATGATCCGTTGGTTGTCTTGTCGCTCAGGCATGAAAGTCGTGAGCTTGGAGTACATACATCGAAAGGTGAAGCGAAATTCATGGTGGAAGTTATTGGCAGTTTTGCCTACCCGTTGTGAGATTGTAATCATTGAGGTGGATACATCCTTTGGTTATGGGTTGAGTGTGGATTACGTAGTACACTAAACTCTTATCATGAGGAATATTACTTTTAGTGGGAGCACATAGTTAATTTATTTTAACGAGTGCTTGGTAAATAATTATGAACATGTCTAAGTGAACTATTAAATTGGTGTAGATACATGGATCGTAAAGCATCCGCTTTTAACCTTGGTCCACTCGTTGAGAATAAACCAATTCTGCCAATGGAAGCAACTATTCAGATTGATTTTGTTCCCTAAGAAGTGTTCTTAGGGGTATGAAGAAAGAGTATGTACACGATGCTCCTCCTCTGGAGGATCTCGATGACAACACTTATGATGCTGAAAAGGATGCTCACACCTTCAAGAGTGATGATGTAAAAGCTCTTCAATGTCCCATGTTGACATGTATGGATCCTGAGTTGGAGAAACGATTTGACCGTACGTCCACGTACAAAATGATCGTTGCACTCACGGCCATGTACTAGAGACAATCCAAAACTGGAAGTTATGAGATAATAAAGGCTTTATGGTCATGTCACATGACATAAGGAAGCTCAGTGAATGAGCATGTAATCAAGATGTTTGGTTATGGAACTAGGCTTCAGGGGGTTTCTAATCCCAGCTGAGCTAAGTACGGATTTGGTGCTGTCTGCACTCCCCTGTCCCATCTTACAACGGTTTCATAATGAATTACAACATGAATGGGATGGATAAAACACCAAATGAGATCCTTGCTATGCTAAAATCTACTGAGGCTGGTGTAAGGAGGGAAAACAAACAAGTATCGATGGTTTCCCAAACCACACGATTCAACAAGAGAAGGAACAGAAAGGGAAAAGGTGCTAAGGCACATAATAAGCCCAATTTTTTTTGCTCATAAGATGTTTGAATGTTTCTTCTGTAAAAATTAAGGACATTGGAAAAGGAAATGTAAAAAATCTTCCTCAAGCAAAAGGAGAAATTCACCAAAGGTGATAAAGGTATAAGTTTTATACCCGAATGATATTTTTCATTCTTACTAGTATCTCTGGTGTATCGTTGCTAAAGTATTTTAGGCATTGGATATAGGAGCTGCGTAAAATAAGGAGACAGAAGAATAAAATGTGTTGATGAACATCAAGTTTGGCGCATAAACGATCATCCAAGGATGAAGACCTATCCACTTTTATATAAATATTTTGAAATATTTGTGAACTTCGGCTCAAGTTAAATTATTAAGTTTGCATGTTTGGAGACATAATACTCTTTTGGATCCATTGGACGTGGTCCTAGTTATCTTATGAGAATATTATGGATTAGTCCCATCTTGGATTATCAAGTAACAAATATTTTGAATCAGTGATATATCATTTGTTCTAAAATATTTTGTGATTGAGTTGACACCACCTTCATGTGGCACTGTGATTTCAATCACCTGATATTCTTGATGAGGGAAGTTTGAGATATCGAGTCAAATACTTGATGAAATTCACACTTCTTTGAAGGGTGATTTCGTTAATTTTTTTAAGCACATAGTGAAAAGTCAACAATAAAAAGAGTTGTTGGATTATTGATTTTATCCTCATTAATAGAACAAACTTCACGATAGATTTTAGAAGTAATATCTTAAAAGTTTTTGAGACATTATCTCTCTAAGTGAGACAAAGTCATCACTCATAAATATTATTTTGCAGATAATTACTTCATATTACCCATGAAATAGTATAGTAACTTAAGTTATAATTTTCACACAAATTATTGTCTTTACTTTGTGTCATTGTTCTAAAAGATAAACTATACAGAAACACATTTGACTTAGAATCTAAAAGTTTCTGAAATATTGAAACTTGATCCTAAGATGGAGGAACAAAGTTATACTTTGTGGGTTGATCCAAGTTCACATTGGCAATTCTTATGTAAAACCACCACATAAGTAATCAAGTTTTGTTACTATAGATATGTGATTCATAAGGAATTTATTCCTTGCTTAATTCGGTGGGAGGATGCCGTTTATTGAATCTCGAGAAATAGTTAACAGAGTTGTGCAAGCGGAAGCAATTCCAATTGATAAATCTTTTAGACTAATACCAAGAGCTATTGCGAACTAAGGCACGAAAGCTTGTCAAGAAAAACACTTAACCAATAATGCACATAAAAGTTTCAAGGCAACTTGAGTAAAGGATGTGCATGTCATTAGTAAATTTAATAAAAGGGACTAGAATATTCAAATGACTTGGAGTCAAAAGTATTTCATACCAGCGAGTTCAAACTGAAAAAATTGAAGGAATTCCTATTGGAATATAGAGATCATAAAGTTTGTTTTGTCTTAAAAGGTTTTAATGAAAAAATCAAGAATTTACTACTAAAGATCTGTAGCAAATCTTTATCAATGTGTATGATAAGTCTATATGATAAATTGACAAAACAAAATCATTTGAAGGAAAATTTATCAAGTTTGTGTATTAAGTACAACTCGAGGGTTTTGTTAAAATACAATACTAATTATACATGGGCCAATTAGTTTATAGGAATAAAAGCCGGTTGGTATAAAGTTTGGAGTGGCAATGTAATTCATGAAGTTAAACAAGGTTTATTTTGACTTCAAGGAAAATTACAGAAGTCTTGTTTTCTTTCAAACTAGTGGGAGTTATTCAATGGTGTCTAAGTAATTAAAAATCATTGAGGGACTTATTTGACACAAAAAATGTATCATTGAAAAGATTGTTTTCTAAAATACATGTGATACAATTCAAAAAGGATTAAATCCTAGGTGTGAATTAATATAATACTATCAAAGAAAGATGCATAAAGTTTTAAATGAAAATTTGAAACTTGGAAGAACTAGGTTCTCAAAAAATTTGGACAAGTATAAAATCCAAAGTTCCAGAACAATTGTGAGCATCTTCAAATGATTTATCTTTGTGATCATATTAAAAATTCCTCAAATCATGCATTCTATCAACACATGTAAAGATAATAATTCTTAGAGAAGTTGAAATTGACAAAAGTTCAATTTATCGAGAATTCGTGTCGCTGAAGCTGAAGTAATAGAAAGAAAATCAACGACTAGAGTGGGGGGAGTGAGGATCTAAAAGAGGATTCCTGGCTTCTTTCTCTTAATCAAAACCGCTAACTCCAAAATTATTATAAGTATTCTCCACAAAGCAATTTTGAAGATGTTTCTTCAAAAGGTGGAGAATAAACTTGTAATGTAAGAGTTACATTATATAACTTATGAGATAAGTACATAAAATAAAATGGTACTTATGTGATAAGTATGAACCGAGGATTAATATATAGTGTTATGATTATATGAGTAGCAGGGGTTAAAAGTGCTTAATTAATTTTGAGCATATATTTGCGAAAAGTACACCGAATAGCACTGAACGGTACAAGTTTAAATAGTTATAGTATTTGACTTTCAGTTCATTATATGGACTAGGTGTGCTATTTTACAAAAGATAAAGGTTGATCTGTGATAAAGGTGAAACTGTATTCTTAGTTGAAACGCCAAGGTTTCACATAGAATAGCCTAGACTGAACTTGATCGTATGATCAAAGAGGTATAATGAAAGAAAGATTTTCTTGACAATACATATGGTTCATACAACCTAAATAAAGGGCTTGATGACAAATGTCTCTAACACTGTGTTTGCATGAATGTTCACCTACATGTTCTGGGTTATTGCTGGACTTATACGAACGAATTATTACCGGTTGTGCAAATGGGAGATTGTTGGATGTATGCCCAGAAGGCAATAATTTTCATAATTATGATCCATACTGCTATGCTATAACTGACGCGCCTCCTGAATATGAGATTAAGGGGAAACTCACGCTCACATGTAGTAACATGAACAAATTATCGAACCCTAGTCTTGCTTTTGACAACTAATTCATTGAATGCTTGATGACTGTGTTTTCCTGGTCATGGACATTGTTTATGTCATCATCGATGAATAGCTAATTGTTGGAAGGGAACAATATGGTTGAGTATACCCTAGTAGTTGATATGCTATAAGAATACATGAAGATATCTTTGTCTTTAATATCATATCACAACATGGTTATATTACAATGTATCCTTTTACCATGAGGTTATCGAGGTGATATATTCTGGAAGTTTTACTTTGGCACTATCTAGAGTCACACAGTAAACTAGGTGAACATAACGGTAGCCACTAAGTAGTTCTAAAGAATTATATTGCATCGATGTTCTGAGATGGGAATTACTCCTCCGTAAAAATAGAGATACAAGCCTAGGCCCACTCGGTATTCTTGATATCCATAAGTTCTGCAAAAAATGCTTGATGATGATACATCATGGGGGATATCAGAATACAATGACGAGTAAAAAGGAAGCTTACCAAACTAGC
Source organism: Alopecurus myosuroides (assembly GCA_028641055.1). Lineage (NCBI taxonomy): Eukaryota > Viridiplantae > Streptophyta > Magnoliopsida > Poales > Poaceae > Alopecurus > Alopecurus myosuroides. Next base: position 124,043,109 of record CM054059.1, read on the forward strand.
GAGATAGATAATGGTATAGTGAACCAAAGATTGCTTCATGGCAATACTGGAATCCAGTCTCGGGTAAGTTCAATATCACGAGCAAGGAGAAAGTTGTATAATAGCCAACAGGTTCAGTCGTTTATTCGTATAATATGTGTTATTCAAAATGGCCTCGCTATTTATTATTGAAAATTAAAGAGTTTCTAATTTCATGTCCACACACTAGCAAACTTGTAGGGGAAACACACTTAAGTCAGGGATGCTTGATGTGTATATCGGTAGGTCCGGATCAACAAGGAGTATCATTAGAATGGTGTTCTGCATGATAGATATATTTTATATATCGAAGATATTTATATTGAGGGCATTGGACATCCCAGAGTAATAGACGGAATTTAATCCGGAGTTGTTATGAGAGAGAAATTGATCTTGCACGCTTTATGGAGGAAGTGCAAGGGACATGAGATATCTCGGGGTGTCAAAAATATATTTCTGACATCGTTAGATAAGTTCAATGATTTTATCTATAGGGGTCATAGGGTTTCGGAAGTGTTTCCGGAGGGGGGGGGTTGTCTTATGGGCCCCGGGGCACCATGTAATGGCGCATATCATCTCTGCATTTTTCTAGATTTAATTGGAGAGTAAAAGGATAAAATAGATGGGAAAACGGGAGGTGGAGTTGGACTCCACTTGGGGAGTCCAATCCGAGTTGAGCGAAGAGAGGGGAAGCGGACACCTCCTTGGTGCGGCCAAGCCCCCCTCCTAGCTGAAATAGGACTCCTCCAACCTTTGGTATATATCCCCTCCCCTCCAACTATATATAGGACCCCAAGGCTCAAAGAAAACACACAATTGGCTCTCAAGCCTCTCTCTTTATCTAATAGAATTAGAGGGTCTAATTAGAGCCCATATAATTGAATTAGATCTTCTTATAATTGGGGTTTTAACGTGTACTCTCCCAATCAGATCTAGCTTCTAATTATTCTCTCTCATCTGTTGAGAATCCACCTTCATATACACCAGCGGTGTGTAGTTCTGGACATGTGAAGCGCTGCAGAACTGGTCCCGACATATGTGTGCATACTCTCAGAGAGGTAACAAGTGAGATCCTCACTCTGTTGGATCAAGGTGCTGGATACGGGGAGTCGGAAACATCCTTGCCCATATGCTTGTGCGTGAGGATCTTCAACACGCATCATCGACATCGTCACCAACACCTCTTCCGCTTCTATGGTGTATGGTGCAGGATCTCGAGAACTAGATCTTGGAATTGTTATTCACTTGTATCTTCATAGATAGATCTCGGTGGTTGCAATGCATGGATGGCAAAAAATTTAAATTATCATACACGCAAGCCAGTATATATGATCTTTCTAGCAAGCACTTCAACCCAGGAAAACCATACTCAATAAGTGCACCAAACTCTATGAAGTTTTCCTTCACGAAAGTAGGCCCAGTCATCCACTGCATTATGTGCTCGTCGTCCACATTGGCAAAGAATTGCTGAACCATGGGAATGTCATATTTGTGCTTGGTCACGCTGGGCGTTCGGGTTTCCCGAAAAAATCGGGTCGGGAAATTCTGGTTTTAGAAATTTCGGGATTCCATAAATGATACCCGAGATTGCCCCATAATTTTTGCTACCCGACACCCGATTCCCGAACCCGTACTATGACAAGTTGAGACATCGTGAGTGCTGGGTATTTGTAACATCCCAGTGTTTGGGAAGTTATAAGGATCTAAATTTAATATGTGCATTTGCAAAGCATGCATCTAAAAATACGGGAAATTTTGGCGCGAAAGTTTAAACGAATTAAAGTGACCAAAGTTTCACTTGACATGATGAAATAGGTCTAGTTCATCTAGTCAAGAGTACATTTGGAATGATCTTTATAACAAGGATCTTAAGAAACCAAATCATCTGGTTATACAAACCATAGTTGGTTATGACCAACACAAATTCTCAACAACCTTAACCACAAGTCTTTAAGTGACTTGGGATAATGCATTAGGTATCTAGAACTCAAAGAGGGGTGAGTATCCAAATCACATAGTTGATAATCATACTTCCACCAATGAGTAATGCATAATTGAACCATCTCATCAACAGAGATGTGATCTCCTATAAAACAACAACTTCCTAAGTTATCAATTCATATCCACAACATAAAAAATCATCTCATAACTATCAGGTGAACCATCACGAGTACATAACAAAGAATAAATATAACACTATTGATACAAACAAGTGTTAACTAAAAACCCACAAGTGGAAAATGATATAATAATTGTATTAACATATTTATCGAATATGTACATATCTCATCAATCATAAAAGAAGTATCTACAAGAAGAAATAAATCTTCTTCAACCACTGATAAACCATGATCATTACATATGATATCCCCAAATCTCTATATCTGCATTATGAATGACAAAGTCAATAAAGTGATGAATATAAAGTAGATCATGACACCTGGGAGAACAAATAACAACTATGACATAAGTCAGTAAACCTCAATAACTTTCACATGCTCAATGTTACAATCATCTTATAAAAGTGAACATATGAAATCTCAACACCTCAATGCACCATTTGATCCACTTATTATTATTTCATCATTCCATAAGCATTTCATATTTCTGTCCAAATCCTCATTCAACAACTAAAATATCTCTGGATACAACTAAGGAATAACAACAAGTTATAACCTCTATTAGAGGAATTGAATGGAAAGCTAAGTAAAATTAATCATGTATGAGACAAGTACATATCTTTTGGGAAATAAAATAAGAAGTATATGGAAGGATAATAAAAGCATGAACTAACTCTTAAATCAAGATCTTTCTACCTTGTCTAAATTATCTTGATTTCCAATCTTCTCTAAATCATTCTGCAAGAGAAGCACCCACAAGAGAAGAGGAACTACCACAAGAAGTTCTACAGAAGGATTCTTTAGGTTGTCTTAGAAGTGCTGACTCAATCTATCCTGAAGAATTTGGAAAATCATATACCAAGATCAATTATTATTTAACTATCTAGAAACAATGTAGTATTCTAGTGTTGGTGTTATATAGAAGTAGTTTGGAAACAAGTTTGCAACCTTGTTAACAAATCACTTTTGTAGGCTCTAACAATTGAGTGTCATATACAAATAAACATAAGGTTTGATAACCTTGTATCTATCATCTATTTGTATATGAAAAGTAATTTGAGGGCAAGCCTTGCAAACTTGTCAACAAATTCTTCTTATATGCATATGGTAACTTGATGTTATAAAATACACCTACATTCTGTTATATACAAAACCATGATCCATAGAAGGAGAAGTATAACAAGGAGAAAATAATAAACCACACTATAACTTGAACCACTTATAAGTAAGGAAGAAACCAATATAAGGAAGAAAACAAGCAACATGTTGAAATCCAAGTGTTTGATGTTATATAAGAATAATTTGGTTACAAGGTTAGGCCAACCTTGTGAACAGAATATTCATGTAAGCATTAAAACAACTGAGTTTCAATAATCTATTTTTCATCATAATTGAATACACCATAAGAAGGAAATGGTTAGGGATTCAAATGAACTCATCTCATTAGGAGCTACAAATTACTATTGTAGTTAGTACCTGGGAACCACTTCATATATACTATCAGCTCTAGTGGTGAATTTCTGAAGTCAAGAGACCATCAAAGGATGATATTACTTGCAAAGGACCAAGGCAATGTCTGAACACTAGTGACAACTAGAGACAAGAACATCAAGCAACACAAGTCCACAAGGAGCAACACTGCCTCAGCAAGGGAGCATAAGAATTTATCAAGTGAATCATTAGGATATAATAGAGAATCAATAACCTCTGTCAAGACTCATCATAGATGAGAAACAAATAAAAATCACTTTAATGGAAACAATTGGCAAGAGAGAAAATAACAACAAGCCATTACATCCACATGTCTTGATATGTGGAGGTAGATGAAAACAAGCTTAAAACCTTGTTTTCCAAATCCTTTTCACATGTAAGACTAGGAGTTGATAACAAAAATTCATCTGCACATAACCATGTAAATGATTATATGTTCTAAAACAAATATGGGATAATATCCATATTGGAACCTATATGGAAAACAAGAAAATAAGATTCCAAAACCACACATGTTTTCCACTTGATCAAATACTGAAAACAGCAAACATAGAATACACATACCTAAGTAAAATGTCAACCAAACTTGCAAAGAGATTAAATTAGGAGAATAACAAAGTTACCTAAAAGAAAAACAAGTTACTCCACTCATTAAAATCACTTGGTGTGACATGGAATACAATTCCATAATAGATGATTTTCATAACAGTGTATAAAAACAATACCTAGTAGTGATACCAAATTACTGTCTATAAGGAATTGTATACAATATGATTCACTTATAGCACACCACTTGGGAACCTTATGTGTGTTGTGTGAATGTGATATTCATGCCTAAAATAAATTTTAAAGCCATTTAATAAATTAAATGGAGAGAAATAACAAAAATCACTTAATCTAGCAACCTAAATAAAAAATAAAAAGATTCTTCAAACTCACCAAAACAAAACATGGTTAGATGTGAAATTTGATAAGGAATTCAAATATTATTTTTAATAATTTTTATCTTCACGAAAAGGCCCTGAAAACATAGGTTTCTTTTCAGTTTTTTAAGACAGAAGGACTGGTTTGCTATCATCAGCAAGTTTAGGGGGTTATCGAAAGGTTTGTTTTATTTCCTTTCTTCTTCCTCTGCCAGAAGGCAGAGGAGATGTGCTCAAGCTGCTGCTACGTGTGCCACCTCCTCCTCGCCGCCGTTCCGCGAGGATAAAGCCTAGAAGGCGTCTGCATCTCGCACTCTCTCGCTGTCTCTCTCTCTCTCCCTGAACCCGAAAGCAAACCCTAACCCTAACCCATACGGCCACCGCACGCCGCCGTCGACTCCGGCCACCTCGGGATGAACGGAGACCACCATTAGAACCGCCATCCTCTATTCTCTCGCCTCATCGAACCACGTTTGCTGGGAAGCCCGGACATGGCCGAATCGGGCCGTCTTCTTCATCACCGGCCACCGGATGCCGCGCCGATTCCGGTCGTTTCCGTCGTCGCCTTGCCTCTCCAACACCTCCATCGCGCTCATGGTGAGCTACTGGTGCTCGGGCACCCTCTCAATCTTCCCGTCGCTTCCGATTTCCATATATCACCCATGACCGCCGCCGCTCGCCGCTGTTCGTGCTCGCCGGCGTAACTCCGGCGACCATAAGGCGGCGGCGCTACCACCAGTGGACTCCCCGAGGTCTCCTCTACCCGCTGGTACTTAGTAATTGAAGAATCGCGCGGGGAATCGCCCAATTGCTCGCGGAATTAAGCCACTGTGACCATTGCTGACATCAAGCTGATGTCAGCATGGTGTCATAAATGTTTTCTTTTCTTTTTAGTTTTATTTTTTATTTAAAACTGATTATGACAGGTGGGTCCCACCTGTCAATTTAAAATAGGCAGAAAAATAATTAATCCTATAAAATCAATAACTTTAATTCTATTAATCAGAAAAATATAAATAATATCCCAAATTGATTATAAAAATATAATCTAAATGATTATCAACTTTACAAAAAAAAATAATAAAGTTGAAAATTTAATATTTTCTTTAATTAAATTAAATCATTTAAAATAGAGAAAAATAATAAATAATTCATAAAATCAGAAAAATACAAGTTATATACCAAAATGCTCCAAATGACATATACAACTCATCTATGATGTTTTTATGGTCATTTGACCAAGATTTCATGTGTGCAATGTTTTTCCTAGTGATTTAATTCATTTAAATTTAATAAAATAATACTTTATTCCAATATTTTCAGAAAACATCAATTGATATACCAAATTAAAGAGAACAACATTTGCAACTCAAATATGTCAATTGTAAAACATTTTACTTAACTTCTAAACCTGCTTTTATAAGTATAAGGAAAGTCTATAAATGCCTATTAAAAACTAGAGATGACTACCACGTCATTATTATCTTTATTAATAAAACGTCATGTTTTCACACCTATAAAACCTATCATCACAAGTAAGTAGCAAGTATTGTGATGATAGAGTTCACTGTACTAGTTCACCATTTTCAACTAAACTCATTGTCATTAGCTCCACACTTTTGGAAAATAAAATCAAATATGTTTGTTACCTTTTCAATGATTGTTTTCCATGTGTTATTGTTTTGTTATCTAATAAAGTAATAAACACTTCCACTTAAACATAATAAAAATTGTTTGCCAAGTAAAAGTGAAACACATCTAACTCTAAAAGAAGTAATAACCACATCACCTCAAGTAATGAAACAATTCACCTAAAACATGTGTGAAGGAGATGTCGTATCAAACGTGGCTTACACTTGTAAGCTGGGGTATTTTCCAGGGTAATTCACGATGCATATCATTACTATGCATGTATCATGTTGCCAGTGTTTTCTGTAGTCCTTACCGGGACTACTTTGCTATCTTTCAGATGTTTGGATTTCTCTACGCGACCCTTGAACCCCGAAGACCTGGATTATTGTCATTATTTCAATCTCAGGCAAGTTCATCACTTGCTCATATATTTTGCAATATCTCATAACAAACTATTTGCAAAAACCCTAGCGTATTATCACCTACTCTCAAAAGAATGCATGATCCTATTTTTATAATAATATGAATACTTGAATGACTACCTGAGTGGTACTGTTCTATATGGTGGGCGGATGGAACCATGGTAAGATGAATAGGTCAAAGGAAGGTTCCATCTGCATGGGAACGTATTACCTAGGAACTAACAACAACTGCCGTCAGGATTCTTGCGCCGTAAATTCGCGTTGACCATGGATCTTTTGTGGGGGGAGTAAGTCGGCCGTGATACTTTTCTCGTTCGCATGTCAACAGACTGCCAGAGACGTACGCTGTAGGTCTTGCGAGACTACATGCACATGGGTGGGAGCCCTTACGTCCCACGGACTCTGCGGGTCTATGAGTGTCTGCCAGGGGCGCGTAGATCTCCATCGTGAGGGGTGGAATCAGGCGTTCAACCTGCTGGCAGAAATGGGTGGGCATGCGTTGTGCGGAGAAGCACGGTTTGGCTTGGACCAACTACCGGGCCCCACACCTGAGTGGGAGTGGACAGGATCTCGATCCTGGTTGTGCAACATGGTCTTGGTCATCCATGGGTAAAGTAACGCACCTCTGCAGAGTGTAAAAGGATGTGACATGTTACCCCCTGTTCCGGGAAGGAGCTGCGAACGCCGCAGGAAAGGCAACTCCATGAAAGTTCTAATCCTGTGAAGATCTGGCGGGCATAGTTTTCAGAATTAAAAGCAACCTCTTGAAGAAAGATTTACAAAAACCTTGCATTAGCTTATGACTCTTTTTGAGTCCAAAGCTGTAGTTAGTGCATCAAACTACCCACCATATATCATGAACTTGCTGAGTAACGCTCGTTACTCATTCTATCCCGTTTGACCCCCTGCTTAGAGTTGAAGCCTTTTGAAGTCGTCATCGAGAAGCCATCACCACCTCATGAAGCTAGATGGAGTGATCTACTACTTAGTCGGTAAAGTATCGTCATCAACAACGCTGGTGGAGGAGAAGCTATCAAGGTGTAGGTGGAGTCCATTCTTGGACTTAGTAGTTATAACCCATAGATTAGGGCTGACATCAGCCGTAGTGGATTAGTTCTGAGCTAGAGTTCTTCTCCGGCTTGGAGCTTCGAATTGCTTCTTCTGATGTTACATTCGCAGGAGATATTCTTGATTCATCAAGGAGATTCTCAAGATTTTGTAATGAGGTTTATATCCTATAGCTTTTCTTGGGACCCGCTGTGTTTCTGTTGTACCACTCTGAGAGATGTAATATTCACGGATAAGTCCTTCCGTGAGTATTATGTCACCGACTTGCGCGCTACACATGCAGTGGTGTGCTGGGTCACCACAGATGGTATCAGAGCGAAGCGACCTTAGGTTTAAGACCTTTTAGGAGATCTGTAGGTTGGTAAAGACTATAGGAAGCCATCTTATCTAAACCTCACTTCCTACAACTATGATGATCATCCACTTGAGAATGACACGATCATACTTGTATAAAATTATTCTTACTCAACTTGAGTAAATCTAATTATCTATTTTCTGTATACCTAGGTATGAATAGAAGTTAGTAAGTACTAGTTCCATTAAGAAAAAGAATTCTGATATAGTCAGAGATGATCAAGTTACAGTGATGATTACCCCATTCTATGAATGCATATGATGGAGTAGAACATGGTGTAGAGTAAGTATAGGAGTCATCAAGAAGGGTTGATTTAGAATCATGAAGAGTCATTAAACTCTGGTAACTATGGGGTACATACCATATCCTTAGTTATCAACTCTAGAGGTGAATCATCATAGTAGAGTATAGAACTAGGAGAAGGCATAAGCATTGATGGAAGCTATATTACTAATCCTACGATGTGATCAACAACATGAAGGATCAACAAATGCCATGCGAAGTTTATCGTAATTAAGATGTAGGACTTTAGCTTACATGGTACTTAGTTCTATATGGAACTAAGTTAGACAACAACTACTATAGGGTCTTTTTGTCTTGGTTTATTCCATTGCAGTAAGGCATGCAATTGGAGTAATTACATGGGCAAAGAGGGGTTGTGTAGAATTGGATTACAATGTAATATATACCTACTTGTAGTGTATAGCATTTAAGAGCCTTGGTACTTGAGATGTTTTACTCTAAGTACTGTTATTTCACAAGCTTTTGATGCATGAGTGATAAATGCATTTGGGATTTATTGGATCTTATTTGGATCTTTGATTGACTAGATCTGTACATGAAGTTAGAACTTGATGTGCAAATGCATGTGCAAACATTGAGTTCTATCTTGATGTTATTGGTCTAGAGGGTATATGATTAGCATGAGAGCGGTCTTAAATCTCAGCTGATTGAAGCAACCACCAAAGCTCCAGAAGACTAGAAAGTCAAGAATGCAGAATTCAATCAAGCCACTGATGGGAATGGACCACATTCCACATCTTGTTTGGAGTTGGAAATATACTTCATCAACACATGGAGATATACCACAAGTGATGCCAAGATGATAACATGAGTAGTTATATCCTAGAAAAAAACATGTAGAAGTTGATAAATAAACTTATAGAATTGTCCCATAGAAGTCAAAACCCAAAGATATAGAAGGACCATAGGAAGTAACCAGTGGAATAGGTTATAATCACCTATAGGAAAGAGTTAAAACTCGAGGAAACTCGAAGATATTTTCACTAATAATTGAGTCTAAGTCAATGTACACTACATCGTACAAGTTTCTTTGAGCAGTATTCCTCTTGAGACCATTAGATTGAACCAAATAGAGTCCTAAACATAGACAATATCCAGTGTGCCGGAAGAATCTTATTGGTTATTCATCACTCGGTGGATATACCACATGTTCTTCGGAAAGTTGTGAGAGATAGGAAACCATACCTAAACATCGGAGAATGAAACTTGGTATCTACTATATGGTGGATATACCACGTGCTCTTCGTGAGACTATTAGGAAGGCCTAGTAACAAGACAAAGTTGTCCTAACAACTGGCATCCTATTAGATTATCATACAAGACAGTGGAAGGTGAACAATCAAGACAATAGGATACACATGCCAAGGTCAACACATGAAACATATGTGAAGATTCAACGGTCTACATAAGTTCTCTCTACCTATCTTTACGTGAGAGAGGTTGAACTTCGGGACGAAGTTCTTGTTAAGGGGGAGATACCGTAACATCCCAGTGTTTGGGAAGTTATAAGGATCTAAATTTAATATGTGCATTTGCAAAGCATGCATCTAAAAATACGGGAAATTTTGGCGCGAAAGTTTAAACGAATTAAAGTGACCAAAGTTTTCACTTGACATGATGAAATAGGTCTAGTTCATCTAGTCAAGAGTACATTTGGAATGATCTTTATAACAAGGATCTTAAGAAACCAAATCATCTGGTTATACAAACCATAGTTGGTTATGACCAACACAAATTCTCAACAACCTTAACCACAAGTCTTTAAGTGACTTGGGATACTGCATTAGGTATCTAGAACTCAAAGAGGGGTGAGTATCCAAATCACATAGTTGATAATCATACTTCCACCAATGAGTAATGCATAATTGAACCATCTCATCAACAGAGATGTGATCTCCTATAAAACAACAACTTCCTAAGTTATCAATTCATATCCACAACATAAAAATCATCTCATAACTATCAGGTGAACCATCACGAGTACATAACAAAGAATAAATATAACACTATTGATACAAACAAGTGTTAACTCAAAACCCACAAGTGGAAAATGATATAATAATTGTATTAACATATTTATCTAATATGTACATATCTCATCAATCATAAAAGAAGTATCTACAAGAAGAAATAAATCTTCTTCAACCACTGATAAACCATGATCATTACATATGATATCCCCAAATCTCTATATCTGCATTATGAATGACAAAGTCAATAAAGTGATGAATATAAAGTAGATCATGACACCTGGGAGAACAAATAACAACTATGACATAAGTCAGTAAACCTCAATAACTTTCACATGCTCAATGTTACAATCATCTTATAAAAGTGAACATATGAAATCTCAACACCTCAATGCACCATTTGATCCACTTATTATTAATTCATCATTCCATAAGCATTTCATATTTCTGTCCAAATCCTCATTCAACAACTAAAATATCTCTGGATACAACTAAGGAATAACAACAAGTTATAACCTCTATTAGAGGAATTGAATGGAAAGCTAAGTAAAATTAATCATGTATGAGACAAGTACATATCTTTTGGGAAATAAAATAAGAAGTATATGGAAGGATAATAAAAGCATGAACTAACTCTTAAATCAAGATCTTTCTACCTTGTCTAAATTATCTTGATTTCCAATCTTCTCTAAATCATTCTGCAAGAGAAGCACCCACAAGAGAAGAGGAACTACCACAAGAAGTTCTACAGAAGGATTCTTTAGGTTGTCTTAGAAGTGCTGACTCAATCTATCCTGAAGAATTTGGAAAATCATATACCAAGATCAATTATTATTTAACTATCTAGAAACAATGTGGTATTCTAGTGTTGGTGTTATATAGAAGTAGTTTGGAAACAAGTTTGCAACCTTGTTAACAAATCACTTTTGTAGGCTCTAACAATTGAGTGACATATACAAATAAACATAAGGTTTGATAACCTTGTATCTATCAGCTATTTGTATATGAAAAGTTATTTGAGGGCAAGCCTTGCAAACTTGTCAACAAATTCTTCTTATATGCATATGGTAACTTGATGTTATAAAATACACCTACATTCTGTTATATACAAAACCATGATCCATAGAAGGAGAAGTATAACAAGGAGAAAATAATAAACCACACTATAACTTGAACCACTTATAAGTAAGGAAGAAACCAAGATAAGGAAGAAAACAAGCAACATGTTGAAATCCAAGTGTTTGATGTTATATAAGAATAATTTGGTTACAAGGTTAGGCCAACCTTGTGAACAGAATATTCATGTAAGCATTAAAACAACTGAGTTTCAATAATCTATTTTTCATCATAATTGAATACACCATAAGAAGGAAATGGTTAGGGATTCAAATGAACTCATCTCATTAGGAGCTACAAATTACTATTGTAGTTAGTACCTGGGAACCACTTCATATATACTATCATCTCTAGTGGTGAATTTCTGAAGTCAAGAGACCATCAAAGGATGATATTACTTGCAAAGGACCAAGGCAATGTCTGAAGACTAGTGACAACTAGAGACAAGAACATCAAGCAACACAAGTCAACAAGAAGCAACACTGCCTCAGCAAGGGAGCATAAGAATTTATCAAGTGAATCATTAGGATATAATAGAGAATCAATAACCTCTGTCAAGACTCATCATAGATGAGAAACAAATAAAAATCACTTTAATGGAAACAATTGGCAAGAGAGAAAATAACAACAAGCCATTACATCCACATGTCTTGATATGTGGAGGTAGATGAAAACAAGCTTAAAACCTTGTTTTCCAAATCCTTTTCACATGTAAGACTAGGAGTTGATAACAAAAATTCATCTGCACATAACCATGTAAATGATTATATGTTCTAAAACAAATATGGGATAATATCCATATTGGAACCTATATGGAAAACAAGAAAATAAGATTCCAAAACCACACATGTTTTCCACTTGATCAAATAATGAAAACAGCAAACATAGAATACACATACCTAAGTAAAATGTCAACCAAACTTGCAAAGAGATTAAATTAGGAGAATAACAAAGTTACCTAAAAGAAAAACAAGTTACTCCACTCATTAAAATCACTTGGTGTGACATGGAATAAAATTCCATAATAGATGATTTTCATAACAGTGTATAAAAACAATACCTAGTAGTGATACCAAATTACTGTCTATAAGGAATTGTATACAATATGATTCACTTATAGCACACTACTTGGGAACCTTATGTGTGTTGTGTGAATGTGATATTCATGCCTAAAATAAATTTTAAAGCCATTTAATAAATTAAATGGAGAGAAATAACAAAAATCACTTAATCTAGCAACCTAAATAAAAAATACAAAGATTCTTCAAACTCACCAAAACAAAACATGGTGAGATATGAAATTTGATAAGGAATTCAAATATTATTTTTAATAATTTTTATCTTCACGAAAAGGCCCTGAAAACATAGGTTTCTTTTCAGTTTTTTAAGACAGAAGGACTGGTTTGCTATTATCAGCAAGTTTAGGGGGTTATCGAAAGGTTTCTTTTATTTCCTTTCTTCTTCCTCTGCCAGAAGGCAGAGGAGACGTGCTCGAGCTGGTGCTACGTGTGCCACCTCCTCCTCGCCGCCGTTCCGCGAGGATAAAGCCTAGAAGGCGTCTGCATCTCGCACTCTCTCGCTCACTCTCTCGTTGTCTCTCTCTCTCTCCCTGAACCCGAAAGCAAACCCTAACCCTAACCCATACGGCCACCGCACGCCGCCGTCGACTCTGGACACCTCGGGATGAACGGAGACCACCATTAGAACTGCCATCCTCTATTCTCTCGCCTCGTCGAACCACGTTTGCTAGGAAGCCCGGACATGGCCGAATCGGGCCGTCTTCTTCATCACCGGCCGCCGGACGCCGCGCCGATTCCGGTCGTTTCCGTCGTCGCCTTGCCTCTCCAACACCTCCATCGCGCTCATGGTGAGCTACTGGTGCTCGGGCACCGTCTCAATCTTCCCCTCGCTTCTGATTTCCATA